>OX422207.1:165638553-166238553 GCA_949130495.1 Sambucus nigra
ATAGTTTGCAATAAACTAGGCTGGTCACTCAAGAATACACACAGATCGAGGGTTTAGACTTTGACGAGACATTATCTCCTATTGCTAGGCTTGAGTCCATCCTCTTACTACTTTCCATAACAGGTCATTTGCGAATAAAGATATATAATGTGGATGTCAAGAGTGATTTTTTAAATGGCATTCTACAGGATGAGGTTTATGTGGAATAACTGAAAGGGTTTAAAGAACCTAAACACCCAGGACATGTCTGTTATCTTAAGAAGGCCTTATATGGTTTGAAGCAAGCACCCCGTTCTTCGTACGAAAGGCACACTTCTTATCTCTTAGCTCATGGCTTCAAGAGAGGGAGAGTGGATAAAACATTTTTTATGAGGAGAGAGAGTGGTTTAATTTTTGTTGTCCAAGTATATGTGGATAACATAGTCTTTGTATCCAAGTGCTCCTACCATAATTACACCTTTGAGGAGGAGATGAAGAGTGAGTTTGAGATGAGCATGGTAGGCGAGATTACGTTCTCCCTAGGTCTCGAGGTTCATCAGCTTGAGGATGGGATATTCATATATCAATCAAAATATGAAAGAGATATTGTGTCTAGACTCCGCTACGAACTCACGCACCCCTATGAGTACATAGATAAAGCCTAGCAAAGACTCTTTAGGGAAGGACATAGAGAAAACCCTTTATTTGAGTATTATAGGTAGTCTCATCTACTTGACCACTAGTCTTCCCGATATTGCCTTTAGTGTTGGATTATGCGCGCAATTCCAGGTGTCTCCGAAAGATTCATACTTTCACGCACTTGAATGTATCATCAAATACGTGAGTGGAACTCTATCATATGATATTTTTTATTCGTTTAATATCGATGATCGTTTATCTGCCTATTCGAATGCCGATTAGGTCAGGGATATAAATGGTTATAGGAGCATTTCGAGTGGGTGTTTCTATTTTGGGAGTGCTCTTGTCTCGTGGTTGGGCAAGAAGAAAATGTACATATCTTTGTCCACAGTGGAGGCTGAGTACATTACCGTTGAGAGTTTTTGCACGCAACTCTTATGGATGAAGAAAATGTTGGAGGTATATGGTATTTGACAAGGCACGATGGCTATTTCTTATGATAATACGAGTGAGATCCATATTTCCCGTAATTCGGTCAAACATTATAACACAAAGTATATTAGGATATGTAAGAACTTTATTCGATACCTTATTGAGAAAAAGGTTGTGTTCTTGAGCTTCGTGAGCACCGATCGTTAATTAGCTGATATATTCATGAAACCTTTAGATGAACTTCGATTTAATGATTTAAGTAAATCTTTAGGTATTTGTACCGTTGATTGAGTTCGGATACTTTATCTAGTGTAGGATGCTCTTCCTTATTATATTTCGTATTCTTATTGCTAGATTGTATTATCATTATATTGACATTTTTAATTTTGATATTTTCTAAAATATCCAAAGGGAGTTTTGTTTCTCTGAAAAATTTGACAAATAGAAAAATATTTTTTATTTAAAAAAAAGGCTAAAAATGGCAAAAAGATTTTGTTTTTAATAAATTTTTGAAAAAAATTTAAAAAGAGTTATGTATTTTTTCTTCATCATATATGGATGAACATTTAAGATGTTTGGATCTCTCGTTCATTCCATATTTCCACGTGATTTTATCAGTGTTTTAACACATGGTGTCGTTTCTATAGTGTTCTTAATAATGTGTGGAGTCATTACGTTGATATTTGATGACTACATTCTACATTTTTTACTCCTAGTCACCTTTAATGCACACGTGCACAAATTTGTTTGAACATTGCACTTACTTGTCACTTGCCGAATACGATGTTCCCATCTCAATTTTGTCTTATAACAAACCAAATTTAAAAATAGACAAAGTTGTTCATGTACAAACCATTGCCCATATTTGAGATATATTTTCAAAAAATATTGTTATAAGTTAAGCAATGGAAAGGGTCTACGAAAGACCAAAGGTCTTTGCGTTAAAAGCCACCATTTGTATTAAAGAGCCTAAAAAGATTGGAGGAAAATAAAAACAGAAGTGTCAGGCCAATTTTTGATACATTGATGCTTCGCTACATATGAACATTAATTTCTTCAAAAATCATTGAGAGTTTATCATCATATATATGAGATTTTGAGGGAGATAAAGTTGAAGATCAATGGGTTTGGGCAAAGTAAAATGTCTTGAAAAAACATTATATCATTTGGAATTATTGGTGTGATAATCATTTATGTTCATGACATGTTTATTAAGTTGAGTGAATTTCACATGAGTTCACAATTTTACACCTAAGGTAGACTTTTAGATCTTTTGTGTAGAGTGTCTCAAATCTTTGTGCACACATTTCATGAATACATATGTTTATTTACCTATATAAATTGTTCACACCCCTACATTCCACATTCACGTTTTGAATATTTCAGTTTTATTCCATGGTGTGTTGTACATGTACATTTGATTCCTTATACTTAAAAAAATGAAAATTTTCAAAAATAGTTGGTTAACAAGGTTGCATTTTGAGATTATCATTACATTTGCGTTATTTACATATTCTTGTGTTGATATTTTACTTCTTCGTGTAATGCTTTATATTTCATGTTTAGTTTCTACTCTTTTGCTCATTACAGACAAAAAGGGGAAGAACAAATTAAGGGGAAGTTTTATTCTTTGACTAAAACTCGTATGAATTACGATATCTCTTTTGTTCCACGTGTATAGGTTGCTTTCGCGTTGATGATGAATTCATTGACTACGACAGATGAAGACAAAGTTTCCCAAGGGAAGAACAAGTTAAGATTCAAGACAAAGTTTCTTTTATGCCGTTCCATTTCTAAAATTTAGGAGGGCATTAGAAATTATTGTCTTAACGAGGTCTTTATTGTAATTTGGGTTTCAGATATTATTTTGTACTAGAATAACCAAAGGGGAAGATTAGTAAGAGCAAATATTTATAATTGCTCATAGCTTTGGCTTATATTAGTATTTTGGCATATCCCGTTATAAATCGACTCATCGAATCAAACTATAACATTTCCAAGATCGAAGACGCCTCTACATCTCAAGAAGGTATCATACTTTGGGTGTTCATAGATTTTCTAAATCATATTTAGAATGATAATTTTATAAAGCCGAGGCTCCCGTTTAAAAAGGATTTAAAAATGAAAATTTATTTTTAGTCTCATTCAAATGAGATTTACTCTAATTCGAACAAGAAAGGAGTTTCGTTAGAATGCTCTTCTAACAACCTTCGAATAACGTTTAATCTACCTGACATAACTTTCTTGTTGAAAGCTCAAGATTGCCTTTTCATTAGAATGAAATGCTGACTCGTTTGAACGAAAACTTGTTTTCATTCGAATGACTTTAATTTTATTTCAAACGAATTCCGCCGCCTCAAATTTTAATAAATACCTATTGTGAACTTTTTTCATGGGACTTTGGAAAAAAATGCAAACACCATATCTTTGACAAAGTTTTTCATATTTTATTTCAAAAAAATACTTTCCAATTCTCAATCTTTACATCCTTCATATGATTTTTGAATCTTTGTGAAACCATATAGTTTCAATACCTTACATAAACTTTATGGAGAGCAATATCTACGAATGATTTGTGAACCGTGGGTAGACCGCTACCTATGGACGACTCTGGACTTACTCGTATTCTTTGGAGGTTTTAAACACTCCCGCTTAGTTTATCCAAGTTTTTGTAAGTTAATTATTTGTCAAAACATACGATAATGCTGAATACAGGTTTTTCCCTTTTTAGGAAGTTTTCCTCAATTACCATGTTGATTGCATATGTAGTTTAATTATTATTATTTGAACACTTATTGTATGAAAACATAATTTATCAAAGATCAAATTTGCTAAAAAATGGATTTGTGTGTTGAGAATTAAATATATAAATCAATCCATTAGATCACGCACACTCTCAGATTTAGATTATTTATGTTTCTCATTAATGTTTAAATAAAGATTTAAATGAAATCTTTGTGTAAAATAAAATTGTCATACGTTTCCTAATCTCTATCACACTTTGCATTCTTTGTATTTGCATTCATATATGTGTGTGCGAGTTGTCAATTTTTGCCATTATTAAAGTCAAATTTAATGATTTTCATACATTTGCATTCGTTCATATCACTCATATTTAGAGTGTTAAGATTCGAAAAGTGGTTTAGAAAATTCTAGAGTTTTTGGGATTTATTGATATTATTCTTTCCTTCGACTGCATGCCTTCAAAAGGCTATCATTCGCATGGGTGCAATTCTTTAGCGTGCGCACACTGCTCTGCTTTGGTACATTTGTTTCTATGCTTGATAGATTTTTGTTCATGTGTACAATTATTGGTCACATTCCATCTAGTATGTTGCACTCTTCTTCCCTAGATATTGTACCTTGATAGGATTCTCTTCTTAGTGCTTTGATGATAGTGGGATTGACATGACTCTTTCTTATAGCTTTATATGTTCTATAGGATTGTTATTAACTACCGTTTTCTGAGTTTTGTATCGCGTAGGTTGTTCAAGTGCGTGATGAGACCTTGATTGTTGTTTGAACTTATTCTATGCGAGATTCGATTGAGTTTGTGAGTTGAGATTTTGTTTATCATATTATTATATTTCTAGTTCATTCTTAGACACATTGTTCTTTGTAGATTTTTATGTCTCTTATGACTTTTTGGTGTTTGTCTTAACTAGTGTTCAATACTATATCTTGTTGATTATCACTTATCTGTTTATATGATTTGAGATATCTCTTTTCAATATCACATTGTTCTTGGTTGTTTTGACATATATTATTATGGTCATGGTCTCACATATAATTTCACAAATTCATGCTCACATGTCTCTATGACATTATTTTTTTGATATTTAATTGCTATATTCTTATCATGCTTCACTTGTTTCACATGCTTCCTATGCTTTGCTTTATCATACATAACTTTAGGAGGAATGATAATTGCATTAAGTGGAGTTTTATTTCTTTGATTTTGATATCACTTGATTCTGGATATAATGTCATTCCCGTGATACTTATTCTGTGTTGTTAGCATGTTGTCACCTGGAGATTTTTTGCATTATCTCTCTGATTGTTATTTATTCGTACATTATTATTTGATACTTGATACTTAGTTTTTTTTTATGGATGTATGGACGAGTTTGTTGAATTTATGATCTCATATATTATTATCATTTGATACTTGATACTTAAATACATTTGCATGATCTCATTATATCTAGCTTGTTTGAATATCACATATCCTGCTTCTATGATTATATATTGATATCATTCATCTTCTAGTATTTCCTTGTGAGATTCAAATTATAATACATATGTACATTCTCATTTATTAATTCCCATTATATAGTTGTGGTTGTTCATATTCTTTACTAGATCTTGTTGCGCCAGTTCAATTTGTCGTTTTCATATTAGTTTATTACCATGTTATACCCATTGTCTATGATATGCCTTCTCTTTCAATTTTTCGTGTCAAAAAGCGGAAGCAAACATTATTTCTTGAGATTAAGGGGGAGAAAACCTTATTTAATTTATTTGTCCACTGTGTCAAAAAAAGGGAATGAGTTTGACTTTCACTTACTTCTCACTTTGTCAAAAGGAGGGAGAAATATCTTTGATAGCGGGAGTTGTTGATATTTCATTAGGATATGTTATATAGAAGGAGCATTTATTACATTGTGTTATTCACTTTATATCTTGATATTAGATGATGTTTATTTATTACACATGTTTTATCTCACAAATATCATTGTTTATAGGAGGATGCCTAAGTAGGGGGGGTTTCTCTTTGTGCATGCATGCTTGCGTGATTCTATTTCTTGTTTTATGTGATTTAATGTATTGTCATGTTTATTCAAATTATGGACCCATTGTTTAGACACAATTTTTTTTCTTTGTTATTGATCTTATATATTTTATTCATTACCTTCCTACTAATCTCACTATATGGCTAGTGAGGTGCGAGTCTTGTACGTGTAATAAGATCGTGTTGGGTTTTGGGGGGGGGGGGTTCCACTGAATAGTCAAAGGGGGAGATCAAAAATGTAATTTTATAATTAATATTAGTTATCTTATTATTGTGTCAAGATATTTGAATCATTACTTCATTAAAGTCATACATACTTGATTCGAATGAGTGAGGTGTGGTCATTTGTCGTGTAATGAACCTTCGAAGATTGCAGATTTTACAAGACGCTCATTCAAGACTTCCATCGCCATGCATTCAAATTCAAATGAAGACTATATACTTTTTATTAGATGTTGTGAATTGTCTACGACTAAACACACACATGTGCACAAACGTTTTTAAATCTGACAATGTTGAATTTGATGGAACAAGTGTTTAAAATAATTTAAAAATTTTTATATATTTTTCTAAAGGCTTTGAAACCACTTTAGGAATTGGTCTTGGATTTTTGAACAAGTTAAAACCTTTTTAAAAACTGTTAAAGCCTTTTAAAAACTTTAGTTGGCTTTAACCACTCGTACAACTATAGTTTGAGTCAGTGCACACGACTTTGCCATGATTTCTATACTAGTTGAAATCGTGCCCATGGCCAAATCTAATAGTGCGCACTACGGATCCAGATTTTGAAAATATTCTATTTAAAGGACACTTTCCCTCCCATTGTAAAAGATCTAAAAACCTCATAACTCAAATAAATATCTGAGATTATTTTCGAGGTTGAGAGCATTTTTCGTTTGCTTCCCTTTCCAATTTCATTTGTTCCCTCCAAAATTATTAAAACATAGATCTATACTTAATTTATGCTTTTGACGGAGAATTGAGAGTGTTTTGGTTCAAATTTCACATATCTTATTCAGTTCAAATTAATCTACCTTTGAATTGTATGATCATATACTCCTAGATAAAAAAATTGGAGGCAATGCAAATTATTGGAGAATTTAGAGTGTGGTGCAAGTTTTAAGGAAGAAAATGGACTTCATCATTCATTGCATGGAGATTGCGGTGGATTCTCAATGAATATAAGGAAAAGTTGAAAGTTTCATAGGTAACTACACAATAGAGATCATATGAGAGGTACCTTCTCATTTTTGTTAAAAAAAAATTCAAGTAAAAATGAGATTTGGAGTGCGTCGACGTTTTATACCCCTTGTTGGTAGGTTTTCCTCACAATTCTTATCTTGTGGTCGATTACATATGTTCTATATTAATGTTGACACATTTAATCACACATGTCAATTATATAACAACTAAATGTAGTGAATTGGATTAAAATCTAATCAGATGTGTTTGATCTAGTTTTGTTCATATATATCATCCTAACTACATTGTTGTGTGAGTTAGTCTAATCAACTTAGTGAAATTGTGTTAAATAACCAGAATGTGCAAGTAAAATCATTTCAAATCAAAATTTGATCATGAGATGACTTCAAATCCATTTACCCACTTTAGGTTTGTTTTATGTGATTTACTGACGTACATTACCCACTTTTTCACCACGATCCCGAAAAACCTTTGTGATAGCCATTCCATACAAAAATATATCATTTCGTTGATTTTGGATTTATTTCTTGTGAGACAAAATAAAGAAGGTAACTTTAACAAGTTTTTCTTCTTAAAAATACCAATTTAAAAAGATTTTAAGGAAACATAGAGAGACATTTGAAATATTCCCATGTATCGAAATATATAGAGACATTTGAAGTTCTCAGAAGGTGATGGAGATAATTGTTAATAACAAGGTTTGGTGTAGAATAAATAAACATATGTGGGATACTATTCCTCTGATATTGGAAGGAAAGTCCACTACGCAAAAAGGAAAAAAGACATCATCTTTTTCGGCCAGGAATTCTCATGGTAAAAAATCGGGACAAAATAACATGCGCATGTTGTCTCAGTCCTTGACCGTGAAAACACGGGCAACATTTTTTTGTTCACGAAATCCGGTTGATATATATATATATATATATATATATATATATATATATATATATATATATGTGTGTGTGTGTGTGTGTGTGTGTGTGTAGTTCCTAAATACATGTGTTTTTTTTGTTGTAAAATAGTTATATTTACTTGTATGGCTTGATATTGTTAGAAAACAATATGTACAAAACTTAGGTTTGAATAATTTGACTTTGATTTTTGTTTAGAATTGAATATATATGTTTGTTTTCTATAAAATAGTTGTATTTACATGTTTGGCCTTTATATTATGAGAAGCAATTGTTGCAAAACCTAGGTTTGAACATTCTTACAATGTGAATATTTGACTATCATTTTTTGGGGGGCTTGAATATATCAGTTTATTGGTTGTAGATGTAATCGTTTTGGTTAAAAAAAAATATCACTGTTAGTTTAATAAAAATATGAAGGATTTTGGGATTTTGGGTGAAATCAGGATACGTAGCTTAGGGTTTCAATCATGGTTGTTAATAGGGATACGTATGTTAAGGATTTTAGAATTTAATAATGTATACATGGCTTATGGTTTCAACCATTTTTGTCAAATCGGGATACATATTATGTTTCTAAAACCCTATATGTCACGCATCATGAATTGTATTGGGATACGTATCGTGTATCTAAAACCCAATCATCCCGTATGGTGAAATTTATCGGTGAAAAAAATAGAAAAAAATCATTGAAAAGACTAAAAAATTGATTGAAAACACTTTTCAAATTAGATTGTATCCTATCATGATATGTATAATTAAAACCAAATTAGGTATTTTCATAGGTTATGAAAATTGGATTCGATTAGGTTATAAAGTATAATTAAAAACAATTTTGAGGCTTTGGATTTCAATATGATAGGGTTTCAACATTATTATTTAAACATGATAGGTTGCTAATTAGATTTTGTTTGTGTCTGAGTTAACCAATGATTTAATTACCCCGCAGTGATAAACTAACTTGTAAGAACACCATGAGTCACACGACTACACTGGCTTAGTTTATTCATGTGGGGTGTAGAACTATTATCATTATATTTGTTCACACATGGGAAGTAATGATTCCTACAAGCTATTATGTTGTATCTTCTATATAAATAGTGGATAGGTAAGACAAATAGACTCGAGGATGTGTACCATAGAGGTGAAAACAGGTTTGTAAAATTTTCAATGAGGAGTCTTAATTAGGAAGAGGTATCCTTTTGTTGCGCACATTGTCGAAATGCTAAAATGTTTGAATGGAAAACAGTTGAATTACATCTTCTTAGATGGGGTATGCAAGACGGTTATCGGGTGTGAGTTTTTCACGAAAAATTACAATGTCGTCGAACAAGATCCACTACTACCATCGTGTAGGACCATGATGGAACGACAAAAGAATCATCTCATAGAGCATAATATGTTAGATTATCAAATAGATGATGCTTACGGAGTTCATATGGTGGAAGACAATGAGGACTGAAATAGGAAACACAATGAATCTTGTGGTGGAGGTTCTAGTTATCATCATGGTGTTGGGATAAACCTTGATGATGACAAGAAAAGATTAAAAGTCAAATTGATCAACCATTATACCCTAAATGCGGAAATAATTAAATGACTTTGCATGCCATGATTGGTTTGCATAGTTTCAAGAGCCATTTTGGTTTGTTTGGAAATAATATGACTTAAATTCTGAATTGTGAGAAGAGTTTTCTCACCAAAAAGAATAAGCTTCTAAATAACTATCCGAGTATTAATAATAATTTAAAAGGTTTAGGAATGAATTATAAATTAATTCATTCTTGTAAGTATTGTTTCATAATATAGAAAAATGAGTACAGAAATATTGATCGTTATCTGGTCTATGGGGAAGTTAGATATGTGCCAGAGAATGGTTTTATTGATAAGAGAGGCGCACTTCCAAAAGTTCCTAAAAAAGTATTGAAATATTTTCCCATTGGTCCCAGGTTGAAGATATTTTTCACAATGACATAGATTACGGAGGTAAGGACTTATCATGTTAGGGAAGACGTAGGGGATAATCTCATGCATCATTTTATTGACCCAGCCGTTGAAAAAATATAAATTTTAATCACCCATATTTTGACAATGAACGATTTAATATTCGTTTAGAAATATTAATAGATGGGTTGAATCCATTTGGAAATCTAGGAACCAATCAAAGGTTATGGTCGGTGAACTTAGCACCCCGGAATCTCCTTCAATGTGCATAAGACCATAATTTTTTATGTTGTATATGTTGACACCTATTCCAAAGGCACTAAGTGACGAAATTAAGTCCACTTGGAACAATTGGTAGAATAATTGCATGACTTTTGGGTAGCAAGTGTGAAAGCATCTGACTCTAGCAAATAAGAATAGTTCACATTAGAACTTATGTTGATCTGGGAAATTCATAATTTCCCAACTTATAGGACTTTATTAGGCTGTAATGTTCATGATTACTATGGGGGTGTCATTTATGGAGAGGAAACTAGATCTCAGCATCTCAAGCATAGTGGTAAAAATATATATAATTCTCATAGTAGATTCTTTCCTACTAATCATAAATTTAGATTTCATAAAGGTTCTAATTTTTTACCAGGTGGGGTCAGGCATAGGCTACCTATAAGAAAGCCTTCAGGTTTGGAAATTAAAAGTAGGTCTTCCAAATGTGGAGCTAATGTGCTGACGAAGAATACTAAATTCAAGAATTTCAAGCTTAAAAAGACCCCTACTAAGAATGATGTAGATAAGAGGAAGGTGTGGTCTAAGAGGTTAATATTATTTGACTTGCCGTATTAGAAGGGTAACCCCATGTTCCATGTATTAGATATCATTCATGCCAAGAAGAACATCATCGAACTTCTTGTGAACACATGCCTAGGTGGAAGTCATTCAAATGATGGAGAAAAGGCAAGACGTGATCTTAAAGTGTTGAAAATTAAGCCGCAATTATGGTTGAAATAAGATAATAGTGGGAGGAATATAATTCCCCCTAGGGCATATACATTGATCATGAAAGAAAGAAAGGTTCTTTTAGACACACTACATAATTTTAAAGTTTCCTCTAATTTTTCATCAAAGTTGCAGAGGATTATAAGCTACACCACATATGATCTACAAAAGTGCAAGTCTCAATATTGACATGTGATCACGCAACTAGTCCCTTGGTTGTTTAAGCAATGTTTCTCTAAGCATAAGGATTCATAGAGGGCGATTATGCAGATTAGCCTTTGCCTCACACTTTTGTTTTCAAAGTCATTTAAAATCACATCACGAATGCAAAAGCCTCTCATGATGAAGAAACTTGTGTGATGGATAATGACTTTCCCTGACATTCTTCAACATAAGTATTCACTTGTTGGTACACTTATGTGATTAGGCACTCATTTGTCGCCCGTTTGAAAGGCTGATGAACGTTTTTAAAGAGTATATTAAGAATACAAGGTACATCAAAAGATCCATCATAAAGGAATACATTATTGTGGAGGCAATAGTGTTCGCTAGGTAATAGATTCTTCCCAGACTTAACATCGTAGATATTTGAGATGAGTTCACCGATGAGGGTAGTCATTTCATGGGCAAACGAGAACAAGTTTAAAATATGAGCAAGTGACTCGTTATATGTTTGAAACCCATAAAGACATCAATTAATGGAGAGAGTAAGTTTGAGTTGTAATTTTACTTCATTCTGTTATCTCACATACTAGATTACCTTCTTAATGAATTTTGTCACCCAATGTAGAAAATATAATGCGTTCGGGAACAATAAAAATTGAAGGACATTTTCATATTGAGACAGTGAATTTAGACTTTGGGAATCACATAAGATAATTATTACATCAAACATTCCTTCTTAAATGATAAATAAGTTCAATCTTTAAAACCTATCTAATTAACTTATGAAATCCATAATTTTAGTTGTTGAAGATCGATGATGCCACATCAATGCTTGTTCGTCTCTCCATAAAACCTAATTTCATGGCAGATGAGTATAAGAAGTATCGGTTGTCCGGTTATGTATTATCGTTTAGGTTTTACGAGCGAAATTTATTGTTATAAAACATAGAGATTTTATATAATGCTCTTATGTATTTGAGGGAGAGTGACAAAGGTAAAACCTTGTTGATGCATAAATGACTTACTATGATGTAATTTAAAACATTTTTAAATTAGACTATACATTTCAAAAAGGATTTGTTTGACTATGATCGGGTAAGAGTTAAGGACAAAAATTCTTGTAAAGTCGATTCGGGTATAAAGTTTATAATGATAGACTTGTCTAAAATGAAGAGCAAGGAGCATGTGAATGATGAGACTTCTTTTTGTGTATTTAATAATCTCAAGCAAGTGTTTTGCTCAGAGTATATGAATAATGAATTGTGGTCAATCGCCTTATATGCACTAAAGCATCTAACCAATATCATGGATAACATGGTTTCTCATATCAAATATCAATCCATTTTGGGTGACAACCCAAACTTGAGCCAATTTATAGATACTTTACATGAGTAGAGTTATTTGTGTTGTTAGATTTATTGAGGATTCCAATTTGTAATTTGTAATATGTAGTTTCAAATAATATCAAACATTAATTTATTGTTCGTTAACTCTAATGTTGGTTGTTATATTGAAACAATCGTGTGAGTATTTACATTTGATTCTTATATCCCGAACTTGAGAATTTTCATATGATATATGGTATATATTCTGCTACTAAAGTCTCTTTTCTGCAGAATACGTCTTCATCAGGCCATCGAACCCCCAAGAAAAAGAGAGGGTGATGGAAGATCGTCTAACAATAAGCCCATCAAGTTCAAAAAGTATAGGAGCGTGGTTGAAAACAATACTAGTGTATAGATAAGAGCATTAGAGTTTTTGAGATCAGTAATTGGTTCCCGTTGCAAAGATCAAAGGAACGTTCCCGTGGAGCTGAAGATGGTCGTTTGAGGGGCCTTAGTGATATGAAAATATCAATATTTACATTAAATATTTGACTTTCATATAAGATGTTATTACTGTGTTTTTTTATTGTTAATTCACTAGCTTTCTTGTATTATATATTTGTTGGACAAAAAGAATTCAACTTGTCCCCAGAAGTGCAGGAGAATGCATAGGCTTGTGTAGGTGGGCAATAGAAGACATAGATGAAGAACCTATGTTCTGACTATTTCAAGAAGGACTAAGATTCCGTTTTATGGTGTAAGGACACCGTCCTAGAGAGGTATCCAATCACATTGGCCAACTGGTAGAGGTTTGTTGATATTGAGGCATCCGAGAGACAATTGTCCTCCCGTGGATTGAGGATGACTAAATGGTCAAAGAATGTGGATACACACTATTCCAAGTGGACATATCACATAGAGGTGGAGCATAGGATGGTAAATAAATTATTTTAAATTATATTTTCATTAGTTGTAAGTAAATTACTATAATTCGGTCACATTTCACTTTAATTTGGTCACATTTTGTAGGAGTTTAGGAGCGGCCCGGGGAAAGCCACATTGTATCGACTCTTATATAAAGATTTAGATGAATAAGGGAGAGCTTGAGGTGGCCATCTCGAGATTTCTTCTCTCCCTTGTTTTCCTGTGAGGGGGAAAAAGAGGGGGAGAAAAAGGTCTCGTGACCGCTTTCTCTAAGAGCGCTTCAGACGTCATCGGTGTGGTTTGAATGTAAAGAGATGGAGTCGCCAACCTATTTTTCACAAAGTAGGTAAAAGAACATATTGCCACCTCGAGTGACTGGCATCCAAGACAAACGGATGCTTACAAAACAAATAGTTCGAAGGTTCGGGGACTAACAGAATGGGAAGGTGTTAGGCACCCATTCCTCACTATCGGTAAACCATGGGATTATGTTACTGTTTTCCTTTATTTCTCCTTGAAGTGTGTGTGTGTATATATAAATAGATATCGGAATCACCCAACTCATAACATGGAAAAGATAGAGTGGGGTAATCCATAGGAATGTTCCCAAAATAATATTTTAGAAAATACGATGTATGCGTTTATCGGGATATTGATCGTGATGATGAAACGATAACATACGTTGGCTGAAACGCTAATAAGGATCACAAATATCATATATATTAAAATAATGTATAGATGAAAAGGATGCAAGTGCGAAAATGGGAAAATTGGAAATTTGGAGAAATTGGACTCGAGTCTCGGGTTTTAGCCCAAGATGCGTACATAGATTATAAAGGCATCAAAGTTCATGTAGTTCGTCTATGGCATAAGGGTGGGGCTTATCACTTATATTCTAATGGGAATTTATTATATCTGTGTGTGGAAAATATATTTTGGTTTTAAAAAATTGTGGTGGATAATCCCGTTGAAATTTATAGGTGTAACCCTCTTTTTCATTGTTTTGGATTCATTTATAGGAAATAAAGTATGTGAAATATAACTAATAAAGGATGAGATATTAATGTGTATGAACTAAAGTAAAAACTAGATTAAGAATTTATGTACATAATGCCAAAATAAAGAATTTAAAGAGAGAAGGATTTTTTGGACCTTCTTTGGAGAATTAAGGCTTGATCTTGATCTTTGATAAGCTCCCTCGAATGTTTAGACTATTGTTGGATGAGAGAGAATGAGACTTTTATAAATTGGGTATAAAAAGGATGGGAATGAAATATGGAAAGTAATTTCACATAAGGAATCTTCATTGAATGCAAGAGAATATTGTTGAGATCACTGATATTTATGGACCTGGGGTATGCTATTGGAGTGAGGTCATGCCTTCTATCTATAGGGTGAGTTGGTCCGATAATCATATCCATAGCCTTTCTAATCGGCAGGTAGCCCTTGGCACGCGGCAGGGAAATGGATTTGCCAATCGGTAGTCTCGTGAAGATTTTTACAAAAAAAGATCGTAGAACGCAATTCGTTGATCCAAATCACACAAAAGGTATACCGTTAGAAAGGTAATTAAGATACCTTCAAGAGTCCTTTGGTCTGATACTGGGTTTGTAAGTTAATTTTCGGTCAAACGGGGGTCAGAAGTGCTCGTTGGTCCTTTGAATGGGAAATCGTTAGACAAAAATGGATCGCTCATCCAAATTATAAGTCAGAACCGCACACGGGGTAGACCGTTGGAAATGTTATGTGAGGTAATCCATCATTTTAAATAGCTTCACTCAATTCAAAAGGTTAACTTTGGTTAATTGGGGCCTGAAACTGCCCGATAACCTTTCAGAGTAAAACGCCTCATTTGTCTGTACCGTAAGGCTGATTCACAAATGGGGTAGATCGTTGGATAAGGTATTTAGTTCCCTTCAAAGATTCATTCAGTATTATTCGGGCTAAATATTTAACCATGGTCAAATGGAGCTCGAGAACGCCCGGTGACCTCCGGATCAATATTTAGGGGAAAATAAATCGTTCGTCCGAACAGTTATGTCATTTTGCACACATGGTGGACCTTTGGCAAGGGTTTTCAGTTACCTTCAAAGATTCAAAGAGATTTTTCTCTGAAGATGAAGTAAATTGAGGTCAAATCGGGGTCCGAGAAATCCTGGCGGCCTCTAGAATTATTTTCAGTGGTAAAATGGTTCGTTCGTCCAAACCATCGGTCCTTTATTAAATTTAAAATAGAATATCAGTTGGATCAGTCTTAGTATCACTGTCGAAAACTTTTTATTAATTACTAAACACCTAGTATTTAAAAGTCAGATGTCAAATTTTATCTTTTAATATAACATGCATGCAATTTAAGATATTAACTAAACATTCACCATCCAATAATAATCTCATAGGAATTAAAATGACATAATGAAATACACTAATTCTGGAGTAAATAGTTCCATTCTAAATCTCAATTACAATAATCTGAAATGATATAAAACTCACCAACTGAAATATAAATGAATGTCTAAATCAACAATCTCTAAATAAGAATGGGCAACATGCCCTTATTGGAATAAATACCTCTGAATGAATCAAGGATAAATATAGAGGTGTCTAATACCGAGGTCCTATAACTTCTACAATAGCTACAACACATCAACCGAATGGAACTCCTATGCTTGGCGTCCCTATATCTGGGCACCTAAAAATATTTTACAAAAAAATAGATTTGAAAGTAAACGGGTCAGAGCCCGAGTTGAAAATTGTTTTAAAACAACAAGTATTTAAATTCATAAATCCCATATAATTATATACATGTTAGTCACGTGATCTCACTTGATATTCTTACCTCTCAACTATTGTGCACACCTAATGCTTAATTATTACCCTTCCTAGTTACGTTACCCCACCTAACTAGATTTTAACAATTCTCCATCTATGCTAGCTAACCTATTGTGTTCACCCGTATAATAGAAATATAGGTTATGTTGTTCCTCATATTTTGTTAATTGATTCCAAGTATCTCACTAATCTATTAACTTCTTACACACTTAATATATATTGTCATCAGCATTCTGTTCTACTAAACAACATAGTAGAATAAGAAGGGTATATATATATATATATATATATTTCACTATTATAATATATACTAATACCACACCTCACATAGGCTAAACTAACGGTGCGTACATACTCTGCTATAATGTCCCGGTACCTCTCGTACATAATAAGAACTGACGATTCCAAATCTCTCAGGAATCGTAATACAACAAATCACATACAAACTTGAGGCGAACATGGACCACTATGTAATGGGTCACGCACATACATACGCACCCATATAACCCAAACTTATCCACTCATAGATAATTCCTCCTTAGATACTATGCTCTGAGGTACCAATCTATAATCCTCCCGAAGGGCTCCTCAAGACAAGACTGTCCCCTTCAAGACCTCCCGGAAATAACAAGTATGGTAGGTATGTCATACATATAAAAATCGATACAATAGGTATTCACACAACCTAAGTATTTATACGTTCAATATTAGTATACAAACATCCCATATTACAAGTCTCACACATTGTATTTAAAATCCATATATCATACGTAAATTTAATCAATGCCATAACTATCGTCATATAAATTCAAGTACCTTTCCCTATCATAAAGGTTTACGAAGTCACCCAATTATTCATTAGGTTAATTTAGTACTATAGTGTCCTCCAACCACTAGTATTAACCCTAAGTCATCATTTATCCAAATTAAACCCCAATCCATAAAATTTCTAATCGTAACGCATTTGAAAAACACTCATAAATCTCCCCCATTCAATCCCATGCATAATGACACTTTTTGAGACTTAACTATAACCCTACTGGCCTTCCCCAAGTCCTATTATACTCAATTAATCAATATTAAGGGTTCTTAAAAGTTGTGGTTGAATCAAAACTAAAGAGGAAAATAAGTCACAAATTTTAGGGGAGTCGATCAATCGAAGAAAGGGATCGATCGATCGATCAGTCAATCGATCAACATTCTTAAGTCGATCGATCGATCGAACAAGTATCATCATGGGTTTTCTGCAAATTAAAGCTACGATTTTCCTCAACCAAAAATCTCTAAAACCTTCTTAATTCATCCTCAAACTCCAAAATGAAGGTGCTAAACATTAAATTAATACATATATACAATTTCAAACGTACAAGAATCATTTAAACATCAAGATTCATTAACATTCAGTTGAATTCTAATTTAACTCTCAAGAACCCTAGTTTATGACTTTTCTGCAAGAACATGATCAAAACTCTGAATTCTGTACATAACGATTCTCAGAATGTATTGAATTTTATTTTTCCATAACAGTGCTTAAATCCAAATCATGAATCCTAACCAGAATATGATTTAATTCAAAATTGTCCTCTACGTGCATGAAATTTAATTCTTAATCATATTCTACTGACATAGATAATGTATATAGCTGAATTTAAGCAAGAACAATACTTGCCTTAAGATAGCAGGTCTGATCCTTTGGTGAAGATGGGTAAAATCGTGTTCCTCGTCTTTCAATCGACATGTTGGTGGTGATGGTGGTGCAAGAAGCGTAAGATTGGTGGTTTTCTCCTTTGGGAACCTCCTCTTTTTCTACCTCTACTGGCCTCCTTAGTTTTGTGTTTGATAAAACCCTAATGGTCTAACCTAGTAGCTGATATAGCGTTAAGAATTTCATGGGTTTAATTACTCCAAAAATTAAAATGTCTAAAATACCCTCCCGAGATGCTGGTTTGGCTTAAATATGCCCCAGGGCCCAAACTAAACCCCCAGGTGGACACTTTGGCGCACTTAAAATGACCATAAATTTTAGTCCCATCATGACTGACACGCGCGTCCCGACTTAGTTTCCCATAATTTTCGTATTATGCACTCAACAATTTGAATAAATTCATAATTACATATTACTTTACTCACTAAGTAATATTCAACATAATTCACATCAATAAATACTAATTCTGGTCATGCTAGTAATTGACTATTTAAATTTGGATTAATTATAAATAAATTTTCCATTTTTTGGAGTCAATTAATCCTAAAATTAAAATCATTAAAAATACGGGGTATTACACTAAAGGGACAAGGATGACCATTTCAGAGGGCCGAGGTCCATTTTGAGGACCTAAGGGACGAGGATTACTGGTTCATAGAGTCGAGGATAATTTTAAGGACCTAAGGTAATGCCGGGGGATGGCCGATTCTATGGGTCGAGGTCAATTTTTAGGACCTAGGGTAGAAAGTGATAAATTCTGAGGGTCAAAGCCATTTCTGAGGTCTTAAGATGGGAGCAAAAAATTTTGCAGGTCGAGATCAATTCTGAGGATCTAAGTAGAAGCGACCAATTCTGAGGGTCACAACCAATTATGAGGGCTTATGTAGAAGTGACTAATTCTGAGGGTCGAAGCCAATTCTGAGGGTCAAAGCCAATTTTGAGGGCTTAAGTGTAATATCCCATATTTATGAGGATATATGATTTAATTAAATGGGTAATTTATCATTTATTTAAATCGCTAATTTCGAATTTATTTAGTCTTGGGAAATAATTTAATTTAGCGATTTAGAATTTAAATAAATTCGGTCTATTTTAATTTCATGAGTTCCGTATTTTGAGGTGGAAATAAGGGGATTGTATAAAGTAATTTGGACGATGATTTAGAGGTCACAATTGATTCTGAAAGGGTCGAAATAGTCGAAATAGTATACCCGGGTGTATAGTTTGGGTCCCGGGACGATTTTATGCCAAACCGACACCATTTAAGGGCATTTTGGTCATTTGAGAACTTAGGGATAGAGGAATTCCGAACATTGCAAGTCTATATCTTCGCATTATTTAAGGACATTGTTCGTCACATTTAGTATGTTGTATACCACTACAAGTGTGTCGAAGAATTGGGAAGCTATCATCTACAATCGACGATCCGAATTTCAACAAGACATCAATAATCATGCCCAACAAGGACAAATTTGGTAAATGTATTTTAGTTCCATTTACACTTTGCATAAAAGGTGTTGGGATATTTTTGAAAAATAAAATATTTTTCCATTTATGAAAAATAATTTTTGAAAAGATTTTAATCATAAAAAGTTTTGGCTAAATGTTTTTAGATTAGTAAGAGTTTTGGTTTAAGGTTTCCAAAGTTTTTAAAACTCCGCTGATGAATCTCGAGAATTATGCCTAGTGGTTCAAACGAGATTTTATCTCGTTCGAACGAGATCAAAGATGGTTCGAACGACATTACAGTTCGTTCGAATGACAAGAGTTTATTCCTAACACGTCACCGCCTTGAATTTTTGTATTTAAAGGGTCTAAGGCTATTTATTTTTGTGTGGAGAAAACACTAGTTTTAACAGAATACCATTTTAGTGTTTTTGGGTTTATTCTCCATCTTTTTTAGGGTTCAAAACTTTGTTTTCACAATTCACAAATCCCAGACTTTTTGTGTAAGTTATTGTTGGAACCCAAAGCATAGTTTTGTTGGGAGTTTTGCTGCTGAATCTAGGTGCCTTGTAAAGGTACTGGGCTGACCATAGGTGCCACTTGTGGGAAGTACTGGGTTGATCTACTGTGTGTCATAGGGAGTGTTGCGGTGTTCCTGGGCTGATAACTACGAATTGACACCTGCGGGTATTTCGTAAGTCAATTGTATTTTCGCTGTTATCCGATTATAAACCGTTCTCGTACAAATTATAGTGGAAATAAAATGTTTTTGCCCAGTGGGGATTTTTTCCTGACATCTGTCTTTATCAACTTGTTCATCGCATGATTTAATTTGAGATTTGAATTAACTCGTAGATGCATGTTTAGGGGCTGATATAATTTTCATTTGATTTTAGCAAATTTAGACATCCAATTAACTAATTTTAGGTTGGAAACTACGAATCTGTTTGAATCATTATCGCACATGATTTTTCACATTAGAGTGAAGGTCTAGGTCTAACACAAAGCTTAAGGAGTAGAGGCCATAGGAGAGACAGGAGAGAAGAAAGCTAAAGCTTCCTACACCAACTTCCACCCTAAAATATGACGGAATCGAGATCGGAATGAAGGGAGAACAAATATATCATCATATCAATGAAATATGACCTTCAATTAAGAGTAAAGTGTGTTTAATGTGTTTATTTTAAGCATGTTATAATACCTATGTAGAATAGGGTTGGATTTATATGTTTTTGGAAGATTTAATATGAATTTTGGTGGGTGTAATCTATGATTTAATATGAATTTAATTTATAAGTTTTTAAAGTAGGATTCCATGTAGATTACATTTCTTTATGTTGGTGACACGAAATCAGAGGGTTTGGGATGACTTATAATAAGAAAATCTGGGTTCTTGATTAAAATTTGTGAAGAACATGAGAAACTAAGGTTTTTATGATTTGTGAAGATTAAATCTTTGATGATCCATTTTTATTGAGGATTTAATGATATAATTCGTTAGGAACTGTTACAACATCCCTATTTGAAGTTTGGTTAGGAGTTGGGACATTTGCATGAAGGGTTATGGGAGTAAAAATGACGAAAAACACAGTAACTGAACGAAGTAGACAAATTGCTACATTTCAAATCGATTCGGCCCAAAGGAGAATCGATTCGGTCTCCTGGAAAATCGATTTAGCTTCCTAAAAAATTCCAACTTTGCCTTTTTGTTTATATATCCCCATGAATTGAATTACGAGGAAATTTGGTGATAGTTTAGTAATTATGTGGAGAGTTAGGGGAGGTCAGTAGGCATGCAGTTAATATTCGATTTATATTGGTAAGGGTTAAGTTGGGATAATTAATCGATGATAGTAAATCGAGTGAATTGTACACCGGGAAAATTAAGATTTTTTTACGGGAAGAGTAGACCATAATCTAAGAATATAACCATTGGGGTATAAGTGTAGTATCTACTAAATTAATATAATGGGTAACTTTGGTCCTTACGGGTAGAGAACGATGTTCGGATATATATAATCAAGAGTTATAAATGTGAATGAATTATACGGTGAGTATTCGAGAGATAAATACTACGTACGAGTGATTATTATAGGTGAGAGGATACCTATATGGGTTATAATTATAGGTTGAGTGTATACTTATACGGATTTATTATTAGAGGTCGTATGTGTGCCTATACTGAATATATATATGTTTAGGTTGTGTGTATGCCTATTATTTGCTTTTGTGTATGTTAACATAGCTAAGATACTTGCTATCACGAAGGTCCTGTACATTGGGCAATCCCACCTTGACGATTCCAGTGAGGTCTGAATTTATGCCCCAGAGCAATTTACTAATAGTGGATAACTACATGAGAGACATAGTGATTCCCGCAAGTCGTTTGGGTATGTTAGGTATGTGCGCAACCCCACAGACTGAGTGCTATGTTTTCCTCCAATATATGTGCTTTAATTGATGTTTCGAGGAGACATTCTGAACTGATAGTACTTGATTAAGTACGAGAGGTACTTGGACTGATAGCAGTGTATGCGAGTGTGCATCGTTATGACCAGTCTAGGATATATATATATATATAAAGATGCATTTTCAACTATTGAAATGTTGGGTTGACACCAACCCCTTTATTGATTGAATTTTTTGATGAACATTCATGGATATGATATTCTCATTATTGAGATCATATCCATGAAGTTTCATAAAAAAAATGGGTGAGATGATCGCCAACATTTCAACGGTCGAAAATGCATATTTATACCATTTTTTACATATCACCTCATCTTAACGGTTTTCTTATTGTATTTTTTGATGAAAAAAACTGGGGATGTTCTTCTCAGTGTGGAGATTATATCCATGAAGCTTCATCCAAAAATTAACTTTTTACTATTTTAAAAAATGGTATGCGCCGGGGTTTGCACCATATGGAGTCCTTACAGGAGAGGGCCTTATATTTATATAGTGTGACATATATATACACTCATGAATGTTTGATAGTAAGGAGACTGGATAGTGTATGTCAAAATAGTGGTTAATATACTTATGTTTGATAGTAGCGAAACTAGATAGTGTATATCTATCACAATGCCTAATCTATGTAAGTGTAAATAGTAGAAAAGATAGATAGTGCAAATCTCAAGATAAAGTAAGTGTGAGAACTTAACATGAGGATATTAATAACAACATAAGAGTAATGTTAATTATTAG
Source organism: Sambucus nigra (assembly GCA_949130495.1). NCBI lineage: Eukaryota > Viridiplantae > Streptophyta > Magnoliopsida > Dipsacales > Adoxaceae > Sambucus > Sambucus nigra. The sequence continues at coordinate 165,661,051 of OX422207.1, forward strand.
TTGTTTAGTAACGTACTATATGGGCGGTACGGGGTAAGTTAATGAGAAACTTAACTAAAGGCTTAATGATAATTAAGGGTATACTTTAGCGTACTGTATGGGTGGTGCGGGTGAGCTAGACTGGTTTATAGTTAGTTAGAAGATTGGTACCTAGTTATATTGGGTACTTTAATAGGTGGGCTTAGTAGAAAATGTTAGGTGTGCACTGTAGATGAGAGGTGAGGAACTCAAGAGAGTGTACACAACCTAACATGTTTATCTAATAACTGTTCATTTAAACTGCAATTTAAATACTTGCTAAATATTTTCAAATGGTTTAACTTGGGCTCTGACCCGTACTTGCAAAATATTTTTAAAACCTTTTAGGTGTCCAACCATAAGGATGCCAAGCTTGATGGTCTGTTCCAAGGATGCGTAGCTATATCACGTGTGGATGCTTCCAGGATTTGGACTTAGTTGCTTCGGTTACTTCATTCCTAGAGTAGGATGCAGTCTAATTATTTTATTTGGGCATGTTGCCCCTCCATCTATTTATTTTATTCAGTTTATCAGACCTTGTATTGGCGGACCCAATTTGATTTCATTAGATATTTAATTGGATTTTTATATTAAGAACCGATTATTTATTCGGTACCAATTTATTTCAGTTAGTTATTTGGAATTTAGTTCATATTATTTTACTGCATGTATGGTTTGGTTATTGTGATTATTTCACTTGTTTTTGTTTTTTAATAAAAAAATAAAATTTGGCACCGACATTTTGAATACTAGGTGGATAGTTAAATTTTAAAATGTTTTCCACAGTGATTCTAAGAATGAACCAGATGGGATTCCTATTTTAACTGGATGAAGGACTGATCACCCGGTATTTAATTAGGTGGGGTGTCATATTTAGTAGAGGAGACCAAATCTGTAGGTCGAAGCCAATTCCGAGGGCTTAAGTAGAAGTGACCAATTCTGAGGGTCGAAGCCAATTTTGAGGGTCAGAGCCAATTCTGAGGACTTAAGTAATTGCGACTAATTATGAGGGTCGAAGACAATTCTGAGAACTTAAGTAGAAGCGACCAACTCTGGGGGTTGAAGCCAATTCTAAGGGCTTAAGTATAAGCGACCAATTGAGAGGGTCGAAGTCAGTTCTGAGGGCTTAAGTGAGTTATGGGGAATAGTTTTATCAGGAAGGTTTAGAGACTCCCATGGGGAAAATATATTAATTCGAGGATTGGGTGCAGCCTTGCTGGGGAATTTTCTTCAATTTTTATGGTGTCCCTTCGATACATTACTGGGGAGACACCCAATTGATTTTGAGAATTCCTCTGGGGAGATAATTATGGGGGAAAATTTGGTATTAATCCGGTTAGGGATTTGAGAGGTTTGAAAAATGTTTTTCTTGGTGAAAAAGGTTCCAAAATTCATTTGTTAAATTTGAAAATTCTTTGGGGATTTTTTGGTATTTTTGCTGAATTTTTGTACAAAATTTTAGGGTGGTGCTGACCGAAAGGGCGTAGGGGGTGATAAACGGTAGTGGTACGGTCTTTTTGACTACCTCGAGTAGGTGAAGGGACAATGTCGATCGACTTGTGGCCGAGGTGCATTGGGTCTTGAATGGCCTGGTGAACGATTGGGTAAATCTTTTTTTCTTCTTTTTGAGACCATTTTTCTCCGATGACCTTTTTTCGAATATTGATTTTTCTATTGGGGATCTTGCAGGTGACCTTCTATCCCCGGGGAAAGGCCATCCAGCACACGGGGGTGATCGGAGGGAATGTGTAGCTGCATCATCTATTGGCACATGAGTTCAGCTACTGTTGGTACCTAGGGAGAGAAAAGTACGATAGGTGGTGGAGGACGAGGTGATGGTTCCACCTGCAATGCCCACGATGTATATGTGGTGGTTGCAGGAGATGTCGGAGGAGGTGAGGGTAGCGGCGAGCCTTATTCATCAAATATCAACACGATGGCGACCTATGATTATCTTGATTTCTTGTCGACCTGGATGATGTCACCTAGCATATATGATGTTATGCCTCTTACCCTTGCGGTTTTGGTAGGGGCACAAGTTAGCCAGTGGGTTTTTCCCACAGTGGAGGTGGTGCATCGACATCGGTACCAGCAGCGACGTCGGAGATTCTGCTGTGACTGGCTCATCCTTCCTATAACATCAGACGGCCTGATGTAGGATCAATGAGTATGATGCATCACCCCAATGCGATGGACCCGGAGGTGCTGGGGATGACAAAGGATGTCTTTTAGCCGGAGGTATACCTTTCATTTCTTTGACTTTGTTATTCTTATTTCTTTTTTTGCCTCAGACTGACTGATTTGTTATTTTTTTTATTTTTCTTGTAGCACGTCGGGATGTCGACAACCTGGCTGAGGGACATTCAGGATTAGGTGTCTTTTTTTACAGCTCATATCCTAGACTCGATCCCGATTCCTTCTTTCTTGGTTCCATTTTCCTCGTCTGGGGAGGGGTCTGGATCAGGAAGAGGAGGCTCATCATCTCGTCACCGAGGAAAGCGCGTACGCCACAGGGACGGAGGGTCTTAGATAGATAGATGGATAGATAGATAGATAGATAGATAGAGATAGAGATAGCGATAGAGATAGATAGATAGATAGAGAGAGAGAGAGAGAGAGAGGGAGCATATTTTTTGTGGGTTCGGGCTGAGTCCCATTGTTTTTGTGTTATCCTACAAGGCAAATGTAATAAAGCAATATATATGCAATGGAATGAAGTTTTTATTAATTTATCTTTGCTTTAATGACTTAATGCATATGCACTTTTTACTTTGTTTGCTGAGACTGTAAAAAGGATTTAAAATACCTTGAGAAAAAATTATTTTAAAACGTGATGAGTAAAAATATAGGGGGAAGAAAGTTATGAATTCATTAGAATAAAAATTATTTTTATTGAGTTTTCAATTTTAACAAAAAGGAAACTTTCAAAAAATATGGGGTTATCTATCGGCATACCCCTTGTACTACCTATCGACAGGTCAGTTAAGTCTAATCACCCTAAGGCTTTGATTTTACTTTCTTTAACTACCTGGTCCTTGATAGGGTAGGGTTTCCTCTAGATTTTATAGGACTTTTCCATATCTTGTCCTCGACAGCTCGATCATGGGTTATGGGAGGAATAATCTTTCTTCCGATCGTGTTGCATTCCGTGTATCTACAGGATGTTGGTGATGCGGGTTATGCCAGAGCCTCCATCCTTGGCTTAACTTCAAAATTATTATTGGTTATCGGGGACCTATTGGTGGACCCACAACTTGCATCCATCACTTCGTGGATGTCATACTATCATCATTCTACGTCGATGATACTGGCGGAGACCCTAAATGGTCTAGATGCTTGACGGGAAGGTCGTTCTAACTTCCTGAGGGGTAGCCCAGTTATGTTGTTCATGTGGTTGTCGGAGAGATTTTATATGGCACTTCCTCCTGAATATCCCTTGGCAGTCGTGTCGAACTTCATTACTTGATACTTTATCATCATGGGCCTGGATATCGAGAGCTTCGAGAACTAATTTTTGGAGCATGGGGCTCGAGGTTTTCATTGGTCAGTGCCTTGGTGGGGAGAGTTGCAACCCATTCTAGAACTGGGGGAACACCAGTATGTTCGGTTAGGTGGCATCTGGTAGACTTATTTTTACTTTCCTTGGCGGCTCCTGCCTCAATTTGGGTGGGAGAAAATTGTGTAACCTCAACAGTAGACTTATTTCCTGTGGAGGATTTGACAGAACGTTTGCGCATGCGACTGGGCTCTCTGTGGGAGAATCGTCGACCGTCCACCCGTCCTTCTCAATCTTTTGGCCAGGTTTGGCATGTTTCTGAGGGTAGTTATCAAGATATTAGTCAAAGAGATCAGGCAGAGGTGGTTTACCATGTTTGACACGATAGAGGGAGGTGTGGTTTTCCCTAGGATGGTTCGGGCTTACCATTCCATGGATATCGTTGGTATTCCGTCCAAGTAGGAGCAGTTTAGGGACCCCAAGATGTAGATGATGATGGGGATGGTTCTTCTGGAAGCTGTAGGTAGGATCCATAGGGAGCTTTATTTGTGAAGCTTTTATATGGTGTTTGGTTATGTATCTGGTTATTTTCTGGTGGGAATAACTTTGGGAAGGTTGTTTAGGATTAGTTTGGCTTGTTTTTGTTTTTAGGAGAATAAGGTTAAGTTAGCGGGGGACGTTGTTTGACTACCTATGACAATGTAATTGTAACGGAATTTTTCATAAATGAAATAAAGAAAATTTTAATTATATTATTGTGCCTCTTCATGACCTTTTGCATTTGAATTATATATACTAATCAATAAGGCATACATAATCATTTTGTTCATGTACGTGATAAAATGAACAGTCATTCTCGAGAATAGGAAAAGAATAGCATTTTTTTTAAAAGAAGGGGGTCGTGCTCATATAAACGGTATGATCTGCCTACGTACCTATGAGCATTTTGAAAATTTTCAAAGTTTTATTTTTGAAAGTGAAAAGATTTTTGCAGGATCAAGTTCCATATAGCTATGAGTAGTGGGAAATGAAGAATTTTTTTTCGAAGAATAAAAAGGAGATGAAAAGAGTCGTAAGAAGCTGAGATTTTGGACTAAGGGTAGAATTTCTTAAAACTGTCCATATTAATTGGCTGGTCCATCTCTTCCCCCATCGAGATCGGTGAGCATAGTGGCACCGTCGGATAGGATATTTTTCACAATGTAGGGGTCACTCCAATTGGGCTTTAATTACCCTCTAGGGTCAGAAATGGGCTCTACGATTTCTTTAAAGGATAAATCCACTTCTTAGAGACCAGGATCCTTGAATCTCTTATTAAATATCGTTTTATTATGCGATGGTACCCTTGTATATGATATAGGTCCTTTAAGATCCTTTCATCCAAAAGTGACAACTTGCTAAGATGGTTGTGATGCCAGTCTTCCTCGTTGACTTTGCTTTCAAGAATGACGTATAGTGAAGGAATTTCTAGCTCAACAGTTAGGACTACTTACATGTCGTGTACCAAAGAATCATGGGTAACCCCTGTAGATGATTGAACTGAAAAGCGGTAGGCTTAGAGGGCGTAAGGGATCCGATCAGACCAATCTCTATAGTTTTTGTTCATCTTACTGATGATGTCTTTGAGGTTTTTATTGGCAGTTTCAACTACACCGTTGGTTTGAGGTCAGTAGGGACAAGATTTGTGTCTCTGAATACCATATTTGTCAGCCAATTATATGGCTTCTACCTCGAAATGTAACCTGTTGTCTGATATTATCTCGCGTGGGACCCCATATCGGCCAATTATATTTTTTCGAGTGAACTTAGACACTTTTTTGGCATTCAAAATTGCGTATGACTCGGCTTCGACCCATTTTGTGAAGTAATAAATAGCAAACAAGATAAATCCATGTCCGTTAGAGGTCTTGGGTGTAACTTTCCCTATCATATCGATGCCCCATGTGGAGAACGGGCAGGTAGAAGTCATATTGTATAATTCCCGTGGAGGAAAGTGTTGGTGGTTAGAACACTGCTAGCATTTAATACATCTCCGGACATAAGCGGTGTCATCCAAAACCATGGTATTTCAATAGTAACCCTATCAGATGACCTTCTTAGTTAGAATATAGTCATGTTTGTATGGTCCACACTCCCCAATATGGATCTTTTGCATCATCTCTTCAATGTCAGCCCCTGTGATGCAGTGTAAGTGGGTTTCATTAAAGTTTATCTTGAACAGTGCTTTATCGTAGACAATGTATTGGGCAACTAGTTTGTGAATGGTTGCTCGGTCTTTCTTGTTAGAATCTTGGGGATATCTATCGGTCTTAAGGAGGTGCCAAATGTCACAGTACCAATAATCGGTTATATCATGATCTTCTTCTGTGATGATCTCAATGTGGTAACAGTGGGTTGGTTTATCTTGCTTTTAGACTAAGAAGGGTGCCATTGATATTCCTTATGGCATGCCAATTATGGAGGCTATGGTAGGAAGGGAATTGTCTAAGTTGTTCTTTGCTCGTGGAAGGTAATGGAAGGTGATTTCTTAGAATTGTGAGGCCAACTCTTCTAGGTGGGAATGGAAGGGTAAGAGTTTCTTGTCCTTAACTGATGATTAGTGTTGAATCCCCATATACATCTAGGCATCGAATTACTTTCTTGAGAGTGACTTTGAGGCCTACTGTGCATGCCTTGTGTTCGGTCATGTTATTAGTGCAAGAAAAATCCATCTTGATGGCCATGGGAATGTGAGAGTCATCAGGGGAAATTAGGAGTATCCCAATGCCATACCCTTTCTTGTTGGCAGCACCGTCAAAGAACATTTTCCAACGGAGGTCTTCTCAGGAGGTACAAAGGATATTTTCATCCGAGAACTCAGAAATCCAAACACCATCTTCTTCCGTAGGGTAGTCAGAGATGGACCTTCCTTTCATAGTTTTCTACGTGACATACACAATATTAAATTCGGCTAGCATCATCAACCATTGGGCCATTTGGCTAGACGGGGAAGGTTTCTTAAGCAGGTATTTGATAGAATCCATTCGGGATAAAAATTTGATAGGAAAAGTGAGCATATAGTGCCGTAATTTTTGGGTGACCCAGACAAGGGAGACACGTGCTTTTTCTAAGGCAGTGTACTTAACTTCATACCCGTCCAATTTGTGACTAGTGTACTAGACGACTTTATCTTTGCCAGACTCTTCAAGGTATAGGGCTAACAAAGACCTAGTTGTGGTGTCTGTTACGATTAGGTATAGGTGTAGGAGTAGACTAGGTTGTGGTGGCATGAGTACAAGAGGTCGAGTTTGATATTGTTTTATCTAGTAAAAGGATTCGTGGCAAGCTTGGTTCCAAATTTTGGTTGAATCTTTCCGTAGGAGTTTGAAGACGGGTTCATAGATAAAAGTTAACTGGATCATAAACCGACTGATATACATAAATTTTCCAAGAAATCCTCAAACTTTATTCTCCGTTCAGGGTGGTGGAATTTCAAGTATGGCTTTCAGTTTGGCAGGATCTTATTCAATCCCATTTTTGCTAACAATGAATCCTAAGATCTTTCCTTTGGAAAATCTGAAAACACGTTTCTGTGGGTTAAGTCGTATTTGGAATCTTCGTAATTTCTATAAGAACTTCTGAAGAGAGAGGACACGACCTTCCCTAGTCTTAGAGTTGATAATCATATCATCCACGTAGACCTTGATTTCTTTATGTATCAGATCATGCAGGATAGTCATGGAAGCCCTCTGGTAGGTAGTCCCTGCGTTTTTTAGACCAAATGGTATAATGGTGAAATAGAAGGTTCCCCAAGGGGTGATGAATGAGGTTTTATCTTGATGATCTATGTGCATCTTGATCTGGTTATATCCGACAAACCCATTAATGAATGACATGAGGGTGTGACTAATTGTGTTATCCATAATCATTTCGATATTGGGTAGCGAATAGTCATCCTTCAAAGAGGCTTTGTTCAAATCTCGATAGTCAATGCACATGCAAACATTTCCTCCAGATTTCGACACAGGTACAATGATGGCTAACCATGTGGGATGTTCGATTACACGAATGAAACCTATGTTCAATTATTTGACAACTTCTTCCTTAACCTTAAGTAACCATTCGGTGCGAAGCTTTCAGAGCTTTTGTTTGACCAATTTCATTTTGAGAGCGTTGGAATCTCGTGCTGAGTGATCTAATGATCAATGTTGGTCATGTCATTATAGGATCATGCTAAGACATCCAAAACTTCTTTCAATAATTATTCAAGTTGTGCTCACTCATGCTCATCAAGGGTAGACCATATCCTAATCTCGCTCAGTTGGCTACTAGAACCGAGATTAATAACAACAGTTTCATCTTCATTAAATTGAGCACAGTTATGTTGTTTGTTATTAACCTTATTTAGATCATTAATATTTGTTCATTTGCAAAATCATCACCATCAAGAGTTTGATTAGAAATAAGACAATTAATATAAGGCACGATAAGATACTCAAAATCTTCATTTATTTTATTATTGGGAAAAATAGCATAGATAACCTCATTGAGGGAGGTCTCTATTACATTAGAATAGGGAGGAACAACAAAATAAAAGGAAATGGGATAAACATTAGAGTTGGGTTGTATTTCAATAGGTGGAACTGGCACAACATTCCAATTGAGGAGATGTGCATCAGTAGCTTTGATTAGGTGGGATGGATCCAATGATGTAGCGCTTGAGTGGATCATGAAGAGTGTCAGGCCTAGTGTCTTCAAGTTGAATGAATCCTATTAGTCGCTTCCCTTAAAATCTCTGGTAGCAGCTATAGTCTTTTGAACGTGCGGTTGCACACGATACATGGAACTTTCGACCCATAAGTAACTGTCTTGGAAGAAGATCTCCATTCCTGGTTTCATCTTCTTGTCTACATGATCATACCATGGTTTGGAAAAGCCACAAAAGGGGAAATCTTCACCCTCTATAATGAATATTCTTTTCAAGGAATCCTCTGAGACAGTCTTGGTATTGTCTCGCCTTCTCTTCAATCGAGGTTAGTGGAGCATTATGAGTTCCTCTGCTGATGGTTGATAACCCAAATCGTAAGGAGGAAAGGATTTATTTAGTACTATGGTTTCTAGTATCCTATGTTATCGTTGTCCCAGCCCTAGTTTAGTCATAAAGTGCATGTTCTTGAACATCTAAATCACATTGATGTTTCTATGAGAGTTGTGTTCAGCAAAAACTCTATCTTTGAAATTATCCCCTGCTGGGAGCGGAAGTGGTTCGACTCGAAAACCTGAGAGAAGCAAATCATTTGCCCCATGATATATCTCTAGTACTAGATTACTGATGCTTGTATTCTCAATATTGTCATCATCGCCCAAGATGGTTATGACCCGCCCATTAGCAAAGAACTTCAGTTTCTAATGGAGGGAAGAAGACACACCCTTGATTATATGGAGCCATGGTCGTCCAAGAAGTAAATTGAAACAAGTCGAGATATCGATGACTTAGAATTCAACAATGAGATTTATAGGGCTAGCCCCTGTTGTAAGCTTCAAAGATCCAATTACTTCTCAATGAGTATTATCATAAGCGCGCATCGCGACAGATGTCGGAGCAAGGTCGCTCACTTTCAGTCTCAAGCAGTTGAGGGTTCTCATTGGGTAAACACTAAGAGATGATCCATTATCGACAAGCGAAAGTGGGATGGTCTTTCCCATGACTTTGAGAGAGATATTAAGAGCATGGTTGTGATTTGGTCCAAACTTAGGTATTTCTTTTTCGGATAAGGAAATCATTCTAGTAGAGGTTAGAGGTTCGACCATATTTATTATTTCTTCTGATGTGGTAGAAGGTGGTATTGTTGGCCCAGTAAATAGTTTGATTAAGGCATTCCGTTGAAGCTGGGAAGGCATAAAAAGTCCCCGCATAGTGGAGTTAGCTTGGGTTTTCTTCAACATATCGAGGATCTTTCTCTCATCAAGGGTCATTTTTGGCATAGGAAGTTTCTCAAAACCTTTTTCTTTGTCGACTGTTGACGACTGTGGGTTTGGAACTTGATAATGCTGCCCTGATCTAGTCATATAGTTCACAGAAGAAGGAAAAAATAGAAGCCCATTTCCTCATATATCTCGGGTTTTTCATCCACCTTGTTGATTTATCCTAAAAACTCCTCAAACGATATCATTATATATTGCCTATTGGGCTAGTCTCTTCTTGGTTTTTCTCTTCATATGAACTATCGAATTTTTCCCCGCATCCGGTGGCAATAACATCATCTTTCCATGAAAATTCAGTACATACCACAACCTCAACGGACTCTTCATATAAATCTTCCCATTTGATGGGGAGACATAAAAGTTAAGGGACTAGGCACCCTTTTAGTTTCAAAACATCAAGTAGCTCGAACATGCTGAAAATTTCACCAGTCTATCGGAATAAGTTTGCCATAATCTGGATGACATCATCTAAATTGACTTCATTGGTAGGTACCACCCAATTACCTGACTCTCGAGACCTTTTTGAGCTTCCAAGAACAGTGTACTGAATCTTTGAAAGTCAATGGTCATTTCTAAGAGCAAATTCAACCCGAATTCAATAAATTGGTTCAATACTTTTAATAATTCCACATCTTTCCTTCCAGAGCAGGTACGAATAGCAATGCATGCTCTTGTAAGGAGTGACAGAGCCTGATCGAAAAATAGGTAGGATGTAGGATAAAATATGGGCAAACTTGGAAGGGTTTAGAGGAATATTGGGTGATTATTTGGGTATGATCTGGGTAGATGGATCAAATTCTGAGTCTTCTTCTAAAAAGATGGCATTTATATTATTTGGAAATGGATTGTGGGTAGTGTTTGGTTTAGGATTTACTGGTGGGGCAATGATGCATCTGTCAATTAGACCTTGGATTACATTTTGGGTATGGAAACATTGATTAGTGGTATAGTCAAAATTTTAGTGAAAATTACAATGGGCATCAGGTTTGAAATTTTGGGGTAGTGGGCTTAGTAATGGGCGAGGGTGTAATGGATTAATAATATTTCAGCTTAAAAGGGCTTGGTAAACTTTGGTAGAGGGGAGCATGATGCTCGGTGTATTCCTTTTAACTTGGTGAGGGCGTTTTTCTGATGCCCATGAAGTGGCAGGCTAAGAAATGTCATTGATGGTTAAAAGTGTGGTATTGGCAGGATTCTCATACATTTTGGGAGTGAACTATCCGGATACTTTCTTTAGCTTAACTTTTATCTTGGCAAGACTTTCTTCGATGTCTAATCCTTTTTTTTAAGGGCATGAAAATTGGGGTAATACTGTCCTCCCATTATTGATCAAACACGGGGTAAGAAATTCTTCTTCACAATGCTGACTTGTTCCTCTTTGAAAGGCCGATTGGTCATAGTGGTCGCTTTCTCTCTCCATCTTGCCATGAAGTTACCGACAGTTTCCCTGAGATTTTTCTTGAGAAGTTCTAAATCACGGTGGGTAACCTCAAACTCTTCATTATACTTGTACTGTGACATGAATGCACGAGCAACATCCTCCCAACTACGAATCCTAGACTCCTCGAGAGATTATAAACAGCGAAGAGCATTTTCCTTCAAAGTCTATTGGAATGTTTGGGCCATTATTTCCTCGGAGGCACCTAAGAGAGTCATGGCCATATGGTAACTTTGGAGATGAACAATTAGGGGTTCCCTATACCGAACTTCTTAATTTTTGGCATCTTAAACTTTTCTGGCAGCCTTGCTTTAGGATAGGGAGACATATAGGTGTAATCCATGTAGTTCCCAGAGATTCAAACTCGGTCAAACTCTTCTTCCTTCGTATCAACGACTATGGGTAGGTTAGCCCTTGGCTAGATACTATTCGACATAGGGAGTTAAGCTGGAGGTGGCCCATTAGTACGAGGGGCACGTGGAGCACAATGATATTCCTTAGGGACCCAAATAGGCTCAGGTGCGAGTGGACCCATAGTGTAAGGGAAGAGGACCTCGGGCTCTTCGGGTAAACCTCTATTTGAAGGTTGTCAATCTTGACAGTGATTTGGACTAGGACCATCATCAAATTCGGATGCACATTCGATACTTGGTACGCGTTCTCTATGAAAAGTAGATGAAGGTGAATTTTGAACTCGGAGGAAGTAGCGTGGGAACTAAGGAAGCCACAGGGCAGTTCGACGGAAGATCGAAGCCAATAGGGAGTCAGGCTAAGGGTCGGGTTTGTGATCGACTTGAGAAGGAGAAAAATTCGAATTTATTTTTTCAAAGATAAGGGGGAAAACTGTTATTAATGAAAAGGACTGAAAATCTTTTTAACATTTTTTGGAAAAAGAAGAGGAGAAAATATTTTTGGGTAAAAAGGAGGAAAAATATTTTTGGTATAAGGAAAAGTGTTGTTGGTATTTTTGATAAAAGAAGGAAATTTTTTTTTGACTCTTTTGGTAAAGAAAGAGGAAAAATGAAAAAAAGTGTCTCACCATGATTATTATTATTGGGAAAAGGGTCTCACCATGATTATTATTATTATTATTATTATTATTATTATTATTATTATTATTATTATTATTATTATTATTATTATTATTATTATTATTATTATTATTATTATTATTATTATTATTATTATTATTATTATTATTATTATTATTATTATTATGTTCTCACTTGTATTAGTTTTACCTAAATGCAAAAAGAAATGACGGATGGGACTCGGGCCTGGGAAATTGGTTTGAAAAATATGTAAAAACATGGTTGGACTTGTTACCAGGCTCATGGATAGGGTCCCGTTTTGAAAAGGACAAAATCATGAGAAAATTTGGATGGCATGCCGACCTGTCATTTCAGCAGAGTTTTAGGTAGAAACCGACAAACTATATATGAGTGCCCTAGGTTTGACACCTATATGAGGGTATGCAGTTGTTGGGTTAATTGGAAGGCTTCCCCCATTTGGCATGACTTCCACGATATACGTCTTGCTTTTGAGGGCAATCGGTACGTGTGGACAAGCCATTTGATATACTTGAGTGTACGTGAATTACCTCACTATATACCTAGTGGGTATAGTACATGTGAGAGTGAATTCGATATACTCTACGTACGTGAACGAATTCCTGCTATATACCTCCCATCATGATTTCAGTCATGCGGTACGATATGGGGGGAACCGTTCGATATACGTCGAAGGTACTTAGCCAATGGAAGGTGAGAGTCATATCGCTTAGGCTTACTACGACCTGTCGAACCATCGCCTATCACGAAATGAACTCCCAGTTACGGGAGAAAATTTGGTCAATAGCCATGCTCTTTGGTGATGTAGTGTGCAAAATGCATGATTCTTGATTAGCATACTATGGAGAGAGTATTATTTTTTGGCATGATGAGCATTATACTATTGGGGAATCTACAAGTATAAATCTAGCATGAAGTATGAAGATTACACTAAGCATGGATATGTGAGGGTGAGTGATGTTTGAATATTTACAAGTGAGTGTGTGGTGTGTTAATGACACCTAAGCATGAATATTATAAGTGCAACATGTGGATATAAGTGATCATACCTGCAAGTAGTGTGAAGTGTGCATAGAGAGTCTTTTCAAGTGTATGAGTGAGTAGTGATATAAGCATGAGGTAGATATGTATAGGTGAATATGCACATAAGCAGACAAAAACAACACCCATGCAAACAGAGTCTATACCTCTTGAAAATAGACCTAGCAGAGTCACCATTGTAGCCATCCCAAGATTTCCTCTCTCCCTTCTTCTCCTATGGGGGGAAAAAGAGGGGGAGAAAAAGATCTCGTGCTCGCTTTCTCTAAGAGAGCTTCAAAAGTCATCGATGTGGGGTGAATATAAGGAGATGCAGTCTCCCTCCTATTTTGCACAAAATAGGCAAAAGAACATGTCGTCGCCTCGAGAGAGCGGCATCGAAGACAAACTGATGCTTACGATATCAATAGTTTGAAGGTTCGGGGGCTAAGTTACGGAGTGGAAATGTGTTAGGCACTAATCCTGCCCTTTCGATCTCTCATGGGCTTATGTTAATTTTTTCCTTTATTTCTCCATGAAGTGTGTGAGAGTCTATATATAAATGGAGATCTGAATCACCGACCTCCCATGGAAAAATAGAGTGGGGTCCTCCATAGGAATGTTCCCAGAATAATATTTTCGAAAATACGATGCTTGCTTTTATCGGGATATTGATCGTTATGATGAAACGATAATATATGTTGGATGAAATGATAATAAGGATCACAAATATGATATATATTAAAATAATGTATATATGAAAAGGATGCAAATGCAAAAATGGGGAAAAATGGAGAAATTCGACTCGAGTCTCGGGTTTTAGCCCAAGATGCCTACATAGCCTATAAAGGCATCAAAGTCCGAGTAGTTCGTATAAGAAATAAGGGTAGGTTTCATCCCATTTATTTGAACAGGAATTTATTATGTGTGTGTAGAAAATGTATTTAAGTTTTGAAAATTTGTGGTAGATAATCGCGTTGGAATTTATACCTATAACCCTCTTTTTCTTTGTTCTGTTTTTTTTTATATAAAATAAAATATGTGCAATATAACCAATAAAGGATAAGATATTAATGTGTATGAACTAAAGTAAAAACTAGATTAAGAATTTATGTAATTAATGCAAAAATAAAGAATTTAAAGATAGAAAAAGATTTTTTGGAGCTTCTTTGGAGAATTGAGGCTTGATCTTGATCTTTGATGAGATCCCTTGAATATTGAGATGAATGTTGGATGAGAGAGAATGATATTTTTCTAAATTGGGTATGAAAATTATGGGAATGAAATATGGAAAGGAATTTTATACAAGGAAACTTCGCTTATTGAAATAGAATGTTGTGGAGATCACTGATATTGATAGATCTGAGGTCTTCTATTTTAATGAGGCCATGCCCTCTATTTATAGTGTAAGGGGATGCCGATCGATGTTGACCTAGCCCTGCCAATTGGCAAGTAACCCTAGGAACACTTCCGATAAGTAGGGAAATGGACGTGCCATTTGACAGTCTCGTGTAATTTTTTTTTAAACAATGGTCATAGAACGCAATCCATTGATCCAAATTGTGCATGCGCCATACTATCAGAAAGTTAATTCAGAGACCTTCAATAGTTATTTGGTCCTCTCTCGGGTTAAGGATTTTACTTTCGGTCAAACGGGGCTCGAAAGCGCTTATCGGTTCTTTGGACGGGAGATCAAAGAACGGAAATGGATCGTTTATCCAAACCAAAAGTCATAATTATGCACGATGTAGATCATTGGAAAGGCTATGCGAGATAATTCGGTATTCCAAAGAGCTTTGCTCAGTTCGTAAGGTTTACTTTGGTCACAAAAGTGCCTAGTGACCTTTCGGAGTATAACTAGTTGTTCACTCGTACCGTCAGGATGATTCGTGCATGGGGCAAACCATTGGAAAGGGTATTCAGTTCCCTTCAAAGATGCATTCAGTATCGTTCAGGCTGGAGAGTTTATCTTGTTCAAAGGATCCCAGGAACGCCCAGTGACCTCCGGATCAATTTTTAAGGGAAAACGGATGTCATTTTGCCCACGGGGTGGACCGTTGGAAAGGGGTTTCAGTGCCATTCAAAGATTCAAAGAGTTTTCACTCTGATGATGAAGTTGATTGGGGTCAAATTGGGGCTCGGGAGCACCTAGTGGCCTCTAGATCGATTTTTACTAGTAAAATGGTCCGTTGATCCAAACCAATATGCCATTTTGCACATGAGGTGGACCTTTAGAAAGGGTATTCAGTTCCCTTCGAAGATTCAAAGATATTTCGCTCTGATGATAGGGTCTATGAGCACTTGATGGCCTCTAGATCGGTACTCGGAGTATGACCTAGGGTTTATAGTGAAATGGGGAGGTGCTAGGGACCTAAAGAGAGACTTAGGGGGTCCTAGAATGTGGTGTCTACACATGTTAATCTACAAATTGATGAGACCATCATAAGTTATAAATGAAATTATATTGTCAATTTGATAATTTTTTAATATTCTTTATCAAAGTTAATAACATGTTTTATATTATTTCAAGAGAGGCTAAAGGCGGTGCACATCACCCAACGTGATGCCGAAAACACATCTTTGGCTTTGGTTGCACTAAGCCAAGTGTCGGGCCCAAATAGAACAGGCCTTCCTCGGGGTGTAACTCGCGAATAGTAAAGTAAAAGATAATGGGCGTTGCTTGTAGTAACAATGGGTTGTCTTCCAAGTTCAACACATACAAGTCACACATAAACGCAAAATTGGAAAGTTGTAACACCCCGTATTTTTGTACATTTAATATTTAATTAATTCGGGAATTTTAAATTACTTGTGTGTTGTAATTTTTAATTGAATTAATTATGGCAATATATATTTAAATATTAATCGGGGAGTGAATGGTTAATGTTTAGGGAAATTTATTTACTAAGTGAATAGTAATAATTTAATTACGTCATTTCGAGTATTAATGACGAGGTATACACTTATCCCAACCAGGAGTCAGTATAGACTAAATTGGGTGTGAGATAAGGATTGTTATAAATTAATTCGGATGCCAATTCTGAGTGCAAGGTTGTGTCCGGATGGGTCGAGATAGTCAGAAAAGAGTATTTGGGAGTAGTAATTGGGTCTCGAGGTATTTTTGGGCATAGCCGGGCCCACACGGGGTGAGTTGGGCCACTTTAATTAAGCCCATTGTGTGAAAAACGGGATTAAGGGTTTTTAACCTAGTTGGGAGATTAAGGAATGGCAACCAACATAACACTAAACCTAGGGTTTGAGAGGGGATTTGGGGGAAAGCAAAGCAAGAGAAAATTGGAGGTTATTGGAGCCAAATTAAGGGACATCAACAACGGATCAGACACTACGAACACTTACAGGCAAGTGGTTAACTGTTGTGATTTCTAAAAAGTTTGATAATCAATTCATATCATAGTGATGTGTGTATGAAAATTCATTTTGGGTGTGTCACCAAAATCTAAATTGGGTTTTTGTAAATTTACATACCTTAATGGGATGTAGGGGGAGATTGATGGTGTTTATGATTCTAGAATGTAGAGAACTGAATCAGATGTTAAAACCAGTAAGAGTAGATGGTTAATTGCTGTTAAAATAAATGAAATTCATATTGGGGATTTGAAACCCCGATAATACCCAAATTGGGAAAACCTTGGAATTTATGGATATTGATGATGAAATTTGGTTTGTGAGATGTTTAGACCCTTTCCTTACATGGAGGATGTGTTATTTGTATTTGGGTATAGGCTTAGGTTGAGAATTTAAGCTTAAAGTTTCGTCCATCGCTGATAGCGGGTGGAGAAGACGAATACTGGATCGATCGATCGATGGACCAAGGGGGATCGATCGATCGATGATGGCGAAATCTGGGCACTTCGGCCAGTTTGTAATATGAAGGGAAATTTTATTAAAACTTATGTTTCATACATTAATAAGTGATAAATAATTATGAAACAAATATTCCTAGCAATTATGGGAGAAAGTAATTGGGACTAGGATGAATTTATGTGGGGCACTTAATGGATGAATTTGAGAAATTTTATTCCAAAATAGTGAGATACGGATCATGTGAGTGAATCTGGATATATTGGTCAAGCACCCCCAAAGTAGTGAATTAAGTTTGGAGATAAACTAATTAATTTTGAGTCGGGATATAGACTCGGGGAAATATTTAATTATGGACCAAGGGGGCGAGTCCGGTTATGTTGGAATTATAGGTAAATATAATTAAGAAATTATGGAGATAAATATGTGACACATTACGGGCGAAAATGTGGGAAAGAAATTATGAGATGTTAAAATGGACCGAGTGAGTGAGTCCGGATATTTTGGTTATGTGACACCAAAGTATCAAATTAATTATTGAGAAAGAGTAATTAATTTGGAGTCGGAACGTAGACTCGGTAAATATTAAGTTACGGGCCAAGTGAGAGAGTCCGGGGATAAAGGTTGGGTGACACCAAGTTATTAAATTAATAAGCGTGATAATTAATTTAAGTAGAGTCGGATTGTAGACTCGGGTAGGATTAAATTAATAAATGTGATAATTAATTTAATTAGAGTCGGATTGTAGACTCGGGTAGGATTAAATTAATAAATGTGATAATTAATTTAATTAGAGTCGGATTGTAGACTCGGGTAGGATTATATTAATAAATGTGATAATTAATTTAATTAGAGTCGTATTGTAGACTCGGGTAGTATTAAATTAATAAATGTGATAATTAATTTAATTAGAGTCAGATTGTAGACTCGGGCAGAATTAAATTAATAATGGTGATAATTAATTTAATTAGAGTCGGATTGTAGACTCGGGTAGAATTAAATTAATGGGTGTGATAATTAATTTAATTAGAGTCGGATTGTAGACTAGGGGAGGTATTGAATTAATAAGTGTGTTAATTAATTATGTTAGAGTCGAACCAGAGACTCGGATTGGTGTATATTAATTAATGTGTAAATTAATTAACTGGGAGTCGGAACATAGACTCGGATCGCTATTAAATTAATATGTGTGTTAATTAATTTAATTAGAGTCGGACCATAGACTCGGGAAAAGTATCATATAAATTGAAGAGTAAGTTAAATATATTAGAGTCGGACCATAGATTCGTGAAGATGATAAATTATTAAGTGAGAAAATTAATTACGATGAGTCAAGCCACAGACTCTGGAAATTTCAGGCAGTGTACGGGACTTGGAGTACACGGTAGAGTCGGGGGTTGTATTATATATATACGGTGTAGTGATAGTATATATATATATACGTGTATATATTGTGTGTGATATTAAATTACAGGCAGTGTACGGGATTTTGAGTACACGGTAAAGCCGGGGTTTATATTATATATATACGGTGTCGTGATAGTATATATGTACGTGTATTTATTGTGCGTGATACTAAATATCAGTGAGTAGATATTTATTGAATATATATACTCTAATGCTATCAAGGGAGGTTGCGCGATGTGGGTGAATCCCCTAGATTGAGGAGTCGGGCGAGTATATCCCTAGGTCATAGCGTCCGGTATATATGGGTGAGGGATTATCTCACTTTCAGGGAAGGAATATGACCGCCTCCACTACGTTTGTATTTTGGACCAAGTTAATGAGCGATTCCAACTTGGGGAACTAGGTTTTGTGAGCACACCTAGTGAGATAGCATTTTAGAGGGAATCATTCGGCGAGGGTATACTCGAAGGGATGGATATACGTATGTTTTATGTGTGGATATTGTGGTAAAGGCACGTATATAATAGTAGTAAATATTATATACGGGTAATAATATAGTGTGTGATGTATTTACTTTATATAACTTGTGATACGGTTGTATGCTACTATTTAAGAGGAATTAATTAAGTTAATTGTGAAATAACTTATAATTCAGGAATCATTATACTCGGGTTAGAGTAGTATGTCAAGGTAAGGTAATACCAGGACTAGTTGGACGGGGTAGCACAACTAGGTGGGGTTAAGGTAACCGGTAGGTGTGCACAATAGTGGAGGGGTGAGAATGTCCACAAGGGAGTGCGACACTAACTTAAATATGAAGCGCATTCATACATTTTAAATTACTGCAGTTAATTCACTTGCTAAATATTTTCAAAATGTCTTGGGTTATAACCCTTGCTATAAAAATATTTTCAAAACCTTTTAGGTGTCCAGCCACAGGGACGTCAGAATTGATATTCTATTCCAGGGACACGGAGCTGCGGCATATGTGGATGCTAGCAGGAGTTTGGATTAGACGCATCATTCATTCATTCCTAGAGTAGGAATTTTGTATCAATTTCAGTTTTATTTAGGGCTTGTCGCCCAAACTTCTCGGTACAGTTTTCAGATTTGTTTTATTTCAATGTTGAATATTTTATTGGATTATTTCACTTTGGTGGTCGATGGTTTATTCGGCAAGTTGTGTAATTAATTATTTCAGATGAGTTCTATTCAGTTGTGTGAATGATTTATATTTATTTCCGCATGTACTGTTTTGGTTTAATTAAAAAGGTTAAAATTTGGCACCAGTTTTTGGAATACTAGGTGGTTAGTAAGTTTTAAAAAGTTTTCTACAGTGATGCTAAGGATGATCCAACTAGGATTCCTATTTTAATTTGGTATAGGACTGATCACCCGGTATTTTATTAGGCGGGGTGTCACATATGGTATCAGAGCATCAGGTTCTAGTGTCCTTAGGATCTGTGCGGCTTTTTACGTTTTGGCTTGGCAATTTTTGATATAGAGCCCTATTATAGGATTGTTGTATTCTCATACGTATGTGCATATACGTTCTTCTGCGAAATTTATATTTAAGAGTGAACTCATAAAAAAGTTGATGCTCATTCCATATGATGCCCAGGAGAGAGAGAGCAACTAGGGAAGCAGGGGGAGATGAGATGAGGGAGGCTCGTTAGGAGCAAGACTTACCGCAGCAACGGCCAGAGATGATTTTTGCCAGCATATGTAACAGAAATAGTGGCATAGGAAGTTCAAGCGACGGTGGTCGCAATAGTAGGGTACTTTTTACGGGATCAGCCACAAATGTTAGTGGCGCCGGATGTTCAGACTCACGCGGGGTCGTCGGGGTGGAAGCAAGAAAGAGAGGTTATATTTTTTTGGGAACCCACCAGAGTTATGAGAGGGTTCAGATGTAGTGCTAGCGTGTTAAGGAAGAGAGATATCCAGCGTCACCTACGTATGGGTGATTACGATAAGGTGCGAAAGCAAATGCTAACCACTTTTAGTTTAGTGGGAGCAGCGCTACAGTGGTGGGAGTCGGTCACCATAGTTGAGGAAAGGGACACACTAGCCATTGTAGAGTTTTGGGTGCAGTCCGATCGCAAGTATTTTCCTCCAGCGATTGAGACTGAAACGAAGAGAAAAGTTTTGTGAGGTGACTCGAGGAGACCGTTCAGTGGCCGTTTGCGAGGAAGAATTCACTCGTTGGAAAATTTTGTATCGGATGAGGTAAGCAAGGAAAAGAGAAAGAAAGCAAATTTTATGGATGGGTTAGTCTGGAGAATCAAATAACATTTAATTCGTAAATACACATGAGTAGCTTATACTGATGTCGTTAACGCAGCACTCCGGCACTGTCGGGAATATCGCTTTTACGCGAAAGGAAGCGGGAGGGGAGTGGTAACTAACCAGTCGGATAAGGCAGGAGGGAACGATACTAGTAGGGTATCCCAGCAGTAGACTGGGGGAGATCAAGTGCAGAATTTTTGACAGGGAAATCATGCCAAATGATTTAGAACTAAAGGCTATCGGCAGGATGGCCAGAATCTTCAACAAGGTCGGTATGGAAGGGACCAGTAGCAGGGTGAATGTATTAGAAGGTGTTTCGTTTGTAGGGAAAGTGATACACATGAGTAGAGTTGTCTTAAGAGAGGAAGAGGCTAACTACATGATGAGGTCCTGGATGTACCATCACTAAAGCAAGTCATGGGTGCATTCGGACAGGGAGAAGCTGCTCCGAAACCCGAGAACTAGCCGTTACAGCTGGAGTATAGAGGTAATTATTTTTACCCTAGGGGCATGGGGTATATATTTTGAGTGACAATGAGGATGTCACAGTATAAGAATAATTTTTCACTAGAGTTCACAGGTGAGTCGAACTTAGTGGGCACGTTGGCGGTGGCAGCCATAGTATGTGGATAAATTTTCCGTAGGATAGCGCAGTTCCTTGGTGTTCTTCACGGGAGAGTGGAGGTGTACACTGAGTGATTGTTTGAATTTTGCGAAGAGTCACTACTTTCGATAATTATGGGAGTAGGGTTGATAATATTTCCTAAATATCGGTTGTATAGCGATGGAATTTAACTATTGTGGATAGTAGTGTAAAAATTTTGGTGTTCGCGACACCAGGGTAGGGTTGGTACTAGGTATCACCGGAGAGGGCGTATAGACTGTATATATGTGGATATATATGTTGTATTGCGTGGTACGATAGCACATAGTGAGGTTTTGTGTTCTCACATTTTATCCCGGTAAGTGGGGATGTTTACTGAAGTGACTCAGGGTGGTTAGATTTATTTTCAAGCAGAGAATAGCTCGGGGTTGAGTTTGTGCAAGGACTAGTGATAGTAAGTCTTCGGTATTTTATATTTTCTTTGGTAGCATAAGGGTAAGTGTATATACTTTTGTGTTGAGAGACAAGTATTTATTGGGAGATATTTGGACTTTAGCACATGGGTTGGGTACCCGGGCAGTATATATATATATGTGTGTGTGTGTGTGTGTGTGTGTGTGTGATATGACTACGAGTTCGAAGTTATATTACGGGTTACGATAGCATAGTCGGGTAACTTTCGTGCGGTAGAGCACGGGGATAGGGTGTATGGGCACCCGGGCTAAATAAGGCAAATTTTGTGCGGTTAAGGACGGGACTAGGGTGTATGGGCGCCCTGGTTAATTTTAAAATGCATACTTCTGTAACGTGGTTAGAAACAGATGGGATAGATATAGCGGGCTTGGAGGCACATGACTAGTGAGAAAGATGTGAATATTGGAACACTAGGTTTATCTTAATTTCGAGGACGAAATTCCTTTGTAAGGGGGGGAGTATGTAACACCCCGTATTTTTGTACATTTAATATTTAATTAATTCGAGAATTTTAAATTACTTGTGTGTTGTAATTTTTAATTGAATTAATTGTGGAAATATATATTTAAATATTAATCGGGAAGTGAATGGTTAATGTTTAGGGAAATTTATTTACTAAGTGAATAGTAATAATTTAATTACGTCATTTCGAGTATTAATGAAGAGGTATACACTTATCCCAGCCAGGAGTCGGTATAGACTAAATTGGGTGTGAGATAAGGATTGTTATAAATTAATTCGGATGCCCATTCTGAGTGCAAGATTGTGTCCGGATGGGTCGAGATAGTCAGAAAAGAGTATTTGGGAGTAGTAATTGGGTCTCGAGGTATTTTTGGGCATAACAGGGCCCACACGGGGTGAGTTGGGCCACTTTAATTAAGCCCATTGTGTGAAAAACGGGATTAAGGGTGTTTAACCGAGTTGGGAGATTAAGGAATGGCAGCCAACATAACACTAAACCTAGGGTTTGAGAGGGGATTTGGGGGAAAGCAAAGCAAGAGAAAATTAGAGGTTATTGGAGCCAAATTAAGGGACATCAACAACGGATCAGACACTATGAACACTTACAGGCAAGTGGTTAACTGTTGTGATTTCTAAAAAGTTTGATAATCAATTCATATCATAGTGATGTGCGTATGAAAATTCATTTTGGGTGTGTCACCAAAATCTAAATTGGGTTTTTGTAAATTTACATACCTTAATGGGATGTAGGGGGAGATTGATCGTGTTTATGATTCTAGAATGTAGAGAACTGAATCAGATGTTAAAACCAGTAAGAGTAGATGGTTAATTGCTGTTAAAATAAATGAAATTCATATTGGGGATTTGAAACCCGGATAATACCCAAATCGGGAAAACCTTGGAATTTATGGATATTGATGATGAAATTTGGTTTGTGAGATGTTTAGACCCTTTCCTTACATGGAGGATGTGTTATTTGTATTTGGGTAAAGGCTTAGGTTGAGAGTTTAAGCTTAAAGTTTCGTCCATCGCTGACAGCGGGTGGAGAAGATGAATACTGGAACAATCGATCGATCGACCAGGGGGGATCGATCGATCGACCAGGGGGGATCGATCGATCGATGATGGCGAAATCTGGGCAGTTTGGCCAGTTTGTTATATGAAGGGAAATTTTATTAAAAGTTATGTTTCATACATTAATAAGTGCTAAATAATTATGAAACAAATATTCCTAGCAATTATGGGAGAAAGTAATTGGGACTAGGATGAATTTATGTGGGGCACTTAATGGATGAATTTGAGAAATTTTATTCCAAAATAGTGAGATACGGATCATGTGAGTGAATCCGGGTATATTGGTCAAGCAACCCCAAAGTAGTGAATTAAGTTTGGAGATAAACTAATTAATTTTGAGTCGGGATATAGACTCGGGGAAATATTTAATTATGGACCAAGGGGGCGAGTCCGGGTATGTTGGAATTATAGGTAAATATAATTCGGAAATTACGGAGATAACTGTGTGACACATTACGGGCTAAAATGTGGGAAAGAAATTTTGATATGTAAAAATGGACCGAGTGAGTGAGTCCGGATATGCTGGTTATGTGACACCAAAGTATTAAATTAATTATTGAGAGAGAGTAATTAATTTCAAGTCGGAACATAGACTCGTGAAATATTAAGTTACGGGCCAAGTGAGAGAGTCCGGAGATAATGGTTGGGTGACACCAAGTTATTAAATTAATAAGCGTGATAATTAATTTAATTAGAGTCGGATTGTAGACTCGGGTAGGATTAAATTAATAAATGTGATAATTAATTTAATTAGAGTCGGATTGTAGACTCGGGTAGGATTAAATTAATAAATGTGGTAATTAATTTAATTAGAGTCGGATTGTAGACTCAGGTAGTATTAAATTAATAAGTGTGATAATTAATTTAATTAGAGTCAGATTGTAGACTCGAGTAGAATTAAATTAATAAGGGTGATAATTAATTTAATTAGAGTCGGATTGTAGACTCGGATAGAATTAAATTAATGGGTGTGATAATTAATTTAATTAGAGTCGGATTGTAGACTAGGGGAGGTTTTGAATTAATAAGTGTGTTAATTAATTATGTTAGAGTCGGACCACAGACTCGGATTGGTGTATATTAATTAATGTGTAACTTAATTAACTGGGAGTCGGACCATAGACTCGGTCCGGTATTAAATTAATATGTGTGTTAATTAATTTAATTAGAGTCGCACCATAGACTTGGGGAAAGTATCATATAAATTGAAGAGTAAGTTAAATATATTAGAGTCGGACCATAGATTCGGGATGATGATAAATTATTAAGTGAGAAAATTAATTACGATGAGTCAGGCCACAGACTCAGGAAATTTCAGGCAGTGTACGGGACTTGGAGTACACGGTAGAGCCGGGGTTTATATTATTTATATACGGTGTAGTGATAGTATATATATACACTTGTATATATTGTGTGTGATATTAAATTACAGGCAGTGTAAGGGATTTTGAGTACACGGTAAAGACGGGGTTTATATTATATATATACGGAGTCGTGATAGTATATATATACGTGTATTTATTGTGCGTGATACTAAATATCAGTGAGTAGATATTTATTGAATTTATATACTCTAATGCTATCAAGGGAGGTTGCGCAATGTGGGTGAATCCCCTAGCTTGAGGAGTAGGGTGGGTATATCCCCAGGTCATAGTGTCCAGTATATATGGGTGAGGGATTATCTCACTTTCAGGGAAGGAAAATGACCGCCTCCACTACGTTTGTATTTTAGACCAAGTTAGTGAACGATTCCAACTTGGGGAACTAGGTTTTGTGAGCACACCTAGTGAGATAACATTTCAGAGGGAACCATCCGGCGAGGGTATACTCAAAGGGATGTATATACGTATGTTTTATGTGTGGATATTGTGGTAAAGGCACGTATATAATAGTAGTAAATATTATATACGGGTAATAATACAGTGTGTGATGTATTTACATTATATAACTTGTGATACGGTTATATGCTACTATTTAAGAGGAATTAATTAAGTTAATTGTGAAGTAACTTATAATTCAGGAATCATTATACTCGGGTTAGAGTAGTATGTCAAGGTAAGGTTATACCAGGACTAGTTGGACGGGGTAGCACAACTAGGTGGGGTTAAGGTAACCGGTAGGTGTGCACAATAGTGGAGGGGTGAGAATGTCCACAAGGGAGTGCGACACTAACTTAAATATGAAGCGCATTCATACATTTTAAATTACCGCAGTTAATTCACTTGCTAAATATTTTCAAAATGTCTTGGGTTCTAACCCTTGATATAAAACTATTTTCAAAACCTTTTAGGTCTCCAGCCACATGGACATCAGAATTGATATTCTATTCCAGGGACACGGAGCTACGGCATATGTGGATGCTAGCAGGAGTTTGGATTAGACGCATCATTAATTCATTCCTACAGTAGGAATTTTGTATCAGTTTCAGTTTTATTTAGGGCTTGTCGCCCAAATTTCTCGGTACAGTTTTCAGATTTGTTTTATTCCGACGTTGAATATTGTATTGGATTATTTCAATTTGGTGGTCGATGGTTTATTCGGCAAGTTGTGTAATTAATTATTTCAGATGAGTTCTATTCAGTTGTGTGAATGATTTATATTTATTTCCGCATGTACTATTTTGGTTTAATTAAAAAGGTTAAAATTTGGCACCAGTTTTTGGAATACTAGGTGGTTAGTAAGTTTTAAAAAGTTTTCGACAGTGATGCTAAGGATGATCCAACTGGGATTCCTGTTTTAATTTGGTATAGGACTGATCACCCGGTATTTTTTTAGGCGGGGTGTCACAAAAGTCTCCACCAAATGATGAACAACATGATAAAATGGGCCAATGCCTAATAACTGATAAAGGGAAGAGTAAGGGGAAGGCGAAGGTGAAGGATAAAGAAAAGGGTAACGAGAAGGTGGGAGAGGGGACCACTAATCCACCCCCTCAATGAATCTAGATGACTCATCATCACCGTCAGACATGAATTCTAACCCTACTCAACTATTTCAACTCCATTTGAGCCGGCTAGGGAGAGAGTCTATATTCTTAACATGCGTGAGGAAATCTAATTGCCATGGGAATAAAGGACATGAGCATCACTCTGGGTTCAATGGTGCAGACTCATCCACCACAGTGTTTTGAGTACTATTTCGGAGTTACTGAGATTTCTTATGGGGAAAAGGGATGAGATATTTTGGTTGGACAATTAATCCAGTGCCCGACATATTGACG
Organism: Sambucus nigra; assembly: GCA_949130495.1. NCBI lineage: Eukaryota > Viridiplantae > Streptophyta > Magnoliopsida > Dipsacales > Adoxaceae > Sambucus > Sambucus nigra. The sequence continues at coordinate 165,687,406 of OX422207.1, forward strand.
ACACATTGGGGGCATACAAAATTTGGCCGTCTTTTCTCCTTGAGCCTTATTATGATTTTATAGGATGTTACTGTCACACCCCGCCTAATTAAATACCGGGCGATCACTCCTTTATTAAATTAATTCAAGGTGAACAGTTGGTTCATTCTCAACATCACTGTCGAAAAATAAAACTTTTCCAATTTAAACACCCTAATTAATTAAGCTAAGTGTCAAAACCATTTAAACCTTTATTCTCATTTTATTAAATTCGGTTATAAAACCTTAAACCATTAACATCTAAAGAGTCACACAATAAGTAGAATAATAAAATGAACATTCAAGAGTTTACCCAACAATAATAAATCCCTACATTAAAATACTAAGGAAAACATCCTGACATTAACACTCCCGAAATAAAGATACTGAAATTAAAAGAATAACAATCTCTGACAATATCAACTAAATAATGGAAAACTTGCGACACATGCCCCCACTGGATAAAGCTGAACTAGAAGTAGAGTCAACAATGAGGTCGTCTAAACAATGGCCTACAACTCCCACAAAAGCTACACCGTGTTCCATCCAAAGGATCCTATGCAAGACGCCCCTGTGGCTGGGCACCTGTAATACATACATATATATACAAGAGAGAAAGAGAAGTGGAAACGGGTCAGAGCCCGATAGTATATATGATTTAAAAATTCGTTTAGCAAGTATTTAAATTGATTACAGGCCAATGAAACAACATATTAGTGCGACACTCTCTTGAGAAATTCTCACCTCTCTTCTAATGTGCACTCCTATCGCACTAACCTTTTTAAATGGTTTATCTCGTCATATACCACACTATCTTTCCCCAATGATTTAACTTATCTTAGGTTATTCGCAGGATTTACAGCTGACCAACACAAGTATTTAAAACGTAAGATTTCAATTTGTAACCAAAGTTCTCCTTTTAACTTTATTAATCAATAAAGTTCTCTAGTGTCATATTATACTTTCTCAAAACAATTATTTATAATTTGAGTCATCAACCATGTCCTACATATCAAATCACAGTAGGCAGTTCCAGATTTCAGAATTTCATATATATATTAACTACTCGTATAATATATATATATCATAACAGCACCCCACATAAAAACTATTGTGTGGGCATACTCTGCTATCCAATCCCCGTATCAATCGTACTAAAGGGAATACAAGTTCGAAATCACTCTCGAACTGTATAAATACATACACAAACAATATTGAGGCGAAGCATAGTATCCAAGTCCAAGAGGTCAGTACATACCCTCATGTCTCTTAGGACCGTCTGACTATCGATCCGATAGCCCATACCTAGGATTTCTATCTTCTAGGGTACGAGTCAATATCCCCCATAAGGCACACGAGATAAGATCGTCCCAGTGCGGTAACCTTAGGGATAGCAAGTAGCGCGGGCATGATTTTCACAAGTATATAATATATGCATACACAATCATATAAATATACCACTTTTATTATATCAATTTAGGTTTATCTCATAACCCATATTCATAACATTTATCCTTATTTTCCCATTATTATATATCAAGTATAATGCTTCGTTTCTAACCAATCATCGTTGGCAAGTATTTCGTGTTTCGAGCTTCTCTTATTGGTTTTACAGGTTAATTATGCAAGCAACGCAAAAGAGAAAGCGAGACAATGAAAGGAAAGCTAAGAAGGCAAGTTCAAGGGCATTTTGGTAATTTTTTAGCCAGATCACGAAGGAGGAGTCAACTGGAAAGTTTGATATCTCGAAACAATGAGAACACTGGAAGAAACGACACCCAAATCCGAGCTACGGTTGATGAGTTATGACCCATTGAAGTTGAAGAAAAATCCAAGGAAGAAAGGAAAGAAAAAAGCACCCCAGACCAGCAAATATTCGCGAACCCAGGGGCGAACCGGTTCGGGGTACAGGCGAACCGGTTCGGGGGTCCTGATGAGCGAATTTACCTCTTTTATTCAAATTTTCTCTAAGGTTTCCTTCTTATACAACATCAAAATTTCGTGGTTTAAGCCTCCACGTCACAAAAGGTTTCCAGAATGTCCTTTAAGTCATCACTACATGCAGTTTCCTATCTCAATTTGGGTTTTTCTTCCATACAATTCATCCTAGTCATTCCTAAACCAATATGAAAGATGCATCAACGAAATAAACAAGATAAACACTTGCCTGGGATTTTCAGAAGTTTGGTTTGGTGCCGAAATTGGTGTGGTTGTGTTCCCCGTCTCGCGATCTACGCGTTGGCGGTGGCGGCGGTGCAAACGGTTGAGTTTTGAGCCTTGGAATGCCTTGAGCGCTCTCTCCTCTCCTCTCCTCTCCTCTCCAATGGCCGTTCCGGTGTTTTGAGTTTTCTAACCCTAGATGATAACTCAGATATCTTATATAACCCTTTTAATTTTCGTGGGTTTAATTACCCAAAAATACAAAATGACTAAGAGGCCCTCCCGGGGTACTAATTAGGCCTAAAAACGCCCCGAGACCCAAACTAAACCCCCGGGCACACTTTTCTGACTATCTCGACCCTTCCGAATGCGTTGGCGCACTCAAAACGACCATACGAATAACCTATAAAATATTCACTTTTATTAATCCACATTTAGTCCCGACACGACACAGGCGCGTCCCGACTTAAATTTCCACAATTGTCATTTTATTCACACGTGACAATATTATAAAAATAAATCTCATATATTGCTATACTCATCCAGTAATATGCAACAAATAATATATTCCCAATAATTACTAACTCTTGTCACGCTAGTAAATATTTAAATCAACATTTCGGATTAAAATTAAATTAATTTAATTTATCTCAATTAAATTTAATAAATCCTTAAATTTAAAAGCCATGAAAATACGGGGTATTACATACTTTCCCCCTAATAACGGAATTTCGTCCCGAAATTCGGAAAATAAGGCCTACCAGGTAGCACAATTTTGGATATCCTTGTCAGTACGCAAACTATCAACATAGTACGACGCTCAATCACTATAGCTTTTTCCTCACAGCAACATTATTTTACATTCTCATTGGAGACACTTCACATTGCACTCCCAACTGGTAACATTTGAATAGGTTACGTCTATACGTTATAAATTCCATTATCTCACTATCATTAGGAGGCCGCACCTCACTACATGACAACTACTCGGATTTATTCATACACAAAATTCCCATTCTGAGAAGATCATACGAACATTTGACCACTCTTTACTGCCTAAAACAGTCGTGGAATTCCACCATAGTTATCGGATATTTTCTCGACCGATCCAAAAATTATGAATATCTACTCTCCTCTAAACATACGGAAGGAGAATAGTCGAGGTTCTTCCATAACAAAACCTTAATAAGTACCTCGTACACGACAAACAGGTACGAGTGCTTCTACAGAGCATTCTTGAAATTATCATACTAAGATTCCAAAATCCCCTTCACGTGGCTCCACTAATCTTTAATCACCATGCGCTTATTCCCTGGCTAAGGGTGATACATCCTACTCGAAACGAAATCTTATCTCCGCTGGTTCCTGAAATCCCATATCAAAGGTGGGATTCACCAATCTCATCCTGATTTAGAAATTTATACTGCGCCGGACCATGCACTAGCGCGATCCTTCCTTTCAAAGGAAGTCTGGGGCATACTACTTAATATTGTAAACGATCCCAAACGAATATCAATCACTTCCTTCTCAGCGGCTTAATTCACATGTTCGGGATGAACCCTTGATCTTGTTTTGACGATGGCAACCCATCCAAGTACTGTACCGACTTTACCGACCTCTTCCAATTTCAGGAATTGTCGATAAACACAAAATTCTTTGGTTGATTCTCCTCTTTCAACCAAACCTTACCTATGGGCGGTTCATGTAGAGACTACTCATTATGTCCCCCTAAACATCGATTTTTCCTTGAAATGTCTCACATTAAGTGACACGTAATACTCCCCTTCCTTCCTTGGAGTATGCCGAAAGTTCCGACCCGTACTCTTCTCTCCACGAAGCGCACTTCTGGATCTCTTATACTATACTAACATCATCACCCTTTATATGTGTGAGTCGCTCTCACATTTGATTACTAACAATTTCTGCTCCGAGTGTTCTTCATAATCATTTAATTCTGCTCCATTCAAGGAATACTCTTCTTAAATGGCTTCCCACAGTCTTCCAATTCAAATTTGGATGTGCTATTCTAATTGCACACCTATGTATGGATTATCGCCCCTCATGTGACATTTAATTGAAAGAGATGCGACTGTGTGATAATTGATTTAAATTAAATTTCGCAAGTTTCCAAGTAACCCTTATTTAATTAGAGTCTACTTTTAAATCAAATAAATTCAACCCCTAAACATCCATATACGGTGCGTGTGTCAACCCATAAACAAATAAAGTATGCGAAACAAGTTTAAGGAAAAATCCCCGCAGGGCAAAACCTTTTATTTCACTATAATAAGTAAATCGCAACTTACACGTATTACAATGAAATATAGTGACACACGAATACCCGCAGGTGTCGGTCGGTGTCGTTAGCAATGAATCCACACGCAGCGAACCCACATGAACCTCAGTCCAATCAACAAAGGAAGAACCGCAGCACTCCTCAATGACACGCAGCCATAAAACTTTGTAGAGACTCCCTCAGCAATGACACGGAGCCCTCGGTTGCAAAGATCTCTCCACAAAGGTTTGAACAAACTAAAAAGTTGTGTTCTTGGGTTACCAAAAGGATTCACAAAGGATTGGCAATTGTGTGAATTAAAAAACCTAGAGTCTTGGGCTCAATAGGTGAAGACTTAGAGTATTTAGGACTCTGAAATTTGTCTTGAAAAGTCTTAAAAAACAACTCCCCGAAGTTGGCTTTAAATAAGAAAACTTTGAGCCAAAAAAATCTGAGCAGATCTGGCGAAGTTTATCCCAGGCGGATCGGTCTGGCTTGGGTGCGGATCGGTCCGGTTGACCCGATCGGTTCTTTTATTACAGGCTTCATTGGTTCGCTTGCGATCCGGGGTATACTGGATCTGCAGCTAGCGGATCGGTCCGATTGAGGGGCGGATCGGTCCGGTAGGAAGTCGAACCAGTCCGGCTGTCAGGCTTGATTCCTCTTCTTCTTTTGATATTCGGATCCGTTGATGAATGTATGAATCTTGAATTTCTTCAACGGTGTAACGGCGTGCGACATAATAAATTGTTAATGGACAAAAATGTCCTTACAAATCTCCCCCTATGTCTATGCCGGTACATATATAAAAACAAAACATCCGAATTATCAAACAACTAAAAATGCCTATACAAATCTACCCTTCCATGAACCCAAAACTGAAAAGATACAATTGAATAAGACTACAGTGTTTGCTCTTCAATTCTTCAGGAATCATCAAATCTTTTCTCATCAGGGTGTGCAATTCAGTGATCATCAATGTAGTACCTACACACATACATGAGAAAAAGCAAATACCAAGTGACGAAAATGAGATAAACATGGATACCAATTTATGATGAACGCATAAGTCAAATCTCAAAAACTCCCCCAAAATTCAAACTCCCCCATAAAATGATAATTCTTTCTCCCCCTTTTTATGATGTCCCCAAATAGACAAATAAGAAGAATGAATCAAACAAGCAAAATCGGGGTGTCACGGTATACAAAAAATACACAAACTATTTTTGATTTTTTTCAACTTTTTTTATACAAAAAATAGATACCATTTTGAAAAAAAATGTAAAACATGATACAAAAATCACACCATGGATTTAGACTCAAACAACCAAGTCATGGAAATGGAATGAATGGGTGTGAACACATTCGATAGGTAAATCAACTCAATCAATCATATCTGCACAATGCATATGTGTACTGCTAACGAATGATCATCAAAAGTATCCTTAGGTGTAAAAAAATTTGTTGAATTTAGATGACATCGTCTTATGCAAATCAACAAATCAAAGTCAAAGTGATTTCCACACCAATAACGTCCAAAACTATGTAGCGCATTTTCAAGTATATCAAGGATGTGCAAACCCATTTTAAATTCTCCAACCAAACTCCCTCATGCATATTTTCTTTTAGAGGTGATCTAAATTCTCAAACTTTGGAGAATTGGTGCAAAAACCTAAATGGCCCATATTTTGGCATGAATATCTTTTTATTGCCTTTAAATTTTTCGAGCTCTTTTAAACCTCTTTGGACCCAGGATAATAAAAGTCCTCCATTTTTTAGGTCCAATTTAACGGTGGCCTTTGCGCAAAGAAGAGATAATTATCTTTCGCAGCCCCTCCCCGTTATCAAACAAATCACACAAACTCACAAAACAGTTTTTATATGCACAATTTCCTTATCAAAATTTATCGCGCTTGGTTCGTTTTAAGGACAGGATTGAAGTGAAAACACCCAACCAACATGTGATAAGACAAGCACAATAATCAAACAAATTCGTGCATGTGTTCATTAAAGGAAACATGAGTCAAACATGTAGGAAGTAACACTTAATTACATCTTAATGACCCCAAACATTATAAAGCACACGGATGAATTGACCTATTGTCTCAAAACACTATCAAATAGTCACATGAAAAATGGAATGATGTTGTGACTCGGTCATCTTAAGTCTTCATCCATAAACGGTGCAAACAAAATACAAAAAACTTTTTGGATTTTCTCAAAATTTTATGAAAATAAAATCTTTTTGTATTTTTCAAAATATTTTAAAAAATAAAAAATCTATACAAAAAGTACATGTCACAACGCTAGCAAACATTTATCAAAAAGCATAACTAGCGTATGACACACATGCGAACACAATCATCTATATGATATGGCAAGAGAATAATCATGTGCAAGCAAACGAGAATCAACTTGTCTAAAATCTAGTGTATCCAAAAGTGATTTCCTAACCCAAATAGATGTGAAACGTCGTGTAGGGGATTTGGGAACCATGGGAACACTAGACATAAACTTCCTAGGACATTCTCCAAGATCAAAGCAAAAACGCCTAAGGTGACCTTTCCTACCACAATATGAACATGTGTAAACGGGTGGAATGACAACTATGGCTTGACCTTTTCTAACAAACTTGAACTTAGTTGACCCTCTAAAACAAATAATGGTTTTGGCTTTAGCACTAGAAGCATGAGAACAAGATGAGCCATTACCATCACTATCAAACCTACTTGAGTCCGTCAAATAATTTTTTAACTTCAAAATTTTTTACTCAAGCAAAGAATTAGACTCATCCAATTTGAGGGATTTATTTTTAAAATTATCAGTTAAACTTAACAGTTTATCACGCTCCCCCTCAATTAAAACAAACTTATCCCTAAGAGTCTTTTCGCGTGCCGTAACATCATCGATTAATTTTTTATCCTCGACGGCACAAACGGGAACCCTAGAATTTTTTAAGTCCTCCAATTCCTTCTCTAAAACAAGGACTCTCTCATCACTCTTCTTTTTGGCAATTTTTAAAGAATCAAAATCAGTACACAAATTGCCAAAGTGCTCACGACAAATATCACTTTGAGTTTGAAACGCTAGCAAATATTCAATCTTACTTTTAAAGAGAGAATTTTCTTTTTCCAAAACTTTAATTCTTTTGCAAAGTTTCAAATTCAAACTTTTTAATTTTTCAGCACAGTGGTGAACTTTTTCAAAAAAAGGCTCCTCATTAAACGGGCGTACCATTGAAAAAAAATGCGATTTTTCACAAAACTGATTTAAAAAAAAATCAATATCACACAATTTTTGCGGAAAATAGGAATACGCGATAAATTTGCGCAACCTGCTCTGATACCAATTTGACGACGTGAGAGGTCAAATTGTATCAAAAAATAAATCCTTTAAAAAACAGGATCACGCGATAAATTAGCGTAACCCGCTCTGATACCAATTTGAAAACGTGAGTAGACAAATTGTATCAGAAAGTAAATCCTCGAAAAATCAGGATCACGCGATAAATTAGCGTAACCCGCTCTTATACCAATTTGAGAACGCATGTAATATCGATTTAAATTAAATTTCGCAAGTTTCCAAGTAACCCTTATTTAATTAGAGTCTACTTTTAAATCAAATAAATTCAACCCCTAAACATCCATCTACGGTGCGTGTGTCAACCCATAAACAAATAAAGTATGCGAAACAAGTTTAAGGAAAAATCCCCGCAGGGTAAAACTTTTTATTTCACTATAATAAGTAAATCGCAACTTACACGTATTACAATGAAATACAGTGACACACGAATACCCGCAGGCATCGGTCGGTGTCGTCAGCAATGAATCCACACGCAGCGAACCCACATGAACCTCAGTCCAATCAACAAAGGAAGAACCGCAGCACTCCTCAATGACACGCAGCCATAAAACTTTGTAAAGACTCCCTCAGCAATGACACGCAGCCCTCGGTTGCAAAGATCTCTCCACAAAGGTTTGAACAAACTAAAAAGTTGTGTTCTTGGGTTACCAAAAGGATTCACAAAGGATTGACAATTGTGTGAATAAAAAAACCTAGAGTCTTGGGCTCAATAGGTGAAGACTTAGAGTATTTAGGACTCTGAAATTCGTCTTGAAAAGTCTTAAAAAACAACTCCCAGAAGTTGGCTTTAAATAAGAAAACTTTGAGCCAAAAAAATCTGAGCAGATGTGGCGAAGTTTATCCCAGGCAGACCGGTCCGGCTTAGGGGCAAATTGGTCGAGTTGACCGGATCGGTTCTTTTATTGCAGGCTTCATCGGTTCTCTTGCGGTCCGGGGTATACTGGATCTGCAGCTAGCGGATCGGTCTGGTTGAGGGATGGATCGGTCCGTTGGCAAATCGGTCCGATAGGGAGGCGGACCGGTCCGGCTGTCAGGCTTTATTCCTCTTCTTCTTTTGATATTCGAATCCGTTGATGAATGTATGAATCTTGAATTTCTTCAACGGTTTAACGGCGTGCGACATAATAAATTGTTAATGGACAAAAATGTCCTTACATTAATGCACTATATCACTTCCACTTCGTTCTGTTAGCCCCACAAACACATTTTCTACATGTCCATTACCACGACCCTTCATCTCGGACGAGTTTTAACATCTGTTAACCAGGATGTCTACACACCCTATAAACCGGGCATACTAGCGTAAGCATCACATACGCTCCATACTAATAAACAAATTCTTTATTTTCCCTGGTGCTTGCAGCGTGATTACAACACTCTAATCACCCTAAAAATTAAAATTTTAGATCTTCCTTATCATCGTTCCACCCCTCAACTCATGGGGTAACTTTCAATGCTTTCTTACCACAAGATCCGGCTTCCAATAGCTTTAAGACAAAATTCAACTTCCAACTTACATACATAATTACTTGATCCCATTTCGACCAGGGTACCGAACTCATGGAATAGTGACCAAACGTCTCCCTATTTCCAACCTTACGCTAAGTTTCATGCGTGGGATGTCTCGCAAAGAGAAATCCAAACAAGGAACCCTCCCGATACACTACTGCCTAGTATTGTCGGTTATCGAGATCCGTTAGATCCTCCTTCCATAGAATTTACCCCTTTATTCCGTCTCTTGAAAGAAAAGTTACAATTTCTCCCGTAATTATTCTTATCAAAGAACGTTTCACTAATTGCACTATTGTTCAGTATAGGTTGGTGGCAATAGCATTCCATAAACCTCGAATACATACAATCGGAATTCTCAAAATTCCTTTCCCTAATAATAGGGGTATAAATATTAACTCCCACATCTCTAAAGGATAAATATAACAATGCACTCTTCCTATCACTAAGCCCGGAGTGCTAAACATAATACTGAGTCAAATCTTTTCGCCCAACGGTAAATCCCGGTACATACTGAATCATACTGACAAAGTCTATACATACATTGGTATCGAATATCTCGAGCCCACTATCTCCTTCGAAGTCTCTAGGATAGATAATATCAGTGCGAGTACAACCTTCTTACAGGTAAAGCCTCGCCAAAACAAAACGTGTTGCACTAATGTAACTACTCCGATAGCCTTGCAATAAATGCCCACTATCATACTACCCATTTCTATAACATTTTAACAAAGATAATATCATACTCGTGTATCGCATCACTACAACGAGTAACCTCAATAAAGTATAAAACACTGTTAATATACTCATTCATCCCCCGCGGATAGCACCAAAGAAAAATCCCGCTATACTAAGGAAAAATATTCACATAATGGTAACATTTATAATGATATGCATTAAACTCGTCTCACATGCTAATCTAGCAATGAACAAAATATGGTGACTCTCTCGTGTCATATAAACACGCTGCATCCTCTAAGGATACAAATTATACATCCATCATGGCAATCGTCTTGACTGCACAAATGGTTTTCGGATGTAACACGTCTGCCCAAACCAAAACAAAATTATTTTTAATCGTCGTCCTTTACTAGGCACTGTATTCTTTTCCCTTTTTCTCACTTTAGAACATATTATCGCGAGAAATTTCACTCCGCACCAAAATACCTCAACACATAATCCACTTATCACCTGTCCTACTAACCAGGTTAGGATTGTCCTTCTCTCGGACTTTAGTAGACTCGGTTCCTGTTAGCCATCCCGGTTGTTCCCTTAGCTTTTTAGGCCATAAAGATCATGTTACTATCTATAATAGTACTTACTGAATTGACCATCACTTGGTAAGAATTTAACTATCTGAAGCATTTAAATGGTTTTCCTGATGTGTATCCACATCCTTTTGTGGTGCTATACCACCACCGTTGTATTCAGTCTTATTCTCGACTAACTTCTTCGATTCCTTTAACTTCCCCCACAAAGAAGCGTTATCATCTATATTGACAAAATATGACATTGTCAACCTTTGAATCGGTTGTCCATCAGAATTTCCTCCTCGAGTATTATCAACTATTATTACAAGTTGGTCTCCCACTTAGAGTCGTTTCCTCCACTAATATCTACCTCTTTCGATACAAAATTTGCTAACGATTAGGATTCATATCCACAATTGGACTTCTGTCATGCCCTCCTGCGATGAGTTCAGAACCACATTTGCTTCTCATCCCGAACAGTTGAGGAAGGAATTTATGGTCAACACTGTACCTAAGGTTCTCCTATAGGCATAGCATTCCACTTCTAAAATTGGTGGTTGACTCCAACCATTATAATTTCGTCCCGAAAGCCAAGAAAATTTTCTCTAAATTTTTACTTTTAGTTTTCCACACTCTGTCCTATATTTAAGCCTTTGGATACTTTACCTCCTTTGGTAAACACATACAATTTTCACGTTTCTAAAATTTCCCACTGACAGTCTCTACACGTTTTTGTAATACGTTGGGTAAGTTTACCCTCGCACCTCATTTGACTATAACAGTATTTGAAAATCATTGTTGCACCTTAGTCGCCTTTCTAGTCGTGGCTTCTCATGCCATAATGGAGGTGACCTCGACTACGGTCATCATCCTCGGATATATTTCATAATCTCAACTGAGCCCTGCCTCCTGATGTACGCTTAACGGTCCTCTTCTGACATCCTTCATCGCTCGGCACACGCACACATCCAAACGAAATTAGAATTCACTAGTGTATCCACATTATAGCAGGAGAACGAAATCTCGTCAAAGGAATCGACAATCCTAAACATAGGGCTCTATAACAAACAAAGCAACGCTGAAAGCATAATAAGCCGTACAGATCCTAAGGACACTAGAACCTGATGCTCTGATACGACCTGTGACACCCCGCCTAATTAATTACCGGGCGATCACTCCTTTATTAAATTAATTCAAGGTGAACAGTTGGTTAATTCTCAGCATCACTGTCGAAAAATAAAACTTTTCCAATTTAAACACCCTAATTAATTAAGCTAAGTGTCAAAACCATTTAAACCTTTATTCTCATTTTATTAAATCCGGTTATAAAACCTTAAACCATTAACATCTAAAGAGTCACACAATAAGTAGAATAATAAAATGAACATTCAAGAGTTTACCCAACAATAATAAATCCCAACATTAAAATACTAAGGAAAACATCCTGACATTAACAATCCCGAAATAAAGATACTGAAATTAAAAGAATTACAATCTCTGACAATATAAACTAAATAATGGAAAAAGGGCGACACATGCCCCCACTGGATAAAGCTGAACTAGAAGTAGAGTCAACAATGAGGTCGTCTAAACAATGTCCTGCAACTCCCACAAAAGCTACAGCGCGTTCCATCCAAAGGATCCTATGCAAGACGCCCCTATGGCTGGGCACCTGTAATACATACATATATATACAAGAGAGAAAGAGAAGTGGAAACGGGTCAGAGCCCGATAGTATATATGATTTAAAAATTCGTTTAGCAAGTATTTAAATTGATTACAGGACAATGAAACAACATATTAGTGCGACACTCTCTTAAGAAATTCTCACCTCTCTTCTAATGTGCACTCCTATCGCACTAACCTTTTTAAATGGTTTATCTCGTCATATACCACACTATCTTTCCCCAATGATTTAACTTATCTTAGGTTAATCGCAGGATTTACAACTGACCAACACAAGTATTTAAAACGTAAGATTTCAATTTGTAACCAAAGTTCGACTTTTAACTTTATTAATCAATAAAGTTTTCTAGTGTCATATTATACTTTCTCAAAACAATTATTTATAATTTGAGTCATCAACCATGTCCTGCATATCAAATCACAGTAGGCAGTTCCAGATTTCAGAATTTCATATATATATTAACTACTCGTATAATATATATATATCATAACAGCACCCCACATAAAAACTATGGTGCGGGCATACTCTTCTATCCAATCCCCGTATCAATCGTACTAAAGGGAATACAAGTTCGGAATCACTCTCGAACTGTATAAATACATACACAAACAATATTAAGGCGAAGCATAGTATCCAAGTCCAAGAGGTCAGTACATACCCTCACGTCTCTTAGGTTCGTCCGACTATCGATCTGATAGCCCGTACCTAGGATTTCTATCTTCTAAGGTACGAGTCAATATCCCCCATAAGGCACACGAGATAAGATCATCCCAGCGTGGTAACCTCAGGGATAGCAAGTAGCGTGGGCATGATTTTCACAAGTATATAATATATGCATACACAATCATATAAATATACCACTTTTATTATATCAATTTAGGTTTATCTCATAACCCATATTCACAACATTTATCCTTATTTTCCCATTATTACATATCAAGTATAATGATTCATTTCTAACCAATCTTCGTTGGCAAGTATTTCATGTTTCGTGCTTCTCTTATTGGTTTTACAGGTTAATTATGCAAGCAGCGCAAAAGAGAAAGCGAGACAATGAAAGGAAAGCTAAGAAGGCAAGTTCAAGGGCATTTTGGTAATTCTGCAACCAGATCCCGAAGGAGGAGTCAACTGTAAAGTTGGATAGCTCGTAACAATGAGAACACTGGAAGAAACGGCACCCAAATCCGAGCTACGGTTGATGAGTTATGACCCGTTGAAGTTGAAGAAAAATCCAGGGAAGAAAGGAAAGAAAAAAAGCACCCCAAACCAGCAAACATTCGCGAACCCAGGGGCGAACCGGTTCGGGGTACAGGCGAACCGGTTCAGGGGTCCTGATGCGCGAATTTGCCTCTGCTATTCAGATTTTCTCTAAGGTTTCCTTCTTATACAACATCAAAATTTCATGGTTTAATCCTCTACATCATAAAAGGTTTCCAGAATGTCCTTTAAGTCATCACTACATGCAGTTTCCTATCTCAATTTGGGTTTTTCTTCCATACAATTCATCCTAATCATTCCTAAACCAATATGAAAGATGCATCAACGAAATAAACAAGATAAACACTTGCCTGGGATTTTCAGAAGTCTAGTTTGGTGCCAAAATTGGTGTGGTTGCGTTCCCCGTCTCGCGATCTACGCGTTGGCGGTGGCGGCGGCGCAAACGGTTGAGTTTTGAGCCTTGGAATGCCTTGAGAGCTCTCTCCTCTCCTCTCCAATGGTTGTTCTAGTGTTTTGAGTTTTCTAACCCTAGATGATAACTCAGATATCTTATATAACACTTTTAATTTTCATGGGTTTAATTACCCAAAAATACAAAATGACTAAAATGCCCTCCCGGGGTACTAATTAGGCCTAAAAACGCCCCGAAACCCAAACTAAACCCCCGGACACACTTTTCTGACTATCTCGACCCTTTCGAATGTGTTGGCGCACTCAAAATGACCATATGAACAACCTATAAAATATTCACTTTTATTAATCCACATTTAGTCCCGACACGACACAGGCGCGTCCCGACTTAAATTTCCACAATTGTCATTTTATTCACACGTGACAATATTATAAAAATAAATCTCATATATTACTATACTCATCCAGTAATATGCAACAAATAATATATTCCCAATAATTACTAACTCTTGTCACGCTAGTAAATATTTAAAACAACATTTTGGATTAAAATTAAATTAATTTATCTCAATTAAATTTAATAAATCCTTAAATTTAAAAGCCATGAAAATACGGGGTATTACAGTTACATTTGATTAAACTTGTGAATATTTTATGTCACTAATTTGAAGCATATTTAATTTAGTTTGATATATGGAATTGGTGTATTTTGGTTTTGATTTCATTGTTATGACGTATTATATAGTTGATTATGATGATGTTGGTTTGAACAAAAAGATGGCATTTTTTTAAGCAAGTATACAGTTGGGCAGTAACTATTACCCAGTTGATTTTTTTCATGTTCTACAGTTTTGTCACGGTCAACAACTTATTTTGCCCCCTTGGCACGAATATTCTCACATTTCTCCCTAGCAGAAATCGTGTGTATGAGAAAAATGACCTCGAGCACACGAACAAGTACTCACTTGCCACAATCAATGACTGGGGCAATACCATGATAGAGATATAATTATCACGGTTTATGACTATAACAAGATCGTTACAAATTAATTGGTGTCATGGTCAAAGACCCTGACAAGGCTTGAGCACAACATTTTTGTGTCATAGAATCAATCATCACATAGAATAATAAAAGTCTTCCCGAATAAACCACTAGCAAAATCCAAAACGAAAAAAAACTAATAGAGAGTAATAAATCCCATATAATCTGAAAAGAAGTTAAGTAAAACTGGGAGCGACATGCTCGAGATAGATTAATATGGATCCCTACACTAGGAATAGAAAAATAGATGCGCCTATCCAAATCCTGCAACATCCACATATGTTGCAGCTGCGAATCTATGGAATCGAGTCACACTTGGCGTACCTATGGCTGGACACCTAAAAGGTTTTTAAAATATTTGATAGGAAGGGTTAGAACACAAAATGTTTTTTAAAATATTTAGCAAGTGATTAAATTTCAAAATTTTAAAATGCATGAATGCTCTTCATATTTAAGTTAATGTCGAACTCTCTTGAGGAAAGACCCACCCCTCAACTAATCTGCACACCTAATGCTTTCTTTATATTCCCCCTAGTCATCTATCTTGTAACTAGATAACTGATATAACTTCTTTTAACCACCCTACTCAAACCTGAGTATGCTTAAGATATGATTCATTAGTTGGTATTAACATTAACTTAGTTAATCATTTTCCCTTATTAAATCCATATAGCATTCACACATATTATATAATTAATACAATTCACTTCATGTATTTAATTACCCGTATATAACTATTTATCCCATTATATGCGTAAAACCATGATACAACCTTCACATATATGTTTAATATATAAATAATTCATCCTTCCTAGTAATACCTTACTGGATGTATTCTCTAAAGTGCTATCAACCCAGGCTACTCAGTCCCACCTGGAGTTCCGAGACAACTATGGACCGCTGAATAGGAACGTAAATAATAAACGTAATGGAGGTGGTCATATTTCTCCGAGTATGAGGACATCATCTCAATTCCCCACCTCTGAAATTGGACACTATGACCTGGGGATATACTCGACCTACTCCTCAAGCTAGGGGATTCACCCACATTGCACAACCTCCCTTGATATCACTAGAGTATATAATTTAAATAAATATCTAGTCACTGATATTTATAAGCACACACACACAATATTTAAGTTGTGTTTAATTTTCACTAATTAATCCACCATAAAAGTCCCCCAAAATAATTTAGGCTAAATAATTAAAATAAGGATTACTGCCGAAATCCCTGCTTAGTCGATCGATCGGCTCCCTGGGTCGATCGATTAATCGACGAGATCCTCTTCTTCACCAGCTTCCTGTTTCGGCCATTGTTAAACACTCAAGCTATTAAACCCTCTTTTAAACATTCACCCGACTAACAATAACATTATAACGAGTAAATCCAGTATCTAACACTCCTAGATATCTTCAAATCATATACGAATTTACATCCCAATTCATGTTCCCCGATTTGGGTTTTTCCCCCGAATTTTATTCCACTGATATCCATTCATCAACCAGATTCGAAATGAGTCATAAATACTTACCAATTCTCACCCTACAATCTTATTCCAATAGTCCCATATCATAATCTAACATCAATTGAGTAATTAATCTACACACGTCACTCTAATTTAGAAAAACCCTTTATAATTGTCAACACACACCCAAAAATGGATTTTTGATACACCCACTATGATACGAGTTGATTATCACTGAATTTAAAATAACATCAAGTTAACCACTTGACTTTTTGGGTTCTTAGAGTCTGCTCCATTAAGGTGGAGGAAGGTTTGATAAAGAACACCCAAATCCCTCTCTTGATTTGCCTTCAAAAGTTCCCCAAATTGCTCTCAATTTTCTTCCTCTATTTCTCTCTCAAAGCCCTAGGTTTGTAATATTATTTATGTCTTTCAATACTCTAAGACCAAGTTTCATATACTAAATCACGTTTTTGGCCTAATGGGCCAAGCCCAAATTACTCGACCACCCCCGTGTGGGCCCGGTTATGTCTAAAAACGTTTTGTGGCCCATTTACTACCCATGGGTATACTTTTCCGACTTTCTCGCCCCATCCAGACTCAACCATGCACTCATAATTGACATCCGAAATAATTTATTAAAAGTTCCTATCTCACACCCAACTTAGTCTATATACGACTCCCGGTTGAGATAAATAAATGCCACATCACTTATACACGTTATGATATAAATAAATCATTTCTATTTACTTAGTAATTCAAACTCCATAAATTGTAACCATTTATTCACCCGATTAATATTTACATAAATATTAACATAATTAATTCCATTAAATTATGACTCACAACTAATTTAAAATTTTCTGAATTAATTAAATATTAAATGCATAGAAATACTGGGTGTTTCATACTTCCCCCTTACAAAGGAATTTCGTCCCCGAAATTAGATCATATCTATGGTAAATAACTTTGGATACTGTTCTCCAATATCTTCTTCCCACTCCCACGTAGACTCGTCAATACTATTATGCCCCCACTAGACTCTGACTAGTGGCACCACCTTAGATCATAGCTTTCGCTCACTGCGACCCAAAATAGCCCTGGTATCGCTCCTCATACGAGATGTCTGGCTGCAAAACAATCTCCTCGAGTGGACCGTGCTAGGAAGCCCTCTTGATGGTCACCAATCTCTATCTCGATGGTCCACGACCATAAAGTTCCTCAAACGATGAGTATATTCTCCACCGGCTCTACTATCTTTATGTTAGGAAATTCCCCTCTTGCTTGGGTGCCAATTTCCTCGTTGCCAAACATGTGAATTTCTTCAGGGTAAGTACCCGCAAAATGCCTGAATATTCATGTCAGACTTCAAACCTTTAACTCACGGTGGCATTACTCTCATTACGTCCTTGAACTATACAAAAAGTTTTGATTTACCCACTTCTTGCTAATGTACCAACTCACTTCGAGTCCCAATAGTTTATCATCTCCCCACCCTTTACAACCCAAAGGTTAGATAGCAATACTTTTTCATTGGTTCTCCAGAAGTGTCATGTGGATACTAAACCGTTACGAGGTATCACACGTAACATTATCAGTGGTAATTAATACTCCTAATATCCCCAAAATCTAGAATATACATTTCTCGATTTATCCTGTGACCAAGTCGCTTCCCGTCTACCCATTCACTTATGGGTGACACATCTAGTGCACTATGTAACTTTGTCCCTACCGTCTCTTGACACTTATTACCAGAGGTGGGGCTGCAAGGTCTCATCTAAACTCACAACAATATTGGACAGAAGCCTGTAGTGTTTCACTTCTTCTTTTCAATTGAATAGTTGGATGTACTGCTCAATCATATGACCCATCCAAATTTAACAATCAATAATTCTTATAAATCCATTATGTAAACTTGATGGAAAACCCTGACCTCTCCCCGACTTTCGATAGCCAGATTACAAACTTTACTAATCTTCATGTAAATGCCATTCCTGGAATCACAAAACTATAAAAATCATGGTTGATAACCTCGAATCAACTTTTTTTACCATTAAATGGTGTAATTGGAGACAACTTCACTATGTCTCATATAACACAAATCCCCATGCTCAAAGATTCACATCGCGTGAGTAGGAATCTACACCCTATCTATGCGTAAAACCGTACTAGGCATATGACTAAGTGAGACCCTTCTCTACTTTCCCAAAAAATGTGGCTTATTCCTTGCCTAGGGATATCTTGTTACATGTGCCTCCATTTCCACTCCTCACGGTGGAGATCGTTCTCCTTAATATATAAATAGTCGAACTGTTTTCTTTCACAAATGGATTCTATTTCACTATACTCTTCCACTTATTTCTAATTGTTGCACAGGTATATAATCCACACGCTTATTTACACATTTTTTTATTTAAGACGATTCTGAAATCATACTAATCGGGGCGCCCATACATCCTATATCCCGTGCATATTAGCACAACATCATAGACGTCACACATGTAATATCTTTCTTTCAAGTTTATCCCACATATCACACTATATCATACGATTATTTTCGATTACTCCCCAAATCGCTATTAAATCTTCTCAACGTTACCCCACCCATTAACTTGTGGTGCAAAAGTTTTCTCAGTGCATCTTTCGCAGCACTACCCGGCTATACTGGCCTTATAGAGGAACAACTTCGACCTTAAAGTATATCTCCACACGTTCAAAAATCACCCTTTAAATTGATTTCCTAACATCCAATAATGTCTCCCACTATCGACGTTTATTAGTTCTTATGCGTATAACATTTCATAACAGAACCCAAAAGAACTTTCTCTAATGCAATAAACACTAGTAATGTAGTTCATTAATTTCTGTAGACCCAAGCATATAACTTTGACATACAAAACTCTATCCCTCTATTCATAGGTCTAATTGTCAAATCCCGCATCTGTAAAGGAGTTATATAATGTTGCACTCTCACTATCACTAAGTCCTCAATGCTAAGTCACTAATGAGGTAAATCTCTCCGCTCCATGGTTAATCCGCCACGCCCTGAATCACATCAGTAAAAGTCCCTATGATTAGGGATCCAATATAACTAGACAACTATACCCTTCGAAGCCTACTTCACCATAAAAAAATTCATGAGACTGACTTTCTTTCAGATGTAATATCGCAAAAATATACATCCTTCCCTGGAATAGCGAATACGATAGTCTTGCTGTATCGGCCCACCATCACTTACCCATCGCTAACTAGTTCGTACCCAGGATAAAACTATACCTTGAATATCCTCTCACAAAGGAGCTAACCTACATATAATATATCGTCTCAATATACCCACCCATTCCTTT
This sequence comes from Sambucus nigra, assembly GCA_949130495.1. Lineage (NCBI taxonomy): Eukaryota > Viridiplantae > Streptophyta > Magnoliopsida > Dipsacales > Adoxaceae > Sambucus > Sambucus nigra. The sequence continues at coordinate 165,707,152 of OX422207.1, forward strand.
CAGATGGAACTGAAGAGGGTCCCGCCACTCCATGGTAAATATACACATACTAGTGATATTAACGATACCTCCATTAAATTTATTTCTCACGCGAATCTAGTACTAATACATTCCTGTGACTCACTCGCATAACAAAAAGAGACCCCAATCATCTCGGAATAAAAATCGTAGTTTCAGTTGCCCATAACACTGTCGTTTCAATGGTTAATAGACATAACACCCTTATCCTAACCAAACCAAAAAAATTTTACTGATGCCGTTGCTAGACATTCCACTCATGTCCCTTACCTCACTTCGAACAAGATCCACCCATGTGTTTCTACTCTCTTACACATAAGACATCTTTCTGTGTCATTCCCCTTTCTCTGTCCCCACCATCCATGTCGGGGTTGTCCTTCTCACTGACCTGATAGCCTTGACCCTAATCTTTACCATAAATGTCCCTTTGGATTCGCTGATACCATAGACTTGTTAATGTCCTTGACCGCCCTAAATGAATTCACCGTCACTTGGTAGAAATTCTATTGATCTTGACAATTAATTTGGGTCCCCTACTAGCTATCCCTTCCCTCAGTGCCTCGCTAACACTAAATATCCAGTCTTACTCTCCTGTGAGATTCTCTAACTCACTTAGCTTCCCTCTCTTCAAAGCATTGATTCAAATGTAGATGTACAACCTCGATTACAACAACACCAGTCATCCTAGCCAGATCTCCTATCCATGCTTGTATATTTTACCCACGGGTCTATTATGTACTTGCATCCCTACTTAATTTTTTGTATCCCTCTCATTGGTTATGAAGTTAACGAATTTCTTCAACTTTCCTTCCCATCCAGCCACTGTTCGATCCTTTTTGGAAAATTCTAGAAATCTCCATTGCCACTCTTTTTAACCTCTTGTGAGAGGTTTCGTAATACTCTGAAAACCAAATCCCTTGTTATTCATGATAATTTTCTGATGGCTATGGTGACTGACTCCCATCACCCTACGCTGCTCCTATGAGCAGACATTTATGCTCGAAATTTTGACTTCAGTTCCACTACACTCTCCCACATGTGACACCCCTTGTCGTTTACACTTGGTGTATTAACATTGAACCATCTTCCTTCCCGAATGCTCTTGGGGAAACTATTGCGCCTTAGCGATTACTCCAACTTCAACTGTTCGAATAATATGGTGACTCCTACCGTGTCATTATTTCCAAAATATTCTATGGATTATGATGAGTCCTCTCTCCTGCAATCCTTCAATCGTCCTATGCTTGTTGTTCTATAATGTTCAATCTGCCACGCTCGATCGAAAGCGTATATGAATCAGATAAAATATACCCTATAGCAGGAGAACATAAGTGCGTACGTAAAGGAATACAACAATCCTATCATAAGGCTCTACATCAAAGAATGCTACGCTAAAACGTAAAAATCCTTACAGATCCTAAGGACACTAGAACATGATGCTCTGATACCACTTGTGACACCCTTCCCAATAACATACCGAGTGATCAGCCCTATAACAAATTAAATAGGAATCTCATATGGATCATTCTTAGCATCACTCTCGAAAACTTTTTAAAACATACTAACCACCTAGTATTCAAAACGCTGATGACTAATTTTATCTTTATTAATCCAAGACAAATATAAGTGCGGAATTAAAATAAAACATACAATGCTGATAATATCAATCATCACATAGAATAATAAAAGTCTTGCCGAATAAATCACCGGTTAAATCCAAAACCAAACCAAACTAATAGAGAGTAATAAATCTCATACAATCTGAAAAGAAACTAAGTAAAACTGGAAGCGACATGCTCAAGATAGACTGATATGAATCCCTACACTAGGAATAGAATAATAGATGCATCTATCCAAATCCTGCAACATCCACATATGCTGAAGCTGCGAATCACTGGAATGAAGTCACACATGGCGTCCCTGTGGCTAGACACCTAAAAGGTTTTGAAAATATTTGATAGCAAGGGTAAGAACCCAAAACATTTTGAAAATATTTAGCAAGTGATTAAATTTCAATAATTTAAAATGCATGAATTCTCTTCATATTTAACTTATTGTCGCACTCCCTTGAGGACAGACTCACCCATCAACTAATGTGCACCCCAAACGCTTTTTTATATTCCCCTTAGTCATCTACCCCGTAACTAGCTAATTGATATAACTTCTTTCAACCACCCTACTCAAACCCAAGTATTCTTAACATATGATTTATAAGTTATTATTCACATTAACTTAGTTAATCATTTTTACTTATTAAATCCATATAACATTCACACTCGTTATATAATTAATGCATTTCACTTAATGTATTTAATTACCCGTATATAACTATGTATCCCATTATATACGTAAAACCATAATGCAACCTTCACACATATGTTTAATATATAAATAATTCATCCTTCCCCGTAATACCTCACTGGATGTATTCTCTAAACTGCTATCAACCCAGGCTACTCAATCCCACCTAGAGTTTCGAGACAACTATGGCCCGCTGAATCGGAACGTAAATAATAAACATAATAGAGGCGGTCATATTTCCCCGAGTATGAGGACCTCATCTCAATGCCCCACCTCTGAAATTGGACACTATGACCTCGGGATATACTCACCATACTCCTCAACCTAGGGGATTCACCCACATCGCGCAACCTATCTTGATAGCACTAGGGTATATAATTTAAATAAATATCTAGTCACTGATATTTATAAGCACACACACACAATATATATATAATTTTTGAAGGACACTAAGTTTTCACCTTATCTAAAGATTTTCGCTCATATACTTAGTTTGTTGGTTATCACCATTAGTTAAATATTGTTAATCAGGTAATTTCAAACATTCTCATCAACTGAGTGTTACCACTGTGCTTGGGACATATATTTTTGGACATGCTTCATTTTTAACTAAAGAATTTGATTTCATCTGAATTTACTATTCATCTTATGTTTATGTTTATCAAAGTAATCAAAAGGTCTACATTTTGCCATGTGTACAAAATCTAGGGTTGAGACAAATCGCCTATGGACCCCCAAACCCTACACCGCCGCTTATTCTCTCCCTCAGTCAATTCGATTATTTTCCATACCCTACCTCTCTCCTCCGCGCATCCTCTCCTCTCATCTCCTCCCTGCGACGCACTCACCATACGTCCTTCCCCGCACCCTACACACTACAGCTCATTCTCTCCCTGTTTTTTATTTGCAGATCTAACTTTGGTTACTTCGAATCTAATATGGCATCTCATTCTCAATATTGTAGATTTTTTGGTGCAAATTGGATCTAATATATGGTTTTGATTTTGAAGTTTTCTAATGTTGATTTGTCTTTTAGGGTTTTTCGTACATGCTCTGCATTTATGACTACATTCTCAATATTGGATCTAATATATGGTTTCGATTTGGAAGTTTTCTAATGTTGATTTGTTTTTTAGGGTTTTTTGTACATGTTCTGCATTTATGAATATATATGTGTGTGGTTTCGATTTAGGATTCAAAGGGGCTTTTGATTTGTTTCAAAATTAGGGCTTTTTTCTGATTTTGGGTTCTTTGTTTATTTTCTGTATATATCAATGCGGTTTTGACATTAAATTGTGAATATGCATACAATGATGGGAATTTAACATGTGGAGACCGCTAGACTTCATGGATTTTAATTCTACGGTATTAACACTTTTTTTTACTTCTGAGGTTTGATTTACGATTTCTAACTTCATTTTTATAACTCGAATAAAAATTGTTTGGTTTGGTTTTAGGGTGCAAATTAGTTTAGGGAAAATTAGTTTGGGGAAAATAAGTTTGGTTTCAAGGTGCAAATTACTTTATATCAGTGTTTGATTTTGGGACTAACAACTAATATACTTCACAAGGACCCCCAACTAATATACTTCACAAGGACAGTATATTCCATTTATTATTTTTGGATTTCTTTATTTTTCTTCTACTGTCATTTTTTTCTTTTTCGTGGGAATTAATATATGTATTGGAGGGCAGTGCAAGATTCGAACACAAGATGTTGCACGCAATATTATAAGGCCATTCTCATGAAGAAAGTCTGGGGTCAGAGGGGTCTTTGAGCATAATTTGGACGGATGATGCGCCAATGCTTACTTTAGTTTTTTTGATTTTATCATTATTTCATTTTTTATTAAATATAATCGGAGACTCAATCCCGAGTTTAAAGTTGTGAGTTACATGTTTTTGAAATTCTTTGTTGTTCCATTTATTCACTTATTCTGTTAATCAATTAGATATTGGGGATGTTTTACTATATATATTGTTGAGTTGCCTTTCCATTATCTTTATAGTTTTTTTTTTGAAGGCATCAATGTATCAACGCATATAGACAGGGATTTGTGTTCTCATATTGGGTTCCAATAAATTTATGACTTCATTACTTGGTTGAAACATGAGCGCGATTATGATGATTCTTTGATTATGCGTTGACACGTGTCTTTATTTTCAGATGGAATACTATTACACCAATGGTATCCGTAAGCATGCTATGCAATTTCGATCTGATAAAATCTTTTGCTGAAGAGTGAAAGACATTCGAAAAGAAATCACATCTCTTAAGGCGAACATTCAGTATACAAGGTATGTTTTGGGAGATGCCACATTCCCTGTTGCGGATTATTTGTTTGTTTTGTTGTCTATTAACTCATTTTATTTATGGTATTATAATTTGTTTTATAAACCCCAATAGGTTTCTCTTTTTACAGTATCATAGTTTGTTATCGCCTTTTCCAAGCATCTGTATTGTTGGGAATGTTCTAAAAATTGTGTGATAATTGTGAGTGACAATTTTGTTTACCATGACATGGGGGGGAGTGTCTTCACCTTGAGGTGAAATGATATTTTTCTCCTCTTGGTGTAACTTTCTTAATGGTTGCAAACACTTACTTGGCCGCTTGGTGTAACTTTCTTAAAAGGATAGCTGTGATCTCACTCCTCCGTCCTGCACCCGAAACAGATGACTTATTCGATGATATAATTCTCATCTCAGGCGGACAAATTGTGTATCATCGGTCTATATTTTTTAGTTCATATCATTAGAACAAAACTTTTTCCATTAGTTTGTATAGTTCTATATTTCTGAGCTCATATCCCAGACTTCTAATTTTGTTAGATATCAATTAGAGCCAAACTTTTGCCATTAGTTTGATTAGTTCTTTGTCATTAAACATTGATTATGATTACATTGATTCATTCTTTTTTAGATATATGCTCACTCTTAGTTCTTTATTTATTGAAACACTGGAAATTAGTTCTTTCTTTTGTTAAAATTTGTCCGACTACTTTGCTTGATCTTTTATCGAGATAACCACTGAAGTAATCAAAAGCTAATGATAGGTAGGGGATCAGATAATCCCCCGTGTTATCTGCACCACCTTTGTCCAGTGATTTACTATGTTATTTGAACCACTTTTAATAATATAAATTCCTCATGATAGGCAGGGGATCAAATAATCCCGTGTTATTTTTTCAATTCTCCACTATTAGTTTGTGGTCGACGAAGATGTAATCAGCATTAAACATAAGCTATAGGGTGCCATTTGAAATTTGTTAAGTCGAGTTTTATATCTTCAATTAGTTTTGGGTTGAGTTTAGGCTTTCCTATATATGGTTAAAGACAATGTTCAAGACATTTATTGTTGTTTTATACAAAATCTTCTTTATTCGAGGTATAGCAGATCTGAAATGCCAGCAGCAGTGTTTCCTCTTTTTTTTTTGGCTTGGAGTAGGTCTGTTCGAGTAAGTCTATTATGAACTTACACATATTTGATCTATTTATTTCTGGATCGAGCAGGTCTGATTGAGGTCTTTAAGAACACACTTGATCGAGCAGTTCCTGTGTCATCCTATTTAAATGGAGAAAGACCACTCATAGCGCCCTTCGCATCAAGGACTTGCCTCTATTTGCTATCTACAAATACATCTTAAAGTCCGATAACCTAATCAACTAATGAGGTAACAATTCTAAGCCAGCCCTTCAAATCCAACCTCAAATACAACACCAACAGTTCTCTTTTTACGTGGAAGAGGAGAACAATTATTTGAACATTATATTTAAATGGCGCCACTAATAACAAATTTCCTCTATATTGCATTAGTATTTTATCTATTTTGGAATCTGAAGTTTTGAAATTAAAAATTGAGCATAATTTTTTATATGTTTTTTGGGAAGTGATGGGTTTGTAAAGCTAAATGGGTCTTCCGAAAAGTGGAAGTATTGATATTGGGTGAAGAAGTTACTGCTAATGGCATTGGATAATCAGAGCTCTCCATATCTTCACTTCTCCCCTCATAACAAAGGTCCATACTACAGGTAAATCTCTTCTTGATCTACAATCTTTGTTCCATTCAAAATCTTCTTGATCTACAATATTTGTCCCCTCAGAATGAATGATCACTAACTGAAGTTGTGGTCCCGTAATCATTTTGATCTACAATCTTTGTGCCATTCAAACTCTTCTTGAAAACACGGCACGTTGCATAAGCATCCTGCAACTTTATTTTGTTCAAAGGTAGCATGTTAATCAATCAATCTCCAAATGAGTTTTATTTTAACTCAGATTTTTATTTATTTCTTTTTTATTTTAGGGGTAACTTCAATGTATATAAAAGCACAATTGGTAAAAATCTAATGAAAAGAAAAGAATAGTAAGACAGAGTTAATGTTGCACCTGCAAGCCTGAGGCAGTTTCACATTCTCTCTCCTCCAACCTGTATTCATGCATTACCTAATCACTTCGAGCACCATGGGGTGCTCTCCCTCGGTAGTAAACCAGTTATAACATGTTGTCACTGTTTGTTTCCAGTTATAACATGTTATAATATTATATGTAAACATGTTTTGGATATGTTTATTCAGAATTAGTTATAATATGTTAGAGTAGAGTAGTTAGAGTAGAGTTAGTCATATATTGTATTTGTATAAACGATTCAGAATATATTAAAACTATGAAATGTATTCAGAATTTGAACTTCACAGCAGGGTATATTAAAACTAAGAAATCATTGTGAAAGTTTAAAATGGCGTTTGTTGATTTGGTTAGGGAAATCAATGTATTCTTCAATCGGACGAGAGAAGCTAATAATGCCATTCTTTAAACGAATCCTATTTATTCTGGAATCTAACAGATCTAAATATCCATTTTTCAGATCTGGTATCTTCTTTTCGATCGCTACCACCATTTAAAACCAAGGTCTGATAGACTTATGTATGTATGTATGTATGTATGTATGTATGTATGTATGTATGTATGTATGTATGTATGTACAATTAGTATATATACTCAGTTGTTTCATATTTTCTCCACTCGAGGCCTCGAGATTTATTTTACTAATAAGCACAAACTATGCTATATCAAACTAATTTATATACTAAAACTTTTACTTGGTCCCTTTATTTATGACAACATCAAACTAATTTAATTTGCAATCACATTTTTGGTAGGAAATGCAGTAGCAGCAGCAGCTGTAGGAAATGCAACAGCTGAAACCCGCCAACTGGTACTTCTACAACCCTATGTGCTTTTTTATTTCGGTTTAGTATAGGAACTAGAATATATCATCACTTGAACGATTTGGCACATAGGATACATTAGTTGTAATTTAGTATGAAAGATATAACAGTGATATACTTTATGAGCTTCATGTGCAAAAACATGTATTATTATCTCTACTCTTATTTGTAATGATTTTATTTTTGTGAATTTCGTGTGCAGCTTTCACGTATTATGATGATGAAAAGGTATCTTGATGGAGTTCGAATTGATCAACAGATAAAGCAAGATGAATAGATTATTATGTGTGCCCATATCCAGTGCAGCTTTCATATATTATCATTTATTGAGATCAGTATGCCCATATCAATTTAATATAAAAGACACAACAAAGAAAGAATACAACACAGGACACTTCAACCATATCCAGTGCAGCTTAGTTGTTGGTTTTGTGACGATTGTTTTCTTAAGTTAGTTGATTACAATCCCGAGTATACATCACATATATTGTGCGTTTGATGCACTGGAGCATTATTGTAACTGCGGCCCACTTTAATGAAATTTTGGTTACTGTCATTGCAGATTAGTTCCATTGTAACCACACCAGCTTGGTACAAAACAGTGGTGAATTTCTCCATCTAAAGGAAGTAGAGACTAACACCACCTGATGAATTTCTCCATCTAGAGCAGATACATATAGAGCACTGAGCAGTAGTGGATGCCACTGTGTTTTAGATTTAATGTTCAATGGCCATATTTTTCTATAATGTTCCTTGATTTGTGCATGGACTATTTTATATACAATTTCCAGGCTAATGTGTTTTGTTTGGGGCTTTTTTTGCAGGTTTTATTTTCAACTACCGGGATGGAGTTCATAACCCGATAGGGTCAACTTTACAACTCAGTATTTTTTTGTAGATCTCCAATATCTATTATGTTGTGTATAATATATATTTTAAGATCGGTGATGGGTAAGCAGAAAAAGTAGGATCCATCTCGAAATTGGATCGGGCAGCAGAGTATCATAGAGTTTGGGACCAAAGAGAGAAAAGTAAAAGATGAATAAACCAGGAGGGGTAAAGAAGAAAACTAAGAGATGAAGAAACCAGGAAAAACAGAGAAGAACCTCTTAGTGGGATGTGATCGTGTGGTGAAAATTGTACGGCATGGGAAGAGATGTTTAGTGAAAATGATGCGTTTTTCGCATGGACATTTGTCAAACGAAGGCCCCTGTGGAAAACATCCTTGCGAATGAAGCAACACTGGGGGAATTATTTCATTTTTGGCCTAAGAAAGATGACAAAGGACGACCAAAGTGGACAACAAGGCTTTTCTATGCAGTAGTTATTGCGCTGGTAATTGTTTTTTTGAGGCATCATGCCCTTGATGAGGCCGCTCGATCCATGTACCTTTACGTCAAACTTACTTCGATTATCCTTCAAGCATTGTGAAAGGTGCAGTTTATATTACTTATTCATTTTAGTTCTATTAAATTTATCTAATAATTCATATGGTATATATTAATTTTTATTTGACTGTACCTTAGTTTTTTTATAAAGGTTATTTCCAAGCATTCTTATTTAGATTTTTTGTTAATTATTTTGCAGTTTTTAGAAAAATGATGTAACAAAAACATGGTATGGGTTTATGTTATTATATTACTCCTTCATTCATCATCGAGTCTAAATTTATATGTAATAGGGGATAATTTTTTTGTATATTGAACGCAATGTTTGAATAGGTTATTCTGTCACATGTTTTTTTGGTGCGTATATTTTTTTGGTGAGACTTGAATGGTGAGCATATTTTTTTGTTTTTATACCTCAACGAAGAAAGTTTTATATTCCCGTCACATGTTTCTCTGCTCCTTGCTGACTTGGGCTAACTTCTAACTCAAAAGTTAGGATCAGAGCGCTGCTAAGTTCTAATTATCCAGAATTTCTTTTTTTAGGGAACCTACAACTTCGTATTTACTTCTATGGTTGCCGAAAGATCAGGAGATATGACATGGGATTTAAAATAGTGGAGTCTTATTCTACCTGCACCCTCAACAGTGATATGTTATGGTATTTAAAAGACAACTTAGTTTTCTGACTTTATAAAATCAGTTTTTTTACTCTAAAACCGCGATGGGCTCTATCTTTAAAACAAAGTTCTATCTTTTGTTCTTAAAATGTTGTACGAACTTTGGTGATTGAAATAAGTAGTGAAAACACTTAATCATATATTTGAGTTAAAGTTGAGAGGGATAATGCATATCAATATTTTATACAAATTAGTGTTTTGAGGTTTTGATTTAGAATAACTAGATTCAATTTTAATATTAGTCATATGGTTTCCTAATTATTTCTTAGGAAGTTACTTATATAAACTAGAATAATGTGAAGATATGACTACATCAGTTTGTAGAGAGCCATATAATACATGCAACTTCATACTTTCTAACATTTATTGGAAAACTTCTCATGCCCAATTCCCACCATCAAGTAAACTTCTCATGCCCAGTTCCCACCATCAAATACTTTAGATTGCACTATGTTTTGTCGGGGAATGGAATTTTCGCTAATTTGCAATTGTTTACTTTGATTTTTTTTTTTGCCATTCTGTGATTACCTACTTTGAAGCTTTTTCCTTTTTTTGCGATTAGGTATTTTGGAAAATTTTTGCTGTGACTTCAGGCACGGGCATATACTAGTACATATATATATATATATATATATATATATATATATATATATATATATATATATATATACACACACACACACACACACACACACACACACACACTATCACACACCCTATATAATTTAAATCCCATCTTTACCGTGTACAAAAATCTGTAGAACTAGCCTATATTTTCCTCGAGTCTACGGTCGGACTCTAATTTAATTAATTTACTCATTAATTAATTTATTAACTTCCCGAGTCTATGGTCCGAATTTAATTTAATTAATTTACTAATTAATTAATTTATTGGCTTGGTGTCACTCAACCAATATACTCGGACTCGCTCACTTGGCCCGTATCTTAATATTACTCGAGTCTATATTTCGACTCCAAATTAATCTATTTATGCATCAATTTATTTAATAACGTAGTGTCACTCAACTACTATGTCCGGACACACTCACATGGCCCGAAATTAAATACTTGTGAATTTTGTCTCACCAAATTCTTTCCGTAAGATTCACACCCTTAACTTTTAAATTTCCTTAACAGCATCTTCCCAAAGTCCTAGGTATTAAGTTGTGTTTAATTTTCACTAATTAATCCACCTTAAAAGTCTCCTAAAAGAATTTGGGCTAAATAATTAAAATAAGGATTACTGCCAAAATCCCCGCTTAGTCGATCGATCGACTCCCTGGGTCGATCGATCGATCGACCAGATCCTCTTCTTCACCAGCTTCCTGTTTCAGCCATTGTTAAACCCTCAAGCTTTTAAACCCTCTTATAAATATTCACCTAACTACCAATAACATTATAACTAGTAAATCCAGTATCTAACACTCCTTTATATCTTCAAATAATATACGAATTTACATCCCAATTCATGTTTCCCGATTTGGATTTTTCCTCGGGTTATATTCCACTGATATCCATTCATCAACCAGATTCGAAATTATTCATCAATACTTACCAATTCTCACCCTACAATATGATTCCAATAGTCCATTATCATACACTATCATCAATTGAGCAATTAATCTACACACATTACTCTAATTCAGAAAAAAAAAAACCATTTTAATTGTCAACACACAAACAAAAATGGATTTTTGATACACCCACTATAATATGAATTGATTATCACTGAATTTAAAATCACAGCAAGTTAACCACTTGCCTCTTTCCATTCGTAGAGTCTGATCCGTTGAGGTAGAGGAAGGTTTAATGAGGAATACCCAAGTCCCTCTCTTGATTTGTCTTCAAAAGCTCCCCAAATTGCTCTCAATTTTCTTCCTCTATTTCACACTCAAAGACCTAGGTTTGGAATATGATTTATTCTATTCAATACTCTAAGACCTAGTTTCGTTATACTAAATCACGTTTTTATCCTAATGGGTCAAGCCCAAATGACCCGATAACCCCCATGTGGGCCCGATTATGTCTAAAAACGTCCCATGACACATTTACTACTCTCGGGTACACTTTTTTTTACTTTCTCGGCCCATCTGAACTCAACCGTGCACTCAGAATTAATATCTGAATTAATTTATTAAAATTTCGTATCTCACACCCAACTTAGTCTATATTCGACTCCCGGCTGAGATAAATAAATGCCACGTCACTAATACATGTTATGACGTGAATAAATTATTATTATTCACTTAGTAATTCAAATTCCATAAATATTAACCATTTATTCTCCCAATTAACATTTACATAAAAATTAACATAATTAATTCAATTAAATTACGACACACAAGTAATTTAAAATTATCCTAAGTAATTAAATATTAAATGCACAAAAATACGGGGTGTTATAATTTTTTTCCTAATTCCTCAGTGTAAAAAGGACAAGAAATTCCCACTTTGTTGTCTCGCCCAGAGTTGTCACGGCCCTTGACCGTGACAACTCTTATTTATCATTGTCCTTGAGGGTTACAATTATGGTCAAATGGTATAGTGTCTGTCCATCCTTGGGATCCATGCAAAAAATAATTCTAGGAAGTTTTGGTAGAGGGAAGAAGGTTGGATTTACCCATCTAGGTTAAACTGTTCTAATGAGAAAGTCAACAATGAACTTAGTCTTTGTGTTAAGAAATCTTGTGAATGTTTTTCTAAAAATCTGGTATGATTTCATCAGAAAATGTAACTGGTTGTACTTTCGCGACTCTTGATGATGATTCCATTGAGAGAGACAAAGGAAATTCTTAGGAGAGGACGCTATATGGAGGAAAGAGTCTTAAGGAGAGAGTGAGGTTTGAGGTGAGGATTTAGGAACATGGTATATATATATATGTGTGTGTGTGTGTGTGTGTGTGTGTGTGTGTGTGTGTGTGTGTGTGTAAAACATGAGGGGAAAGAGTAAAATTTATAAATTTGGAGTCAAAGATTTGAACAAGGTCATAGTTATGAAATTATTTCAACAAACATCATTGACCTCTACCTAAATAGATATTTTCTCCCTTGATATTCACTAATTGATTTGAACATTCTTTCCCCGTATCTACTTGGAAAATTTTTGTCAATGATTACGATTTTGCATATTTTTTAGTCTTCATCATTTTTTTATAATAATTAATTTTCTCCTCAAACTTTCATATGTTATGGAATAAGGTTTTAAGTGGTGGACAAATATGTGAACAAGTCTATGTTTAATCATGACCCAAAGTGAAGGTATGATAATTCAAATAATATGTCAAACATAATTTATTAACATTATGAGAAATTTTTACCCAAGATATTGAAATTCAAAATGTGCATCATGTAGTATGAGATTTTATTGATGCTTTTGGACTAACTTATCCAAAATAATTTTCATCGAGAATTTCCTTTAAAAAATTCTATAATATTTCTTATCTTTCTTTCTCACATCTTCCAAGTTCATTTTTATTTCAAAGACATGAATCTTCACTTATTCTATTATCAAAACCTTTTCTTTTTAATAGCCTCTTCTCCCTTTTATTTTCATTTTTAAGTTTTTGATGTAAATTACTATCTAAAATAATGCATCATGCATTTTATTTTTTCTCTTTTTCCGCCCTTCTTTTTCCTAGAATGAATGTTGAAATTATGGCTTACTTCTTTTGAGGTATTGTCCTAATTTTCACTCCTTTCTTCACAAAACTTCCTTTTTCAGAAAAATTAGTTTAACGGTTTCAACTTTACATTGATCTAAATCCAAAGAGGCAAGAAGTTATTTTGAGCCAACTATTTTTTTGTTAAATCATTTTGAGTGGGGACAAGAGTGTGACACCCCGATTAATTAAATACCGGGTAGCTACTCCTTTATAAAATTAATTCAAAATGCCAAGTTGGCTCAGTTAATAGCATCACTGTCGAAAACATTTTATTATTACTATCCACCTAGTATTTAAAAAGTAAGTGCCAAATTTTAATTTAAGTCTGATTAACATGCAACAAGTAAAATGAAGAAATAAATAACATCATTCACCATACTGAAGTAAACTGAATAACCATCACAATAGAGTAAATAAAGTCTGGAGGAAAACTCCTCACTACAATCCCATAACTGAAATGAATAACCGAAACTGAAATAAAACATGCTACAGTCTGAAAACTGAAATATAAAAGATGTCTCTAAAGAAATGGGCAACATGCCCTACAACTGATAGATGGTGACTCTGGAATCCAAAAGATGGAGGCGTCTACATGCAAATCCCTATAGCTTCCACAAGCAGCTACAGCTCGTCACCTGAATGAGTATCCTATGCTTGGTGTCCTTGTGGCTGGGCACCTAAAATGGTTTTACAAAGAAAAAGAGATTTGAAAAGCAAACGGGTCAGAGCCCGAATGTGGAGTTATATTTTAAAAACCTGCAAGTGCTTTAAAAACATTTAAAACATTAAATGCAAAGTACATGTTAGGACGTACACTCGCATGATATTCTCACCTCTCGTCTAACTGTGCACTCCTAACGTAAGTACCCATCTATATCGACCCATACTACTAGCTAACTGACAACATAACTAGCTAGACTGCCAAAGGTGCTACCCATATTACTCGGTTCCATTTATCATAACAACGCTCGTAATTAAATAGAGGTTCACCGTAAACTCAGTTACTAAATATGCCATTGATATAATTATCAGTTAACTCATTATATATCTCGAAACAATACCGTAATATTTTTACAACATTAACATGAGGATTCCCATATTATAATGTATATTATTCATATCATAAATATACAATACAAGCACCCCGCAATCTAAGCTGTAGTGCACACATACTCTGCTATCCATCCCGGTACATCACGTACATAAGGATTACATATTCCGAATCTCTCAGGAATAGTTTACCGATAACAACATCACAAATAATGGAGGCGAACACAGTCACCATCACATGGGTCACGCACATACCTACGCTCCCATGATCAGCGGACTTATTAATATCACAATAAGTCTTTCTATGACCTATGTTCATCGAGGTACCAGTCTATATCCCCCCCGTAGGCACACAAGGATTAGAGGGTCCTAAGCGAACGCAACCTCCCGTGATAGCAAGTATGGTAGGTATGTCATACACACAATCCATATACTAATACTATGTAAACACACATCTTAGTAATACCGTATTTTAATCGTAGTACGTATCGCATTCTCGTACTAACTATAATTATAAAAATTTATACTAATCCGATTTGTGATTATACGCGCTATAATTTCTCACGTCGTAATAGACACTCACGTCTCATCCCAAACCGTCCATGTAATACAACTCTCGTATATAATCTACTTCTCATAATTGCCCAAAAGTCCCAATTCTATCACTATATCATCAAAGGAATGCTAACTCTACCCGTGAACCAGTTTCTGGGACTCCAAAAGTCAAAACAGCTCTAAAAGGACCAAACTGTCAACTCGTTAGAAGTTTCGTTCGAACGAGGATGTTCGAACGAGATCCTTCTGTCAACTCGTTAGAAGTCTCGTTCGAACGAGGCTGTTCGAACGAGATCCCAGTTCGTTCGAACGAACTGTTCCTTCTAACGATATCTCGTTCGAACGAGATATCAAACGAGATCCCTTCTCGTTAGTAATGACTGGTCAACTCGTTAGAAGCTCGTTCGAACGAGTTCGTTCGAACGACTTGGGGCTGATTCTAACGAGCTTCCAGCTTCGGCCCAGAATTTTTCCCATCTCGTTTTTCACCATTTTTATCACTTCAATCCTTCTCCAAAGTTCGTTCTAACAATGATTTAAGTCCTCTAATCATACTAAAACATACTTAGGTCATAAACTAACGTCTTTTATGGCAATAAGGCATCCTAAACATCATTAAATCCCAAGATTTTATATTTTTCCCCAATATCATCAAGAACATGAACCCTAGATATATATCAACATCAAATTCTAGAATTTAATTCGTTATTCTTTCACCCAAACATGTATTAACATCATATTAATTGTCTCCAAACTATTCTACATGCAATCCTTCTCAAATTCCTCAAGTTTTATGATCTAGACTACTTGGGTTTTCATATTTTATCAAGAACAAACCATAAATCCGAATTTTCTAACATGGAAAAGACATTCTCAGAAATTAAATGGAATAAAGTCACTTGCCTTGGTTGTCTCTGAGTTTGGTGTAGATTAGATGAAGTTTTCTGCAGAAATTCCTCTCTCTCCAAGCTCTTCTCCAATGGTGGCTTAAGGTGGCTAGGTTTTGATTTGGGGAAACTTAGAAAACCTAAATGACAACCTACGTAGCCTTCTAGGTTAATATGGGTTGGTTAATGGGCTTAATGGGTTTAATCCACCTCAGATTTACATCTCTAATTTTCGTAACTTTTAATTCCTAAAAATGTAAAATTACCAAAATACCCTTTAAGTTACCGGTATGGCCTAAAAATACCCCGGGACCCAAACTATACCCCCGGCTAGTGTTTTCTGACTATCTCGACCCTTCCGGACGCGTTGGCGCACTCAAAATGACCATACGGATTATAGATTTTAAATTCACTTTTATTAACAAAATATTATACCGTGACGCGGCGGTCCCACGCGGCTCAACAAAATTTCTAAAATGCCGTATATAAATCTCACGACAAATTTTATAATACCAAATACATATATAATCATATATGCACATAATCAAATACCAATTCGCATCTCATTAGTATTTATAACCCGGATTAATTTCCAATTAATACGCATTTAATTAATTAATCCCAAAAATAAATATAGCCGAAAATACGGGGTATTACATACTCCCCCCCTAATAACTGAATTTCGTCCCGAAATTCGAAACTAGAAAGTACCTGCTAAAAACGGCTCTGGATAACGCTCGCGCATCTCATCCTCGCGCTCCCATGTGGACTCCTCGACATTGTGATGTTGCCACTGAACACGCACTAACGGGACTATCTTTGACCGCAGTTTCCTCTCGCTTCGGTCCAAAATAGCAATTGGCCCCTCCTCATAGGAGCTATCCGGCTGGAGATCGATGTCCTCCACAGCAATGTGAGAATGAGCCAAATTATCTCTAAGGTATTTCCTCAGCGAGGAAATATGGAACACATCGTGAATCCGATGCAAATGCTCCGGTAATCCAAGTCTATACGCAACGGGTCCGATCCGCTCAATAATAGGAAACGGCCCCACATACCTTGGTGCCAACTTCCCCTTCTTCCCGAATCGCATAATCCCCTTCATCGGAGAAACCCTGAGCAAAACCTGGTCCCCCACTTGGAACTCCCTGAAAAACCTCTTCGCATCAGCATAACTCTTCTGCCTGTCTTGAGCTACCCGAATGCGACTCCGAATCAACTCAATCCTTGCCGAAGTATCCTGAATCACTTCCGGCCCAAGTAGTTTGTTGTCCCCCACCTCCAACCAACATGCTGGGGAACGACAAGGCCTACCGTACAATGCCTCAAACGGAGCCATGCCAATAGTGAACTGATAGGAGTTGTTGTAAGCAAACTCCACCAGTGGAAGGTACTGCTCCCATCCACCCCCGAAGTCAATAATGCACATGCGTAGCATGTCCTCCAACATCTGGTTGGTGCGCTCTGTCTGCCCATCGGTCTGCGGATGATAAGCCGTACTCAACCGCAATTCCGTGCCCATGGCCTCCTGGAATCTCTCCCAAAACCTCGAAACAAATATCTTGTCTCTGTCAGACATGATATTCAGGGGCACACCGTGAAGTCTCACAATCTCTGAAATGAAAAGCTGGGCATACTGTCCCGTAGTGTAGTCAGTCCTTACGGGTAAGAAGTGAGCGACCTTGGACAACCTGTCCACAATTACCCAAACGGAGTCGTGACCCCTCTGCGACGTAGGCAACCCCGTGACAAAATCCATGGATATGCTCTTCCACATCCACACCGGAACCTCCAACGGCTGTAGCAATCCTGCTGGTCTCTGATGATCCACTTTTACAAGCTGACAAGTGGCGCATTTCGAGACAAACTCAGCGATATCTCTCTTCATACCGCTCCACCAATATTGCCGTCTCATGTCTTGGTACATTTTGTCCCCTCCGGGATGTACCGCGAACCGTGAGCCGTGCGACTCTGCCATAACATCGTGCCGCAATTCTTCCCCTTCCGGAACTACCAACCTCCCATTGAAGCGCAATCCCCCGTCTGAGCTAACGGTATAGGACTCGGCTCCCTCTGTTAGCAATTGAACTATCTGCTCCTGACAGAACGAGTCATTAGCCTGTGCCCGTACTACCTTTGTGACAATCTGCGGTGTAACGGTCATCACAGACATGAAAGATTGGGCCACTGCATCTTGGTGTCCCAATTCCTTCCACTTAGCCTTCCACACCTCTGCCACCTCATCTGCTAGCCTGCGGCTCAACGCGTCTGCTACCACGTTAGCCTTACCCGGGTGGTACTGGATGTCGAACTGGTAGTCCTTCACAAATTCAAGCCACCTACGCTGCCGCATATTCAATTCCTTCTGCGTGAACAGGTACTGTAGTGACTTGTGGTCCGTGAACAGCTGAAACTTCTCCCCTAATAGATAGTGCCTCCAAATCCGTAAGGCAAATACCACTGCTACCAACTCCAAATCATGCGTGGGGTAATTCTTCTCATGAGGCTTAAGCTTACGGGAAGCATAAGCTATGGCCTGTCTCTCCTGCTGCAAAACACCTCCCAGTCCTTGCAAGGACGCATCGGTGTAAACCAAATACTCAACTCCCGGTCTCGGCAATGCTAACACAGGTGCTGAGGTCAATTTGTCCTTCAATTCATCGAATGCCAACTGACAGGCATCACTCCAGATATATGGCACACCATTACGAGTAAGATGTGTCAAAGGACCTGCTATCTCTGAGAATCCCCGAATAAACCTCCTGTAGTATCCTGCTAAACCCAAGAAACTACGAATCTCCGTTGGCATCGTGGGCTGTCCCCACTCCCTCACCGCTGATACTTTTCCCGGATCGACAGATATTCCCTGATCGGAAATAATGTGACCCAAGAACTGGACTTCCTTCAGCCAAAACCCGCACTTCTCATATTTTGCATACAGCTCGTTCTGACGAAGTGTCTGCAAAACCTGCCTCAAATGCTTAGCGTGCTCCTCCTCTGTCTGAGAGTAAACCAGAATATCATCAATGAAGACAATGACAAACTGGTCTAGGAAATCCCTGAACACTCTGTTCATCAAGTCCATAAACACTGCTGGAGCGTTGGTCAAGCCGAAAGGCATAACCCGAAACTTATAAGAACCATATCTCGATAAGAATGCGGTCTTCGAGACATCCTCCTCCCTGATACGCAACTGATGGTATCCTGACCTCAAGTCAATCTTCGAGAAGAAAGAAGCTCCTCTCAACTGGTCGAATAAGTCATCGATTCGAGGCAACGGATACTTATTCCGTATCGTGACCTTATTCAACTCTCGGTAGTCCACGCACAATCTCAGTGAATCGTCCCTCTTCTTCACAAACAAAACTGGAGCGCCCCAAGGTGAGGTACTCCTGCGAATAAAGCCCTGCCCTAACAGCTGCTCTATCTGATCCCGTAACTCTCGCATCTCAGCTGGAGCCATACGGTATGGTGCACGTGCTATAGGTTTCGTACCCGGTAGCAAATCTATAACGAAGTCTATCTCCCGACTGGGTGGTAAGCCTGGTATCTCCTGAAACACATCTGAATACTCCCTGACAACCGGGATCGAATCCAAAGGAATCACAACCTCCTTAGAGGTATCCTCCTCTATGTAATACATATGAGAGGTCGATCCTCCCTCTGGGCGAGGCATCGCCACTATAAACATCTCCTGCCCCGGAATGGCAAAAACAATGCTCCCGCTGAAGCAATCAATCATGGCCCTATATGCTACGAGCCAATCCATACCGATGATCACATAGTGAACATGCATGTCTAACACTAACATGTCCGCAGGTAATACCAAACCACCAACCTCTACCCCCACTCCTCGGCATATAAAGAAAATAAGTGACCCACTCCCTAATGGTGAGTCGACACACGTCACTGTGCTCTCTGCCGTAGCTAACAATCCTAAAGCTTTCGCGAAGTGTCTAGCTATAAAACAGTGTGTAGCACCCGTATCAAATAACACCCGACCCATAGTGCCATGGATAGGAAACGTACCCTCGATCGCGGGCGGTGCCTGTGGAACTGCAGCCTGGTGAACGTTGTAGACACGTCCATACTGTAGCTGCCCCTGCTGAGCTAGGACTGCTGGAATGGGTGGCAATGCTGCCATCTGTGGCGGTGCAGGAAGAGCGGCGGGAAACATAGGTCTCTGTGGCTCCTGGTGAGCACCCTGCTGCTGCTGCTGTGGGGCCCTACCCCTATCAGGACAATCCTGCTTCTTATGGCCAGTCTTGCCACAAGTAAAGCACTTCCCTGGGAAGTTCCCTCCCCTCTGCCCCTGCTGTCCCCGGCCCTGGTGGCCGTTACCGTTCCTCCCTTGGCCCTGCTGGCCCTGATGGAACTGCTGCCCATTCTGTCCCTGCTGGCCCTGATGGCCGTTTGGACCCTGATGGCCCTGGAGGAAACCTCCCTGACCCTGCCTGTAGTTCCCTGATCGGAACCTCTTATTATCCCCCTGCTGGGTACCCTGCTCATTCTGTCTCTGCCCCTGGCCGGTTTATGCCCCGCTGGCACCATGTCCTCCAGTCCTGCCCTGATGGCTAGACTCCCCCGACCACTTGCCCTCGGCCATATGAAAACGGTAGTCCTGGCAGTGCAATAATGCAGCGTTAACCACATCAGAATACATGGCCAACGATAGGTTCCCTAGCAGATGCTGACGGAGCCTCCAATTCAACCCGTCGGTGAACTTCTCTATCTTCTTCTTCTCTGTTGAAATCTCATCTGGTACGATATTCAACAGGTTAGTGAACTCGGCCTCATACTCGGCCACTGTCTTGCCCTCCTGCTTCAAACTCATCAGCTTCCTCCTCACCTCTGTATGAATTGCGGACGGAAAGTACTTGTGGTCGAACCGCACCCAGAACTCCTGAATCGTGAGGGAATCCCTCTCTTCCGCGATGGTAATAGACTCCCACCACTGTAGTGTAGATCCCACTAGCTTGAAAGTAGCTAGCACCTGTTTCTGAACATCAGTGCACACATGCATCCTCAAATGCCTCTGTATGTCCTTCCTCCATTGGCTCGAGACTACCACGTCTGAGCTACCTGCAAACTCTGGAGGATGCGCTTTCTGAAAAGCATCTCGTACACGCTCCCAAGAAGACGGGAATGCATTAACCTGTGCTGGCGCGGCAACCGGCGCCTGAGGCGGTGCCTGCTGAATCACGGCAATCGCGGCATTTACCGCTTGAGCTACTATAGCTGCAACCTCAGTGGCGTTCAACATGCCCTGAACTGGAGCGGGCTGGGGTTCGGGCATTGCATTCCTGGGAACTCGTCGTGCACGTTGTGGAGGCATCTGAAATAAGAACAAAGTTTATAAGTTCGCGGTTTATAAACTTAAAATAGCTGAAGAACGAAGCATACACAATAAGAGTACAACAGTCCTAAAATATAGGGCTCTATATCAAAGAAAACGTAGCGAAAACATAATAGCCGTACAGATCCTAAAGGACACTAGAACCTGATGCTCTGATACCACCTGTGACACCCCGACTAATTAAATACCGGGTAGCTACTCCTTTATAAAATTAATTCAAAATGCCAAGTTGGCTCAGTTAATAGCATCACTGTCGAAAACATTTTATTATTACTATCCACCTAGTATTTAAAAAGTAAGTGCCAAATTTTAATTTAAGTCTGATTAACATGCAACAAGTAAAATGAAGAAATAAATAACATCATTCACCATACTGAAGTAAACTGAATAACCATCACAATAGAGTAAATAAAGTCTGGAGGAAAACTCCTCACTACAATCCCATAACTGAAATGAATAACCGAAACTGAAATAAAACATGCTACAGTCTGAAAACTGAAATATAAAAGATGTCTCTAAAGAAATGGGCAACATGCCCTACAACTGATAGATGGTGACTCTGGAATCCAAAAGATGGAGGTGTCTACATGCAAATCCCTGTAGCTTCCACAAGCAGCTACAGCTCGTCACCTGAATGAGTATCCTATGCTTGGTGTCCTTGTGGCTGGGCACCTAAAATGGTTTTACAAAGAAAAAGAGATTTGAAAAGCAAACGGGTCAGAGCCCGAATGTGGAGTTATATTTTAAAAACCTGCAAGTGCTTTAAAAACATTTAAAACATTAAATGCAAAGTACATGTTAGGACGTACACTCGCTTGATATTCTCACCTCTCGTCTAACTGTGCACTCCTAACGTAAGTACCCATCTATATCGACCCATACTACTAGCTAACTGACAACATAACTAGCTAGACTGCCAAAGGTGCTACCCATATTACTCGGTTCCATTTATCATAACAACGCTCGTAATTAAATAGAGGTTCACCGTAAACTCAGTTACTAAATATGCCATTGATATAATTATCAGTTAACTCATTATATATCTCGAAACAATACCGTAATATTTTTACAACATTAACATGAGGATTCCCATAATATAATGTATATTATTCATATCATAAATATACAATACAAGCACCCCGCAATCTAAGCTGTAGTGCACACATACTCTGCTATCCATCCCGGTACATCACGTACATAAGGATTACATATTCCGAATCTCTCAGGAATAGTTTACCGATAACAACATCACAAATAATGGAGGCGAACACAGTCACCATCACATGGGTCACGCACATACCTACGCTCCCATGATCAGCGGACTTATTAATATCACAATAAGTCTTTCTATGACCTATGTTCATCGAGGTACCAGTCTATATCCCCCCCGTAGGCACACAAGGATTAGAGGGTCCTAAGCGAACGCAACCTCCCGTGATAGCAAGTATGGTAGGTATGTCATACACACAATCCATATACTAATACTAAGTAAACACACATCTTAGTAATACCGTATTTTAATCGTAGTACGTATCGCATTCTCGTACTAACTATAATTATAAAAATTTATACTAATCCGATTTGTGATTATACGCGCTATAATTTCTCACGTCGTAATAGACACTCACGTCTCATCCCAAACCGTCCATGTAATACAACTCTCGTATATAATCTACTTCTCATAATTGCCCAAAAGTCCCAATTCTATCACTATATCATCAAAGGAATGCTAACTCTACCCGTGAACCAGTTTCCGGGACTCCAAAAGTCAAAACAGCTCTAAAAGGACCAAACTGTCAACTCGTTAGAAGTTTCGTTCGAACGAGGATGTTCGAACGAGATCCTTCTGTCAACTCGTTAGAAGTCTCGTTCGAACGAGGCTGTTCGAACGAGATCCCAGTTCGTTCGAACGAACTGTTCCTTCTAACGATATCTCGTTCGAACGAGATATCGAACGAGATCCCTTCTCGTTAGTAACGACTGGTCAACTCGTTAGAAGCTCGTTCGAACGAGTTCGTTCGAACGACCTGGGGCTGCTTCTAACGAGCTTCCAGCTTCGGCCCAGAATTTTTCCCATCTCGTTTTTCACCATTTTTATCACTTCAATCCTTCTCCAAAGTTCGTTCTAACAATGATTTAAGTCCTCTAATCATACTAAAACATACTTAGGTCATAAACTAACGTCTTTTATGGCAATAAGGCATCCTAAACATCATTAAATCCCAAGATTTTATATTTTTCCCCAATATCATCAAGAACATGAACCCTAGATATATATCAACCTCAAATTCCAGAATTTAATTCGTTATTCTTTCACCCAAACATGTATTAACATCAGATTAATTGTCTCCAAACTATTCTACATGCAATCCTTCTCAAATTCCTCAAGTTTTATGATCTAGACTACATGGGTTTTCATATTTTATCAAGAACAAACCATAAATCCGAATTTTCTAACATGGAAAAGACATTCTCATAAATTAAATGGAATAAAGTCACTTGCCTTGGTTGTCTCTGAGTTTGGTGTAGATTAGATGAAGTTTTCTGCAGAAATTCCTCTCTCTCCAAGCTCTTCTCCAATGGTGGCTTAAGGTGGCTAGGGTTTTGATTTGGGGAAACTTAGAAAACCTAAATGACAACCTACGTAGCCTTCTAGGTTAATATGGGTTGGTTAATGGGCTTAATGGGTTTAATCCACCTCAGATTTACATCTCTAATTTTCGTCACTTTTAATTCCTAAAAATGTAAAATTACCAAAATACCCTTTAAGTTACCGGTATGGCCTAAAAATACCCCGGGACCCAAACTATACCCCCGGCTAGTGTTTTCTGAATATCTCGACCCTTCCGGACGCGTTGGCGCACTCAAAACGACCATACGGATTATATATTTTAAATTCACTTTTATTAACAAAATATTATACCGTGACGCGGCGGTCCCATGCGTCTCAACAAAATTTCTAAAATGCCGTATATAAATCTCACGATAAATTTTATAATACCAAATACATATATAATCATATATGCACATAATCAAATACCAATTCGCATCTCATTAGTATTTATAACCCGGATTAATTTCCAATTAATACGCATTTAATTAATTAATCCCAAAAATAAATATAGCCGAAAATACGGGGTATTACAAAGAGGAAAGCATTTAAGTTAGATGATGTTCCTTCTAGACGCTCATAAAACTTGTGTTTTACATGGGAAGTTATTCAACTAAAACATTTTAATTTTTCCTCCATGGAATCCAACTTTGATCTGATAAATCAAGATAACTACTTATATAAAATTTAGAGTTATAACACTTATAGAGGATCTTCAAGTTTTTGAAAGTCTCCATCTTTAAATGATGTGATGTTCTTTTAATTTAAGGAATTATTTAGATATTAATTACTTATGCGATACCTCATAAAATCCGTAACTAGATTAGTTATCTCTAAATATAACTAATACAGGACTCTAAACAATTTGTATCATTCTAAGCATGCCCAGAAAGAAATAAAATATGAAGATAATAAACTCACAGCAACAACACGAGTAAAACAAAGTAACTATGATACCAATCTCCACATAATAAGTAAAATTCCATCAATTGAATGAATAATTATATCAGTAATAATAATATATGACCCAAGATATAAATAAATGTCTCCAACATTGATAAGCCAAATACAATAATTCGCTATTGACTACAAAATTGGAAAGGTAATAAACAAAGATGATCATGCAAACTCAACACATACAACCCAGATCTGAAAGCTAAAATTGAGAATGAATGGAAAAAATTAGGATAGTGGTAGCAGCTTCTGCCTATGACCTAAAAACAAATTTCACAAACAGTAATTAACCTAGTAAGTCTGCACTGAGTAAGAATGTAACTAAATTTGGGCCAAAAAATTAATAATGCATCTCCCTCCTATATTTTATTTGGTTTTAAGTTAATCCTACCTAAACAACCAAAATATAGCATCCAAGTCTTATCTCGATCCCAACTGAACCCAATGATACACATTATAAATCGTTCTCAATTGTTTACAATTATAAGGTTACATTAACTAATATCACATATATACAGTTCTTATTTAATGTTAAGAGAGGAAGTATAATCTCATAAATCCAATATCCAAGTGAGTATATCCCCACTCACATACAAATTAGTGGGCTATGCACAAGCCCTTAAATAAAAAACATAAGAAGGCTTATCTATATTGCCTTCGGGGATCACTTGTGTGTTCTAGGTATAGTTATTGGTTGTCTCAACCCTATAACCTCAAAACAATAATGAGGGAATATCATTGCACCTTCTTGTCTATCGTATAGACTCCACACCCAAGGCGATATGAAGAACAACCTCATTTACCCTCACTCGGGAAAGGAGTACGTAAGCAGTAGTATCGGGGTAAAAGGACCAAGGTGAACCTATATCTATCATCGGGGTACCAACACAGTCAATGTCGTAAACGCCACATCAAAATCCCTTCTAGTATGTCCCCGAGAAGCACACATACAGATTGTATTCTTGTATAAGGAGAAAATATAAAAAAACACATTATTTTCATGCATTACTAAAAGTATCTTAAGTCTTAACTTAATTATCTCTACATAATTAAGAATTAACAACCAAACTGGTGCAAAGTCGTGCCAAACAAACCCCATTCTCGTTCTAATAAAAATCCCATATAATGTAAACTAAAACCAAAATCATTTGAACGAAAATTCAAACTCATTCAAATGAATCCCCATATCATTTGAATAAAACCCTCTCTCTCGTTCGAATGAAACACAATTTCGCTCAAACGAAATCCACACATAAGCCCTTTTTCCCAAATCATAAAACCAGTCATTAACAACCCAAAGCCTAATTTTTTAAGCCTTTAAAAAATCGAATTACCATCCTCCTTCAAATATATTATGTTTTACAATTTTATGAACCTATAACAACAACTTTTGGGTGGTTATAACAAGGTTACATGATTCAATTCAGATTATAACTCTTCAAACCCTTAGTTCATAATTCCAACATAATTTATCAAGTTTGTCTCAGACGCGATCCAATATCTACTTAAACAAAAGGGATTTCATAGGTTACCATTACTATGATTTAGATTACATGATTTCATGATTTCATGATTCAATTTAAGGGATTCATTATCAAACTATTTAAGTTCATCATAAAATTAAAGCTTAAAAATACAATTAAATCTAATTTCAAAAATTAGGTTTTTAGATGATTAAAATTTAATTTCATTAGTTTTAAACCACATTCCAAAGACTACTATTATCATAACACAAATTCAAGTAGATTCTAATCAATTTATGCTTCCCTTAGATTGATTGGTGAAACAAAGTTTCAAAACCTCCAATTCTCTTTAATCCTTGGTGTGCCTCTTCTCCTTAGTCTCTACGGCTATCTTTAATGTGTTGAGCAAGATTTAGGCTTTTCTAAATTATGTTAATAAAGGTGTGAAGCACTAAATTAAGTCTAGAGCCATTATTAACCTTAACCCAATGGGCCTAAAACATACTTCAAACTGCCCAAAACTTGGATTAAACAATATACTAACACAACATATATAAATCTTACTATTTTAAGTCAAACGCATACTTTCTAAGCATCCCAAAATTGAACACGAAATATGACATATTGTAATAAATTAATTATCTCATCAAGTTAATTTATAATTTGGTACGAAATAATTAAGTTAAAACTTAATTATTAATTATATATGTGTGCCACACTATTATAAGAAACTACTTCACGATCGGTGGGACCCAATCCCGAGGGAATAATCAGAATAAGAAAACCCCCAACACCAATCACTGACTATTCCACGGTCGCCCATAATACTAAATCATTTAAAATATTTAATAAATGTATCACCGCATATTATGTCGTTTTTCAAAAGTGTGAATCCATGTAACATATAAATGAATCACATAACAACATATAAAATATAATGACTGGCATATCACGTGTCACGAAAAATAAATAAATAATTCAGTACACAATTTATAAATAAATCCATAGAAAATATGGGGTATTACAACTTAACTCTGTTGATGTTGAAACTTAGCCTTCACCATTTTCTTAAAGATTTATCTGTGAAATACTTTATTTTGTTCTTCTTCTTGGTTATATTTACCCTATTTGCTTCCATGGTCATACCTTTTATAGATGTGTTTGTGAATCACCCAAATCTTATGAGTCGTGATACTAAACTTAATGAGATTGTAAACATTTAGCTCAACACCATAATATACAACATTCATAACTCGCTCATTTAGTTGCAATTTCTACATATCCACTTCATTAAAATATTTTTCTTCTTTATAAATTTACATTCCCAATATAATTTGTGAAATCCTCTAACGTCCTTCCTCAATAACTTTCCACACTTTATAGTTTATATATTTTGTACATGTTGTAATTTTATTGTTTCATATATGATAATGTAAGGGTAAATTTTTGTTCGAGTCAATTTGTATATAATCAACATAATTTCTGAAAAAATTTGATTCATAGGTTAAGCTTTGTGTTGTTGATACCAAAGGTTGTATACATCATGTCGTGTTTATAATGCCAGGTGTATCTTAATATTTACTCAGGATCGATTATGAATTCTTGGATATTTTTTAGAGTGTTCATTTTTTAACTTACAAATGTTTCCAACTATTTTGAAATATTTTTTAGAAGTAGAAAATTGGTTTTAATATTGTTAGAATGAAATTCAATCTCGTTAGAATGAAAGCAACATTTTATTGGAACGACTTTGGTCTCAAAGAACGACATTAAGATCTCGTTGGGATGCCATCAAACAACCATCAAATGAGAATGTTATATCAAGGATTGCATAACTCGTCAGAAGCTTGTTAGAAGGATGATAAAATAAGAAAGTTGTTTCATTTAAACGAAATGTGTTTTCCTCAAAGCGAAAATCTAATCTCGTTCTTGGACTAAGATTTTTTAAGAATTTTTGGAAAAAAACAGTTTCCTATATATCTACCAAAGTTCCAAAACCCTTGTTTCACCCTTTGAATTTAAAGATCCAAGTTCTTCATATACCTATGGTTTAATATCTTTACTTTGGGCACCAAGATTTGATTCCCTACATCTTAAGAGAACCTATTTCGTGTGGTGGACTCCGTACTCGTTGTTTACATGTGGTGGACTCTGTGTTTGTGGTGTTGCGATGAAGAAGTTGTGGATTCCGTGTTCCTATATGTCAATGGTTATTTAGCCTCATTGGTAGGTACCGAGATGTACATGCACTCATGCCTTATGGTAGCTTGCATGAATGGACTCTTACATTGCACTGTGGACAAGCAGTTGAAGATAGAAGAGCGTCAAGGCTTGTAGGTATCGAGTCATTGAGTAAGTCTCATGTCTATACTTTGTAAAATCATATCATAGTGATCTGTTGGCTGGGACATCCGAGGTTTTTTCCTTTGTGGTTGTCCTCATTTATCAGGGTGTCATACATGGATTATTTATGTTATTTGCTATCAAATAGATGTATATTTTAGGTTAAAAAATGAAATTGGATAAATCGAGGCTTTTGTAAAAAATAGATGTTAATGGATTCGACTCTGTATACATATGGATGATCTTTTTGAATGTTAACTTCACATGTATATTTAAGTCTTGCGAGATGTTCTCACATTAATCTTGTCATCTACGTATTTTGTGACTATTGGAGATTTGTGCACGTAATAACCATTGCCCGTGAGCTTATTTATTTAGTATTGAAAAATATTAGGGTGTATATGAAATGTCTACGAAAGGAGAAAATTTCCTTTACGAGAAATCTACCGTTGGCAAGAGCCTAATGAAAAGATTAAAGGCAATAAAAACAGAAAAATTTCCACAGGCCAACATGTTTAGTTTGTTTGATCTTTCAAAGACAATAGCTTCAAAAGAATTGAGAAACAAAAAAAAATACGATATATATTTATCTTTTAAGGGATTTTAGTTGAAGATCAACGGGTTTTCACAATGAATCCTAGTTATACCTATTTTTTCATGACGTTGTTGATTTGTATAATCATCAATATTCTAGCCTTTTTTTCATTATACTTGTTTGTTCATAAAGTTCACTATATATTGTCACTTGAGGCTAAATCTTAGTTTTATAAAAAAAAATCAGTAAATTATAACTTCTTAACATATTTGAGTGTTTGGATCATAATTCATTTATATCTTGTTCATCCCCATTCATTATATCCCATATGTTCAGAGACATCAATACTATGCTAGTGTGTAAAGCTTATAATTTTTTTTGTTGAGTTTTGTGGTTGTTTAGACCTATATATATATATATATATGCGTCGATATTTAGTTCTTATATTTTTCATATTTACATATATGGAATAGTTTAGTTTTTTGTCTTTTCGATTTTCATTTAATCCACGTTTGCCTATACTTATCTTAGGATTTTATTCGACATGCTACATGATCATATTAATATATCTCATTATGTGCATTGAAATTCATTTTCCCAAATTTGTAATTTTAAAATTGGTATCATACATAATTTCCTTTTCATATTGGTATCGGTTTGCCTTCATATTGATATTAGTTGGTAATAGTTTAGATTACTTATGCTTGAGTTGTCATGTTATGTGTTTATTGCACTTTGCACCATTGCATGATTTTATTCCCTTTTCCCTATGTTTAAATTTGGTATCTTATGATCATTTATTTAGGGGGAGATTTTGTTCTTAGATGGAATAATTGTTTTATACTATCTTTCTTTGTCTATTCTTGAATAAAAAGGTGGTGAAATGGTGTCTTTCCTTGCATTATGAGGATTTATTTATCTTGGGGGATACGTCTTATCTATTTTGAGCTTGTTTTTAGACTTTGTTAGTGTTTATTCATTTGTGTATTTATACTTGTTATATTCTCTATGCATTTGAAAGTGTGTTTAAGTGTGTAGGATTACAGGTTTACAATGATGCATCAAAGTTTTCAAGAAAAGAAAAGATACTCAAGTTTATGTGTTTATTGTGTGACTGTACTCTTTTTCCTTTTTGGAGTAGGGAAATGAGTATTTTTAGAGAGCTTGATGGACCATAGGATTTTTGTTCTGGTTTTGTCACGAAATATCCAAAGGAGGAGATTTGTAAGGGAAAATTTCCAATCTAGTCAATTTTTATGTAATTGTCATATTTTCAAACATAACATTTGAGTCATAGGTTAGGTTTTGTGTTGTTGATCCCATAAGCCTATAACGTGCTTGATGAAGACATGGCGGCCATGCTTCAAAGATTGGATACATCATGTCGTGTTTATCATGCCAAGTTTGTCTTCACGTTTACTAAGTACATCGCAAGTATGGATGCATATTAATTATGGGCCCTTGGATATTTTTACGGGTGTCCTTTTTTTTTAACTTAAAAATGTCTGGAAGTATTTTTAAATAATTTTTTTTTAGAAAAATATTTTTGGTTTTAATCTCGTTAGAACGAAATTCAATCTCATTAGAACGAAAGTGGCATTTTCGTTAAAATGACTTTGGTCACATTAGAAGCACATTATGATCTTGTTGAAATGCCATCTAATGACCATCAAATGAGAATGTTCGGTCAAGTATTGCACAATTCGTTAGAAGCTCATTATAAGGACGATCGAACGAGAAAATTATTTCATTTGAGAGAATTGAGTTTTCGTTAGAACAAAAATCTAATCTCGTTAGAATGATCTTGTGTTTTCATTCGAATGAGATTGTCGCCTTGGAATTCATGTTTTCCCATTAAAGGCATGCTGGATTCAGATTTCGAAAGAAATTTTGGCGAAAAAAGTTTTCCTATTTTTTTACTAAAGTTCCAAAACCCTTGTTTTACCCTTTGAGTATAAAGATACAAGTTCTTCATATACATATAGTTTGAGATCTTTAGTTTCGGTATCAAGGTTTGATTATATACATCTGAGGAGAAATTATTTCATGTTGTGGACTCCGTACTCACTGTTTACATGTGGTGGACTATTTGTTTATTGCGGTGAAGAAGTGGTGGATTCCATGTTCCAATGCGTACATGGTTGTTGAGCCTCATCGGTGGATACTGAGACGTGCATGGACTCGTTCGTTGTGGGAGCTTGCGTGGGTGGACTCATGCATTGCACTACGGGGGAGCAGTCGAAGATAGTAGAGCATCATGTCTTGTAGGGGTCGAGTCATTGAGTTAGTCTATTGTCCATGCTTTGTAAACTTTATCAAAGTGATCTATTGGCTAGACTCTCCGAGGTTTTTCCCTTTGTTGTTTTCCTCGTAATCGACGTGCTGCATATGGTTTATTTATTTTATCTGCTAATCACCTAAATGCATGTTTTAGGTTAAAAAATAAAATTGGATATATCTGGCTTTCATAACAAATCAGTATTAATTGGTGCAAATTATATATTAGGTTAGATTTTTTAAAGTTTCAATCTTTAAAAATTTGAATTTTTTTAAAAATTGGACTTTTTTTTTAATACCATCTTTGCCTAAGCACATTGTGTTAGGGGGCATTCTCATATTACCTATTCCTTGGAATAGAGGTGGGAAATCCATTTAAAATATAATCGCTTTTTATCTTTATAGTCAAAAAATGGTTTAGAAAATAAGTATCTAGGAGCAATGCACTGATACCAATTATTTTATCGAAAATATAGCCAAAAGGCGGGGGGTACTTATAACATTATTGGAATTTTCAAAACTTAAAAAAAACTTTTTAATACTAATTCCAATATGAGGTATCAATATAAATATTGGAAATTGATCAAGAAACAACACTAAGAAATTAATATGGATAGGTTAAGATGAAATTGCAAACCTAGTTTTCTAATGTTACTCGACTTTGCCTACATCCATGCTTAAGGTTATACTAGAGTTACTTCAGTATCTACGATTCACTAAGGCAGAAAAAACACTTCACGAGGAATTATAATACCTTAAAAACCGTAATCCATAATGGAACTCCCTCCTTTCTTTCCTAAGAGGACATGAGGGAGCCTAAGATCCTTGACTCCCTATAACAATAACACTATTGCTTGTGAAGATAATGAATTTAAAATCATAGTATCTCTTTGGTTTGTTTTTAGTACTACAAAATCATGACTCTAATCAAACCAACACTCTCAGTTTTGCTTGACCTCCAACCCCCACCCCCATGCCCCTCGCAAACTGTACTAGTAACAAGGAGCGAGTGACCTCAACTCAATAAACTTTAAGTTTTAGGATCAAAATACTAGATATACCCTAATTTAATGAAAGGGAGATGATTTATGATTTGAAATAATAATTCATGTGTGCGTTTCCACCTGACTATACTGGAATGAAATAAGCTACTGGCATGAGCTTATATTTGATCATGGCCCTCTCTTCTGCACATATTACTTTTGTGAAAACTCACTTGGGCTTATTTCACTTGAATGGATTAGTCTCTATTAACTTTTAATTTTATTTAAAATAGGGTTTTCGATGTCTGTGTTTTTTAGTACATACATACACACACACACACACATATATATATATATATAATGTTTCACTTGAACATTATTCGCTCTCTATATGCATTTGCAGGCCTAGAGTTGCAAGAATCAAGTGCAATGGATGCAATTTGTCTTAAATAAAGAGCGCAATACATTCAACACATCTTATTAGTTCATTTGCTATAGTTTGTTTATCATTAGGTGGAAGCCTTCTTTATTTGCACAACTTTTTTTGTTATATTTGTTTTAGAATTTTGTTAAGTAAAAGACATCTATATATTACTATAAAATGCTATACAATCAATTTAATCTCCTCACTTCTAAGGATGTCAACATATGCATCCATGGAAATGTTGATTTTTTTCTTTCTCTCTCCTCCAATTTAATCCATCGACCAAATAATGTGGCAGCTCATTATCTCCTCTCTCTCCATCCCTTCATTTTTTTAATTTTCATCAAGTGTTTCGACTTCTATACTCCTCTCTCTCTCTCCAACTATTCATCTTCCTCTTCATAGTATATAAGAATCTTCTCATGATTTTTTTTCTCTCTCCTCCAAATGCAAGAGTCTCTCCTCTTTTCATCCTTTCGTTTCTCCATTTTTAAAGATCCAATTGCATTGTTCTCTCTCTCTCTCTCTCTCTCTCTCTCTCTCTCTCTCTCTCTCTCTCTCTCTCTATCTCTATCTCTATCTCTATCTCTTCTTGAAGGCTCTAATCTCTCTATTTCTGCCATTAATTAGTGTCACCTATTTCAATCTCTTACATCTTTCCCCTACCTAATTTCTTCTCATATATTTTTCTCATTTCATATCTTATCTTCAGAATCAATTTACTTATATTTTCATCCTTTGTCTTCTTAGAACTACCATCACTGAACAGGTGAGAGAAATTATTTCAATTAAAAGTAGAAAACTTACCAATTACAACACAAAAATGGAACATCGTGGATGGAGGGAATAGGGATGAAAAAGTGAAAAAACAAAAAAGAGTTGGAGATGGCCTTACCTGAGTTACCAAAGCACTGCTCACCACAACAAAAGGTAAATCATTTGTCTTCCCTTTATTTTGTATATGATATAGTCCTTTTGGGTTTTTAAAATCCTATTTTTGGATTCCCCTTCCTTTTGTGTAATTCAGTCCTTTCGTTTTTGGATTCCATTACTTCAATTGTAATAAATGGGCCTTCGTTTCATTGTAGGGTATTTAATGGAACGATTGTTTTCATTTTCAAGAATCGTTTTTTGTAGGTTCATTATTTTTTTAATTGCAACATATATTTTTTATGTTTTGTTTTTTAAGATTGTACCCAGAGTGTGATTTTTGTGAACAGCAATCACTAGGTCGACTGGCTCATTGACAAAATGCGTATCCATGACCACAGCGTCTCAGCTACCCACGATGACATGGACCAGAACACTCGTGATATAATCATGCATGAATTTTGATCAGGCTCTTCACGCGTTCTCATCACCACCGATCTCTTTCGTCGTGGAATCGATGTCCAGCTAGTTTCACTTGCTATAAACTACAATCTTCCAACTCAGCCAAAAAATTACGTCCATCGTGTTGGACAAAGTGGATAATTTGGGAGCCATTAATTTTATGACTATCGAGGATGAGAGGATGTTGTTTGACATTCAGAATTTTTATAATGTTGTTGTTGAAGAACTTCTATCAAATGTTACTGATCTTCTCTAAAGTTATTGAGAGGTTCTCTCTTTTTTTACCCATTTCACTCTGGTTTGTAGCAAATTTTACTACAGGTAACACTACACCAAATCTTCCTAATTGTCACAGTCATTGACCTTGACAAGTTGGACTTGTTAAGGTCAACGACCATGACAATTCTGGGAGTGAAAACTTTTGTTGTCACGAACTTGTCACGATCATTGATCGTGACAAGTTCGTTAGACTTGTCATTGACCGTGACAAGTTCTTGACATGTTTCTTTGTCACGAACTTGTCACGGTCAATGATCGTGACAATTCTGGGCATAATTGAAAAAAAATCTGTTGGGCAGTATTGCCACTGCCAGTGCCCAGCAGTATATTTGTACCTGTTATAGCGACGTTCTACATGTTCAAACATTATATATCCAAATAAAATAGAGATAATGCAAATATACATTCAAAACAATATGCATCACGATATAATCCGAATAGAATTCAAATATAACAACTTAAAACAACAATTCAATTCAAATAATGTCACTAAATGTCTGTGGTAAGGTTAACTCTGATGAGGTGAGTAGGCCACACGATATATAAATTTACACACCCACCAATATACATCGTGCCTCATTGTTCGCGCAACCAGAAGGGGGAGGTCTCCTTCCCGGGTATCACATGCGTGACGAGCACCTTGGACTCGATGTCTTGAAGCAAACGTCCATGAACTGGCATACCTTGGACGGTATTCGGGTCGCCCTATCCGCTGGCCATCAAATATGTCCTGTATAAACACGCTCGGCCAACCACGTGTCGACATCGGTCGGTTGAAGGGAGTCAAATAGGGGAGTGGATCATCAAAGTCCGCACGTGTCGGCGATGAAGCAGCAACGTCCACATCCCCGTCCTCCTGCACCTCCTCCTCAACCACCTTCTCCTTTACTTTCCCCTTGCGATTTCCTCCTAACGAACGCTTCATGAATGAGAACATATCTTGGACCATCGCCTCCAATCGGGACGGCTTCGCATCATGCGAGTCCACTGTTCGAGCCAACCCGGTGTCGCTCAGTCGCTCATCTCTAATCCGATGATCCTAGATTTGGCCACCCGCGAGCTCACCCCCTTGTCCTCCCCTTGCAATCAGTGCCAAGGACTTGGCTGAGTGCATCTGTGGACAAAGATGCCTTGTCGGCAACAGACTGCGACTCATGCATTTCCTTAAGTTTTGCCTGAAACGACAAAAAGCACATGATTAGTAAAATAAGTAAATAAAAAAAAATTATAACGTTATTAATAAAAAGTAAATTGTCGGATTACTTACAATCGTGGCCGAGATGCTCGGGGACACCTCCTTATCCTTCCCCTTCTTCGTTAGAATAGTCACATAAGTATCGAGCCTATGTGGCCTACACCTAGGGCCACTCCCTATCCCCTGAAATAAAATAAAGTAAAATTAGTATCGGCCCCGCAAAGTAAAATAATGCAGAATAATACATTTCTGTAGTTATAGAAAAATTAAATCTTACCATCATCCTATGCTCCACCTCGGCGTAAGACGTCCAGCCGGAGTAATGCACGTCCGTCTTTTTTGCCCAATTTTCCCTCCCCGATTGGTGAGATGCCAATTGTCGCTCCCCGATATCATTGTCAATGAACTGTTTCCATTTTGCCAATGAGATCGTCTCCTTCGATGGGACCGATTCACGTATTCGGATAACGGACTCTCGGGTCTTCCCAAAGTACCGGGTTCCCATATTTTTCTTCCACGTCTTGTGTTGCTCCCTCAACTGCTCCAAGACAGAATCGCGTAGCTTTGGATCCATTCTGAATTTCTCATGTCCAACAAATAGAATGTTAGTTGCGAATAAATATAAATAAATATATATATATATATAATGAAATCAAAATCAAAATCGGAATTGAAATTGAAATTGAAATATTAAGATAAATATAAATATAAATACATTACCTGTAGTGCCACCCAAATAGCTAACTTGAGCTCATTTGGCACCTCCCTCCAACTAGTGTACCCCGGGTCGATGATCGTCTTTACCAGATCGGGGGATCTCGCTAATAGCCCCGTCTTGTTCTCGACGGCCATCCCCAATTTGACATATTTGGGGAACCTAGGGGCCGAGGAGCTCTCGTTGCCTCCGCTACCACCGAGCCCAGACGACATCATCATAACCATCATCGTCATCCTCGCCTTAATACCTGAAGGAGACATTTGCTGTAAAAAAAATGTTGTTATTAGTACAAATCAAAATTAATTAGAAGAAGACATGCAAATATGTACAATTACTACAAATCCAAATGAATTGTTATTGTTTAATACCTCAATTACGAATTCCAAAGCAACAACATCTAGCTCATAATATATACAATTACTACAAATCCGAAACATCCCCACCCCCACCCCTACTGCCCACACACGCACACTACACAAGAGAGAAAATTATAAAGTGAAAATCAATTAAAAGCATTAAAATGGATTGATAAAGTACAAATTAGAATATTTATTACAAATTGAAAAATTACTTCAAATTCGGGTTATCATAAAAAATGGATTGATATTCGGTAGGAGTTGCCAAGCCATCCACACTACTATTTAGACACTTTGGCGAATGTGGGACAATTGACCACGACTCGTAGTTGATATACTCCGAGTAAAACACTTGGTTAACCTTTTGAAATGCACAAACAAACGGCTCATCGCTCACGTGGTCATTGCTCTTCAACTTGGAAAAGTCAGCCATGATCAAATTGGTGATAGTATCAACTTTACAAGCATTTTTATCCTCAACTGTTACCCAATCACAGTAAAATACAACCTCTTTGAAGATTATATAATCCAATTCATATATATTTCGGATTACACCATAGTAAGTCATTTCAGCTTCAACGAGGTTTTTATCTTTTGCGCTCGCTCTAAAGAAAGTAAGAGTCTTGTATGAAAGGCCCGAGTTTTGTACATTTGTACTTTCCTCATGCACTTTAGCGCCGAAAACGTAACCGTTCAATCGATACTTTTTGTACTCTTTTGCCACTAACAATTATCCAATGGCTAGACGAGAAAGCCTTGATATTGCATCACCCGTCTTTAAGAGCTGAGAATATATAAATTAATTATATTAGTTGTAAAATTTGAATGTAATGTAACGTTATATAATGACCATTTTCATTATAATTACCTCTTGTGTCAACCACACCCTAAATTCGCTGTCTGATTGTACCATTGTTTTTCGTCTTTTATTGTTCTAAAAGGCTTCATATTTTATTCATATTACAAAATTAATCATGTACAAAATAATCTAAAATAATGTTAAACATTATAATAATTGAAACTTACTTTTTCCATTCTTCGACATCTTCATGTGTGTCAAATAGATAACGAGCTACTTGTTCATGTTGCAAACTCGTTAATTTCACTCGTTTTCCCATCACATGACCACCATCATCGAAGAACTCATCAGTGTCATCAACGTTGGTCGAGTCAGGCATATATTCCCGAGAATATAGTGATGACTCCTCGGTGATGTATTCCTTTGCAATTGATCCTGCAATGTATCGCGTATTCTTGATGTATGCTTTAAAAACTTTCACCAATCTTTCAAACGGATACATCCACCGATATCTAACTAGACCACAAAGAAGTGTCTCGTCGCATAGGTGTACTAACAAGTGAACACTTATGTCAAAGAATTCTTGGGGAAAGTACTTCTCCAACACACAAATCGCTTCGATCACTGCCAATTTTGCGGGCACTATGTGTTCTCGATTGACTACCTTCTCACACAAGAGTGAGAAGGTAATACTAATTTGCATAATAGCCCTCCGTAAATCCTTGTGCTTTGAGAAACAGTTCTTAAACAATAGAGGAACCAATTTCATGATCACATGCCAATCGTGGGACTTACACTTATGTAAATCATGAGTAGTATAATTCACAATCCTTTGCAAGTTGGACGAAAAATTAGATGGGCCCCTCAAATTATATATTGTGTCTAAAAGCACTTCCCTTTCCACACTCATCAAAGTAAACTCCCTAGGGGGAATTATTGTCCTTCCCGTACTATCCTCTTTCAACCATAGTTGTGGCTTAAGTTTCAACGATTTAAGGCCTTTTCGTGCATTTTCTCTATCCTTCGAATGACTCCCCCTAAGGCAAGTGCCCACAATATGTTCAGCGAAGTTCTTCTATGCATGCATCATATCCAATATATGGCGCGCCGAGTTATTATTCCAGTAAGGCAAGTCAAATAAAATTGACCTCCTAGACCATGCCTTTCTTGTCTCAGTTTCATTCCCAGTTAGGGTCTTCTTATGCTTTACATTATTTAATTTGGTATTGTTACCTAGCATATTAGGGCCACATTAAGAAGATTTACTTTCAATTTCTGAACCTAAAAGTTATCTCGGCGGTAGCCTATGTTCAACCCTGCCCAATAAAAAATTGAAACCTTTCTCAAATGTGAAACTATGAGCCGGGGGTAAAAACCTCGTATGGAAATGGTATACATTTTTTGAGCTAAAGGATAGACGAAGAGATTCACTCTCCCCTCCACAAATAGGACAGCCCAAATAACCATGTAAAACACGACCGGATAATGTCCCATAAGCTGAAAAATCATGACTTTCCCACATCAACATAGCTTTGAGCGTAAACTCTTATTTTCTAAAAGAGTCAAATGATTGCACACCCTCTCCCCACAGCTCATTTAATTCTTCTACCAAAGGATCCAGGTAGATGTAGATGTCATCACTTGGTGCCTTTGGCCCAAGTATCAACAAAGATATCATCAAAAATTCAGGTCTCATACACTATGAAGGAGGGAGATTGAGTGGGGCTAGGATCACTGGCCATACACTCTGATTAGTTCTTAGATTTCCAAATGGATTGAAACCATCTATTGATATAGCCAAACGAATGTTGCATTGTTCTCGAGAAAAATTGGGATACTCATAATTCATCCTCCTCCAGGATGTAGAATCAATAGGATGGAAAATGAGATTACCCCCCCCCCCCCCCTTCTGCCCTAGCATGCCAAGTCATTGCCTCCGCAATCCATGGTACTGTGAAAAATTTCTTTAATCTAGTCCCAATGGGAAATTATTTCAACACTTTTTGAGGCACTTTTGAACTTGTGCCTTCCTTACTAGTTGATTGGACATATCTAGGTTCATCGCATACCGAACAACGATCGATATTTTCATACTCCTTTCGATATAGTATGCAGTCATACACACAAGCATGAATCGATTTACACTTCATTCCCAAACCTTTCAAACTGTTCTTCATAACAAGATAGCTATTTGGAAGCGTATTCTCCTTAGGTAGTAACCCCTTCACCTATTTCAGAATTCCTGTCACGCTATTGCTAGACAAATCGTATTGTGTCTTCAAACTTTGCAGACCAACCATGGCATGTAAAGTTATTTAATCTTTCTCACAGCCAGAGTATAATGGTTGGGTCACCTTAAATTTTAAACTTTGGTAGTCATCGTCAAGGTTTATCGTGATATCTTCATGAGCCCTTGAACCTTGTACATCATCAGTAACCTCATTCTCCTCTTCTTCATAAACTCCATACGCATCATCAACTAAATCCTCTAACATATTATGATATACGTCGTCCCCTTCTACATCTATCCTACTTGTTGAAGGTTGTTGTGAAGGTTGTTCGGGGACAAAAGGAACCTTTAATTCACCGTGAAAACTCCAAAATCGATAACTATCTTGCATACCCAATCTTAACAAATGTAGTTCAACTGTTTTCCACTCAAACACCTTACCATTCTTACACCTAGCACACGGACATGGAAACTCGTCATCATTATGACATCTCTTTGCGTATTTCACAAATTCATTAGCACCTCCCTGAAACACATCCCCCACTCTATTTGTCTCACCCATTTACTCTTTGTATTTCAGATATCCCATCACAACTACCACAACTAATCACCTATTAAAGGTAAGAAATATATATTCATGTATTAGTATAAACAAAACTTAGATTTATAGTATGTTTTATTTAATTATGTCTTCGATTCTTAAATTTCAAATTTAAATTCAATTTATAATAGAAATTCCTATTTCCTCCATATCCTCTAAAGGGTGAGTGGTCCTATCCCATTCAAGACTGCATATTTCTGTAATACTAGTTGTGAGCCCGCGCGATGCGCGAGAGACGCTCAATGTACGAAACATAAGAAAAAATATATCTAAAAAATTTGTAACAAAAATATCCTTCTTATTTACATTTGCATTAAAGAGCGAGGTTTTAATTATAAATACAACTTGTAGTTATCTAATTACAACATGTGGTAATATAAAATATTATAATTTCAAAAAATATCATTTCGAAAAACCATTACAACAATATAATGCAGTATGTAGTATATATGTTTCTAATACTCGATGATTAAATAACTACATTTTCTATTATAAATTGGACCAACATCAATGTTAATTGTAAAAAAATCCTTCTTAATGTTTATTGTGATTATATCATGGCCATAATGTAAAAAAAATCACATGATTGATTGTAAAAAATCCTTCTTAATGTTTATTATGATTATATCAATGGCCATAATGCATTAGTCTTAAATTGCAATAAGACAAACAATTTATATGCATGGTACATGGGGAAAACATAATTAAAAGTTATAACAAAAACACATTAAAATGTAAATAAAATAGGTACAACCCATTTATAAATGACTATTTCTTCTTTACTCTCTTTGTGGAATCTCATCCAAGAGTACATATACAAAATGAAATAATTAAATGGGAACAAATTTGATGCTTCCTTACATTTGATTCTAAAAGGGAAGAAAATACAATGTTAAGAACTGATGAAAAAACAAATACCATATGTATAATATGATATGATGTTAACCAAAAACAAATGTGATACATAAAAGAAATGAAACATTTGGAGTAGTTAATAGAGAAAGTGACCTTTTGTGGGTCCTAGTAGGTAATATTTATGTGAGACAGACCCAAGTAAAGTCACTACTTTCACAAATATGAAGCTTCTTGTTGTAGAAAGTAATAGAAATTTGAAATTTGAAACTAAATGGAAAAAGTGTGGGCATAAAATAGAAGAAAAATTGATATTAAAAAATTAACAGGCATAAAAAAGATGAAACATAAGGATTAAATGAACGTAAAGTAAGACCGGGACAACTGTGATATAGGAACAATAAAGATGGGGAAAACTTTCAAATATTTAACAATCCTATAATCATTCTTAAAGTCTAAATTGCTAATATAAGGAATTAGTGAACTACAAAATTATTTTATTCTTAAAAACTATATTTTGCAATAGGCATAAAAAGAAAAATGTTCAAAATATATAATTGACAAATTAAAGCAAAAGTTAGGGAAAATATATTTTAAAAAATAAAATAGTACAAGATTAATTCCATGTATCATATATATCAAATTATTAAGGATTTTAAAAATAATGATTAATTTATATCAAAATATTGAGATTGGAGAAGAAATGGAGATATATATCAAGTGAGCAACAAAAAATGGATCTTTTTTTACATCCCATATTGAAAACTAAGTTATTCTGTTATCTATGCCATTGTTCAATCTGATTAGTTCCATCCTTCTACTGATATACTTCCAACTGCACAAAAAATAAAATATAATATGAGAGATAGAGAAACAGAGAGATTGCGAATTAAGAAAAGGGCATCATCTTTTTTTTATTAATTATGCTACTGTTATAAACACATATATCAACAATAATTAATCGAAACAAATCTATTATTGAAAGCAGTAAAAAAAAACTTTACCTAAGAGTCATGGTGAATATATAACATTTTTATCTGGCATCTATATTTTCATAAAAAACATAAAAAATCAGATTATTTTCTCAATAAAAAAATCAACAAGCTAAAAAAATACTACGAACGGGAATAGACCTAGTAATCTACAAATCATAATGCA
Organism: Sambucus nigra; assembly: GCA_949130495.1. Taxonomy (NCBI): domain Eukaryota; kingdom Viridiplantae; phylum Streptophyta; class Magnoliopsida; order Dipsacales; family Adoxaceae; genus Sambucus; species Sambucus nigra. Next base: position 165,749,386 of record OX422207.1, read on the forward strand.
TATCCATTCTATCTGTGAAGGAGAAGGCTAGAATTTGCTGAACGGAAAGATACATAATAGTTTTATCTTGGACTTTATCGTTCCATAAAAAATATAAAAATCATGTTTTTTTTCTCAATAAAAAATAAATAATAAAAATAAAAAGTACTACAAACAGGAATAGCCCTAGATAATTTACGCATCGTAATGCATATTCCATTCTATGAATGAAGCAAAGGGCTAGAAATAAACAACAACAAAATATGAAAGTTGAAAGTACTAGAAACGTGAAAACTCCTATTTTCACTTCATTATATCAGAGACTGAAGAGTGAGTAGAGGGGTTATAAATATACTCAACTCAACTCAACAAAGCCTTTTCCCAATTATTTGGGGTCGGCTACATGAATCCTATTTTTCCATTCCATTCTGTCCAGTGCAATATCTTCGGTTAAACCACATGAGATCATGTCCTTTTTTATAATATCCCACCAAGTTAATTTAGGCCTACCTCTACCCCTTGGGTTACCATCAATACTAACTAAATCACTCTTCCTTACAGGAGCATCCATTGGTCTATGCTTAACGTGTCCAAACCATCTAAGTCGATTCTCTCTCAATTTATCTTCTATAGGAGCTACTTTTACCGTTTCACGAATTTGTTCATTTTTAATTTTATCCTTTCGAGTTTTACCACAAATCCATCTTAGCATTCGCATCTCCGCCACACTCATTTTCTGCACATTTTGTTTCTTGGTTTCCCAACACTCTGTCCCATATAACATGGCGGGTCTAATGGCCATCCTATAAAATTTTCCTTTTAACTTCAAAGGTATACGCCTATCACACAGAACGCCGGTCTCACTTCTCCACTTAACCCAGCCTGCTCTAATCCTATGCGTATCATCATCACTAATATCTCCATCTTTTTCTATAATCGACATAAATAACAAAAATGGTCATTTCTAGGTATTTCTTGACCCTCCAATTTCACCACATCTCCATTTGTCCTCCTATTACTACTAAAATTACACTCCACATATTCTGTTTTAGTTCTGCTTATTTTAAATCCTCTTGTTTCTAAAGTTTCTCTCCACAATTCCAACCTAGCATTTATCCCTATCTTAGTCTCATCGACTAAAACAATATCATCTGCAAATAGCGTACACCATGGCACCTCATCTTGTATTTGTCCTGTCAACTCATCCATAACAAGCGCAAAGAGATAAGGACTTAATGTTGAACCTTGGTGTAGCCCTACCGTAATTGAAAATTCACTACTTTCTCCAGGTGATGTTCTTACTGTAGTCGTCGCACCATCATACATATCCTTGATCACGTCAATATATCTGCGATTCACTCCTCTTTTATTTAGAACCCACCATATTATATCTCTGGGTATCCTATCATACGCCTTCTCCAAATCTATAAAAAACATATGAAGATCCTTCTTTTTCTCTCTATACCTCTCCATTAATCTCCCCAATAAATAGATTGCTTCCATTGTTAACCTCCCAGGCATAAACCCAAATTGATTCTCAGATACTGTTGTCTTCAATCTCAATCTATATTCAATCACTCTCTCCCAAAGTTTCATTATATGACTCATTAACTTAATACCACGATAATTTGAACAACTTTTTATGTCCCCTTTATTTTTATAAATAGGTACTAAAATACTTTTTCTCCATTCATCGGGCATCCTATTAGTCATTAAAATTCTATTAAATAATTTTGTAAGCCATGATACTCCATCCTCCCCTAAGCACTTCCAAACCTCACTAGGGATATCATCTGGTCCTAAATCCTTCCCTTTTTTCATATTTTTTAGACAATCTTGACCTCTGTTGTCCTAATTCTACGAAAAAATATATCTTCTCAAGTCTCCCTAAGTTCCTCTATATCTAATCTACTCCCATTATCTCCATTTAATAACCTCTCAAAGTAGTTTTTCCATCTTTCCATAATTTCATCATCTTTGACTAGGACTCTCGAATCATCACTTTTGATGCACTTAACGTTATTAAAATCTTTTTTTTTCCTATCCCTAAGTTTAGCCAGCTTATAAATACTTTTTCCCCTTCTTGTGTTCCTAATTTTGTATAAAAATCATCATACGCTTTTAACTTAGCATCTCTTACCACTTTCTTAACTTCCTTTTTAGCCCATTTATATTTCTCAAAATTCTCTTCATTTCTATTTGTTTGCCATGTTTTAAAGCACTCCCTTTTAATTTTTACTATATTTTGTACTTCTTCATTCCACCACCAAGTTTCTTTAGACTGTGGCCCTTTGCCTTTTGATTCTCCAAGAATTTCTTTTGATATTCTCCTAATGCATGTGGCCATCTTATTCCACATTATGTTAGTTTCTTCTTCACTATTCCATGTTGCTTCATTTCATACTTTATCTTTAAATAGTTCTAATTTCTCTCCTTTTAAATTCCACCACCTAGTTCGTGGGTTAATCTTCAATTTTTGCACTCGTGATTGATTTTTAATATTTATATCCAACACCATTATCCTATGTTGTGAGGTTAAGCTCTCTCCCGGGATAACCTTACAATCTTTACACGTTAATCGGTCTCCTTTCCTAGTAATGAAAAAATCTATTTGGCTCTTATGTGTTCCACTTTTATAAGTTATTAAGTGTTCAAGCCTCTTTTTAAAACATGTATTTACTAGTACAAAATCATAAGCCATCGCAAAATCTAAGATAGACTCTCCCCCGTCGTTCCTATCTCCAAAACCATGTCCTGCATGCACTATCTCATATCCTACACGATCTTCTCCTACATGGCCATTAAAATCTCCACCTATATAGATTTTCTCACCTAAGTGTATTTCTTAAATTAGTTCATCCATTTGTTCCCAAAATTGTACTTTAGTGTGCTCATCTAATCCTACTTGAGGTGCATAAGCACTAACAATATTAATTATGTTTTCACCTAATACCAATTTTACAAGTATAAGTCTACCACCTTTCCTAATAACGGTTACGATATCGTCCTTAAAGTTTTTATCTACTATTATTCCAACTCCGTTCTTATTTCTATGTTTTCCTGTATAATATAATTCAAATCCTGTATTTTCTATTTCTCTAGCCTTCTCACCGACCCATTTAGTTTCTTGTAAACAAGCTATGTTAATTTTTCCTCTTATCATGGTATCTACTAACTCCATCCATTTTCCTGTCATAGTCCCTATGTTCCAAGTCACTAACCTAAGTCTAGTATCCTGGACTAGCTTCTTTACCCGCACACGTCCAGCTTGTTGCAGGAACCCTTGCGTATTTATCGTCGCATTCGGGCGCCGATGAGACGTCCCTTGCCTATTTTTCGAGACACCCGGTGGCAGGCACAACGCCCCTTGCCTATTTTTCGAGACACCCGGTGGCAGGCGCAACGCATCGCTTAAGGGGAATGCCCTAGCATTAGCACGTATATTCATAGGATTCATGTTCATAAGGATCTGACAAAGTTTTACTCTGGCTGTCAGCTACCTAACGCAACCCTCCTCCTTTTTTCCGGGCTTGGGACCGGCAGTGTAAAAAAAATAAGAAGTTAAGCACGACACAAGAGGAGTTAGAGGGGTTATAAATATATCTACCCAAATTCATAGGTGCAAATAAGCACCAAGACAAAGCCTAATTAAATAAAGGGCCTGAAGAGTCACTGTTTAACTTTTTCTTTCTCTAAGGAAGAATTGGGAAGGTCAAACGGTTTATGGAGAGAAAGACGGAGAGTTAATGAGTTAAATCAAAAGTTGGAGAGTTAAACTAACATATAATGGTATGTTAAAATATTATATTAAATGGGTTTGCACGTGGACATCTCCTTAAAACCGTGTATTACATTTTAGAGTATACTTGAGGCACTTCCACCACTGTCTGTGTCAGAGATCCTCCTCACCGTGGCCATGAAATAAGCTTTTGCAGAGGGGGAGATTCTATCAACCCATTCCATCCCCTAAAAGATATTGTTGCAAACATATTCCTAAAAAAGAGAGAGGTGGTCTACCCAAGATTTATGTTGAGAGAGAGAGAGAGAGAATACCAAGGGGGGATAAATTAAAGGGAGAGAGGGGAGATGAATTATAGCAAACCAATTATTTTATTCTTTTAAAAGTTTTGTTGACAGGTGGATAGTCTTGGGTTTGAAAGTCTTAAATGTTTTTCCTATGTGGATAGGCTGGTTGGAGAGGAATTTTAATGCCTTGTTTTGCATTTTATAGTAGTAAAAGATACTTAACAACTCATGCACATTGTTACGATTTGAGAAAAATTCGGCAGCATATCCCCGTAGTTCTCCAAGTACACGGTGTAGATTGGCAAGTGTGAGTGTTATTTCAATTGATCAATTGAAATAATAGTCACACTTGCCAACTAGTATGTACCCAAAGAACATTAGGATACGACTGCAGAACTTCCTCCAAAAGTAACAACTTTAAGCCACTAAGAATATTATTATATAGAAATTTTGCGGTCCCAAACTGTCCAAAAAGGACAATTCGAGAGATCTCATTACAGGGGTAATGACTCTCGAACGAGTCTAAGGGCTATTCTTAATGCGTACGCATAAGAAATAGAAGACTAGTATCTATGAGCACTATATGTAATTTCAAGTATATATATATTGTTCGTTATACAAAGTAATTGTCAAAAAAAGTTGAAAAATCCCACCCCCATATGGACAATAATCCAGTGGTCATGCCACATTTAAAATTAATCAACCCAATATCGATCCACTATAATCCAACCGCAATGTCAACAACAAATGTGTATCCCGTACTCCTTCTAATTCATCTACTCAATTAATTCTTCTGATCAATTAATCTAACAATAAAAGTGTACAATTATTAATTTACTAATTTATAATGAGGGGCAATCCTACTTTCATATATTAATTTACTAAAAAAATTAATAATTAACCAATTCGTTGACTAGGGACACTACTTGCATATGAGGGAAAATATCTAATAAACCAATCAAAATTTAATAAAAAAAATTAACAAGCCCCAACCCCACCCTATTTCCCTTGGCACCACCCCCACCCCCTCCCCCCCTCCCCCCACACACGCACGCAGCCCCACCCCCCGTCACACACACCGCATCATTTTCCCCTCTCGCACATATGCACAAACACGCACACAACACACACATATACACATATGCACACACACACACACACACACACAGCAGCCCCCCCGCCCCCTCCCCCACTCTGTCCCACCCCCTTCCCCCACCACACACACAAACACAGCCCCACCCCCACCACACACACATGCACACCCACATATAGCCCCCTCCCCTCCCAGCCCCCACCCACCACACACACACACACACGCAGATATACACACACACACACACACGCAGACACACACACACACACACATATATATATATATATATATATATAAATGGAAGAGAGAGAGATAGAGAGAGGGAAACCAACATGAAAGTAGAAGGAGAGAGGGAGAGCAGCGCGTAGAGAGGGAGAGAAAGTGGAGGGAAATAAAGCGATGGGAAAAAAGGAGGGGAAAGGGTTTTTTGCTGCTAAACTTGTCACGGACATGTCACGGTCTTCAACCGCGATAATATTATAAGAATTGTCACGGTCATTGACCGTGACAAGCCTGTGACAACTGTACATGTCACGAACTTGTCACGGTCATTGACTGTGACAAAAAATGCGTGTTTTTTTATCACGGTCAATGACCGTGACAAGTCTGGACGGCTAAAGGGTGCCAATTTGGCATTTTTGGTGTAGTGTAGTAGTTTGGATTGGTTTGCTAATATTTAAGGCTTTCTTATTCAGCATTGAGAAATACATTATCAAATGGAATGCTCTATTTATTTTTTAAAAAAAAGATTGTGCCCTAATCACGGTCTGGTTTAACTCTTCAAAATTATAGTCAACTATATTATGTTTATGCTCTATCACACTCTTTGTTCTTCTGAATTTTTTTTTATATTCATAATAAGGATTATTTTTCTACGTTTTTAGTTTTTATGTATTTGTTTTCTTTTAGTTCGTATTATATATACAAGAATCAAAATGGAGAAATAATAGTGCTTCATAATGCATTTTCCTGTTCCTCTTGCAATTAACAAATTAATTTTCAGAGGTAAACATATATAATTCATATTTGTTGGCTTTTATTTATTTTTATGTGTACACTGCAAAATTCACCATAACACCTTTTTGTTGGACTTTATTTTTTTCCCCTCCTCAATTTAAAATTCTTCGACGCTGATTATATTACCCTAAATTAGTTTTTGTAAAACCTCCATTTTAAAGTAATCTTGATACATGAATTATGTTAGTTAGACATCGAATTTGTCTTCATTTAGTTTTAATTTTCTCCTCTTCCTTGATTTTATCACTACTCTCCACAACAGTGGCCTTATAAACAAAAGAGAAGTTTTCGGTTTTATCCATGTGTAAATGTGTATATTGATGCTAATGTCTGTGAATATTTTGTTTGAATGTAAGCTTTCTTGTGATATGGTTTATATGATGATATTTGTATAATTTGGAAACACGAGGAAAAAGAATGGCTACATTGTTGAATTATGTTTCATTTTTTTTTATTTGTTTAACAGTGAAAATCATTATCATAGATTACAAGATCGAATACCATTAGATACGTATGCCTCTATGGGGCCAAAAACCACAATATATATATATATATATATCATAACTTACTATCTTTTGTATTTTACTTTTGAGCTTCATTTTTATGTATTTGCAATAACTCGGTTGTTTTCCAATACGCTAATGTATAACCAGCGCATTGCGCGGGTTTCGAATAGGTATACCTAGTATTGAGATAATAACAAAGTATGCTTTAAGATTCGGATCATGGAACCCAATGTTAATTTAAAATGACCAAATTCTATTTAAAATCTTAACTATTTGATTTTTATGTTTGAAAATTTACATTAGACCATCTCTAAGGCAATCGACAAATATGTTAATTTCCATTTTTTTCTACCTAATTTCGTGGTTTTAGTTCTGCATAGTCGTTGGCATATTTGGAAAAGTCTCTTCGGGTTAAAAATTGGAAGCTAAATGCTCCTAATTTTGCTCCTTTGGGAGCAGCAAAGTGGGGTCGCCTACAATAAACCAAGTACCACCGGAGAAGCACGCGTGACACTTGGTTTGTCTCGGGAGACCCCGTTTTTTAATTTTTTATCGTTCTCATATTTTGTGTCATATTTAATATTTATTGGTTATAATTAATAATTATTTGATTATGTTTTTAGAAAACATAGGATTGGAATCATAAAAAAATAATTAAAATATTGCTATAATGAAATCGTAAGATTAGTAAAACCCTTAACTAATGAAAATTAGAAATCAAGATCTATACGCGGCTACGAAAATTCCACAAATCTTCTTACAAATCATGGTGTAAATCCACCTTCATTGTGGTGTCATGAATCCATACTTATTCAAACATTCTGGCCACTTCATTCATGTTGTGGGGGTTGAGAAATTCCATGGGTGCTTGCACAATTACACGATCATTAGGTTGCCAAGGCTCGATATCAGGTTCATCCCATTCACCTTCTATTTTTATATTGTGAAGTTGATACAAATCATCATGATACACGATAGATCATCCAATTACCAAAAAAAAGTGTTCCCTTGACAATGCGAAGCGAGATTGAAAAACAAAACATGCGTATTCTACATTTTTATGAGTCCCCTCTTGACACTACGCAAAGTGTCTTTGTTTTTATGTTTGCGGTTGTGAGATTATTTGGACAAAAGTGGACCATTTCGGGAAAATATCATTAGCAAGGTAATACCCCATATTACATGATCAGACGTTGATAATGTGGTTGCTCTCGGGGACCTTGCCTCCTATGAGTTCCTTGAAAAAGTCTTATTAGTCCAACAGGTTTGCACCTCGCATGCCTAAACCAGAGTTCATGGATAGTTAGGGCCTCCAGTATTGTCGTGGCATTCTTGTGATGACCTCTGTGTGTCCTCTACTAAGTAACTGGATAATATTGCCATTCCCATTGAATGCATTCTATACTACCTACACATCTAGGAAGCCATGTTCCTCCCCTTTTACGAGAAAGTGCCATACATTTTTAGGGCATAGGTGTCGTAAGGTACTACGTTTAATATATGACATATAATTCGTCATAAAATATCTTCAGCGTCGTTATGGAAATGTTATCCATAATTTGTACATACTTGGAAACTAAATCAACAAGGCACCCGTATGCAAGCTTTCGAAAAAACACGATCATTTCTTCCCACCGAAAATATTCCATTTTCCCTTGCGTCTCTCTTCCTTGACGGATAATCATCAGAAGAACTTATTTGTATCAGGCCAAGGATACAGGGGAATAAAAAGAGCCGCATGAGAAATTGATGCCAGAATATATCGATAGACACCCCATTCTAGGACCCCCCCCTAAGCATCTCCTTAGGTACCTAGTAACTCCTATTTCACTATAAACCCTAGGTCATACTCCGAGTACTGACCTGGAGTCCACTAGACGCTCCCGAGGCCTTGAATCTCCTTTCCAACGGTCTGCCTCTGTGCGAATCGGACTTAAGGTTCGGACGAACGGTCCATTTTCCATTAAAAATTAATCTAGAGGCCACTGAGCATTCCTAAGTCCTGATTGACCTTGGTACACTCTCCATCTCAATCGAAGAACTTTGGATCCTCTAAAGTCTCTGAATACCCTTTACAACGATTTTCCTCGTGCACGAATCGTCTTCACCGTATGGACAAACAACTCGTTTCACTCTGAAGGGTCACCAGGCGCTTTTGAGCCCCATTTTACCTTAGTCAACTCTCCAAAATGAGCTAAGATCTTTGGAACATCGAAGGTACCCGCATAACCTTTCTAACGGTTCGTCCCGTGCACGAATCGACCTTATGGTTCGGACGAATGATTCGTTTCCCTCTTGTCCAAAAGATCGACGGCCGTTTTTAAGCCCCGTTTGACCAAAGTCAATTCCCAAATCGGGGAGTGGCCAATGGATTATTAAAGGGATCTAGATACCCTTTCCAATGGATCATCCCATGCATGATTCAAACATATGAATTGCGTTTTATGACCATTTTTTCGTAAAATCTATAGAGGACTGTCGAATGAAAAACCCATTTCCCTATCGTTCTTCCAATAGGCAGGACAAGGAGAATGACAATTGTGATCCCCTTGACCCTATATAAGAATAGCATGATCTCACCTATAAAGGCACCTCAGAAACATCCCTCTCATTGATCTAAGCAACATTCTCTCACAGTCAACATGGTTTCCATCCTAAAACCTCTCCCCCAACATTCCATTTCCATCCTTTGCTTACCCAATTTGGCAAATTCTCTTCCATTTACTCCTACCACCTTCATCCACTTGCAAGAGCAGACCCTCAATATTTAATATCAACTTTAAACCTTTAAAAGAAGGTCAAAATCGTTTGCTCTCTCTTTAAATTCTCTTATTTTTGCATTAGTGTGACAACCCGTGATCCGAGATAAGGGGTGGCCAGCCCGATACTCAAACGTAACAGGAATCATGGATGGATATCATTATCAGCATCACAAAAATAAACTGAGTAACGGGAAAACCATCCAATAAATCAGACAATGGATTGCCAAAAAGTTTAGAAATTTAAAACAATTTAAGAAATTTAAATTAGACAACCCAATCTGACAAGCAAGTGGAATTCCAAAAGAGTATAGATATATATAATACCACTAAAACGAACGTACACAAGAGGACCGAATAGGCTGTCGGTCCACAGCTACATACAACGTATTACAACATTTTAAATATCTTACATAATACATCCATTAATCAAATACAAAGGTTTGGGCCACACGCCCGAATATAAGACCCGATCATGTCTAGAATACAAATATTAAGGCGTCTAATTCAACATCCTGTAATAACCCACAAAATCTTATAGCTCGTCAAAAGAAAAGGGATGGGAATATCAAAACGGGCGTCCTTGCGGTGGAGCACCTGAGCGGATACAATCATATACACAACAAGGAAAATAAACCGGTCAGGGTCGGGTTTTATATGATCACCAGAAGAATAAAAAGCATGATAGATATGAACAGTTATGCAAGAATGATAAGGATGAAGATCTAGCATGTCAAACTAAATATGAAATATAAATCATTTACACAAGAGAAATATAAATAAATGTCTTTAATTAAAAACCTTTTCTCATTTATCATATCCACTTTTTATCTTTCCATTCCTTAATAGGAATACCATTTATATCAAGTGCTCTTTATGGCACATATATCAATCACATGCTCTTTATGGCACGTATCCATGCTCTTTGTGGCATATATCATACGCTCTTTGTGGCGTTTATCAACCATCAAGTCACACTTGATGAAAAATAGTTATATTCATATACATATAACGATTCTAAGACCGCCCCTTCGAGTTTCCCCACTGGGCGCGCCTCTAAATGACCATCATCTTCCAGGGCCTATCATATAAGACAACCTAGGCACCTATCGCAACACGTCAGGAAGAGGCCATGTACCTGCGGGGTAGTCATAACCACACCCGGAATTACCTACCCATCGCAGAAAAATATATATACATAACAGCGCTCACATGGCCTAGGACTATATCCACCCTGCATTCATTAGCCAGGGGGCTTCACCTCACGCGCGAACTTCCCTTATGATGTCATTTAGAGAGGTGTGTTCAAGTAAATTATCATTTACATATTAAATCTCATTTTCATTTTCAATATTCATTACCAAATTCATTTCATTATCCATGTGTTTGGTTCATTTTATTCGAACCTAATATCTTTGACTAATTTAGTTCATTTTATGCGAACCTATCACCATAAAATATTATCATTAATATTCCTCAAATTATGAGTCCTGACTCAATATCTAAAGGATCATTATGATTCTACAATTCCCCAAAGTTTATATAACTTCGATAAGCCCCTAAAGTCTCCAAGCTTGGCCATTCAAACTCCTAACTTCTAAAAACTCAATAAAAGAAGTAATGCCTTAACATTACTTTAGACCTCCCCGGAATAAACCCTAGATGACCCAATTCTAGTATAGGGTGGCGACCAAACTCAACTAATACTCTAGGACTCTAAGTTTACTTTATTCAAGAAGGTTCCTAGGTCCTAATCCTAAAGAAAAAGATCAAAATTAGAAAAGAAAAACAAAAGAAAAAGTGCAGGATTTTCGAATCGATTCGGCCTGGCCGAATCGATTTGGCAATGAAGCGAATCGATTTGGACCAGCCGAATCGATTCGGTCATGAAAACCCAACATTCTACATAATTTCCAAATCGATTCGGACCATCCGAATCGATTCGGTCCACTCGACCCTGGATACTTGCCTTATAGCGAATCGATTCGGCTCTGCAGAAATGCCAAGTTTGACTATGGAGTTTTAAACTCCAAATCTCTCCTCAAACCCAAAACCAACCAAACCCAAATCATTTGCTGCAATTAATACACCAAAAATACATCTAACTACCAACATTAACATTATTTATCATCCAAATCAACTTGTAAGAGTTATAATACCCATAAATCTAACAAAACCCTAACTTTGTTAAACATAACCATAATATAACTATCAATACTAATTATTCTACTTAAATCACATAATAGGAAGTAGGTTACTTGCCTTGATCTTGCAATTTCAGATTTGATGAGGATGAGAGCAACAATCCAAGCTCCAAGCTCCAAGCTCCAATCTCCAAATCTCTCTCTCCAATCTCCAAATCTCTCTCTCTCTAGGGCTAACAATTGGTCTTAGGAGAAATGAGGAAAAATAATAAAGCTAGCAAGGCAAAATCGGGGCATTAGCCTAAAATGCCCAACTCTAATGACTAATACGGGATAAAATGATACGCAACTACACATTTAAGCTATAACTAGTCAAAAGTGCCCAAAATGCCAAAATATAATATGGCACTTATTTTGACTGTCTCGCACCTATCGGGACTAACTACACCCTCCAAATTATCATTTGGAAATTTTATAACTCATTTTACTTCCGGTTTCATATTAAACCAAAATGTCATTTTATATCTTATGACACCATAAATCGCCACATGGATATTTTTACCTACTCACAAGTTAACCATTCAACATTTTAGTAAATATTAACCTTTTCACATTAAATTAATATCTACTCCGCATTCCGACAATGTTATAACTAATTACTACAGATCGTAAATAAATATAAAATAGGTTCTCGAACATGAGGGTTGTTACATACTGCCCCCCTTATAAGGGAATTTTGCCCCCAAAATTCAAGCGTACCATGCAAGAAGAGATGCGGATACTTTCCCGCATATCATCCTCGCACTCCCATGTCGATTCCTCGACACAAAGATGAATACATTGCATCCTGACCAAAGGTACTATCTGCGATCTCAATCGCCACACATCATATCCTATAATAGTGATCGACATGCTTCTCATAAGAAATTTCGCTCAATCTCCTCAAAGGAATGTGCCAAAAGGCACCATCACATCTCTCGTACCTCTTTACAGAGGATATATAGAACACGTCATGAACTTCCTGTAAATGTTTTGGTAAATCAAGTTAATTGGCTACCGGGCCCACCTTAGCACTGATAGGAAAGGCCCAACGTAACGCAGTGCAAGTTCCCCCTTCTTCCCAAAACGCTTAATGCCCTTCATAGGCGACACTCTCACCAACACTTGGTCCCCGACCTCCATCTACATATATCTTCTCCCCGCATCGACATAGCTCTTTTATAGATCTTGGGCTATACGATTGCGATTCCGAATGAGCTCGATCTTCGAGGAAGTATCCCGAAACATCTTAGGTTCGAGAAACTTATTATCCCCCACCTCTAACCAACAAGCGGAAGAAACACCAGGCCTGCCATACAAGGCTTTACAAGGCGCCATTCCAACAGTGAATTGATACGAATCATTATAAACAAATTCAACTGATGGGAGACATTGTTCCCAAATACCCTTGAAGTCAAGCATACACATACGAGGTACATCCTCCAACATTTTGTTTACCCTTTCGGTCTGGCCATCTCTTTGAGGATGATAAGAAGTGCTTAACCTCCCTTCGATTCCCATGGCCTCTTAGAAACTCTACCAAAAGTGGGAAACGAAAATCTTGTCTCGGTCGGAAACTAAAATCAAGGCACCCCATGCAGTCCAACAACCTCTTCATGCCCGGCCACTAATATTGGCGGAGCATATTTTGACACATTTTGCCATTCTCCGAATGCTCCGCAAACTTAGAACCATAAGATTCTGCCATTATTGTCCTTCTCATCCGGGACAAAAAGTCTCCCGTGGAAACGCACCCCACCATTAAAAAACACTAGAGTATGATTATGTTCCCTCGGTCAGCATCTTGTATATGTGGTCTTAACAACCCTTATTCCTCCTACAGCATCATGCAACGACTTGTTGCTCGCACGAAAGACTAAATTTCTGCCCAGGAAGTAGTACCTCCCTTTCTATACGGCGATCACCCCCACGATGAATTTTAATTCAAACAAGGGATAATACTTACCACCAGTTTAAGCTTATAAGGTGCATAAACAATAAGTCTATGCTCTAGTAGTATTACTCCCCATCCTGGCAGAGGCTTGATAATTAAATCCACTCTCGAGCTTAGCAACATGGGCTCAGGAGTGAGAGTTAGTTCGTCCTTTTATCTCCCCGAATGCCAAGTTACCGACGTAGCACTCTAACTACAAGATGCCTCATCTACTTCGGCCTTACCCACCAACCTTCTCGAAATCCCCCACTTATTGTTACTAGGGAACTAATCCCTCTTAGGGTTAACACACAACCTATGCGTGGTCAACTCCCGACAGCCTTCTTAAACTAACGCCACATGCCATAAGGGCCTTATACCCAAATAATCCTAAAGTCTACCTACCTATATTCTATCTAAGTCGTATACACATAATACTAAGTATATCCCTAGTGCCCATGACCTTTCTCAACTTTCGACATTTGCTCGGTTTCATACGTGGGACGTCTCGCCGAAGCGAAATCCAGACAAGGAACCCTCCTGTTACACTACTACCTTGCGTTATCGATCATTAAGATATAAGGGTCTAAGACACATGTTCGGGACCGAAAAGATTCTATTTATATACCTTACCACTTAAATAATTGAAGATTTTACTAATCAAACATTCACCTTCCATAAAGCCTTATAATTGTTTACCCCACAAATATATATACATCTTATTAAATAGCCTTCTTATCAAGGCATAACCCGAAGTCTCAATTCAACTTCGTATCTCAGTCTCCCTCACATCGATCAAAGGAGAGAACTATATGCAGTGCTTTTATTTCGCACTTTAATAGCCCTTAATCACTCTTCTACGTGATTCTCGGCTAAACCTTTCAACCCATCTCTTAACCAACAAAATGAAATAAAATAAAATATAATAAAATACAATAGAATTAACTAAAAGAAGAAAGAACAGCATCTCTCCACTTCTAACATCATCGAGGTTCACGCGTGGAGCGTCCCGCAAAAGCGGAATCCAAACAAGGAACCCCTCCTATGCATTATTACTCAACTTTGCCGGTCATGGAGACAAGGCATACCAATCACATCCTACCCGACCATGTCAAGGACGAGTAAATCGGCCTCAAAGCATAAATTACTAAGAGAAATTCCTGTATGTTTACAAACAAAGAAAATGAGAGATCCATCACCATAGAAAACTCAACGCTAGTAAAAATACTCTCAGCAGATTTTATCAAATCTGTAGTTTGAGCAAAGCGCATGAAATGAATGAGTGCGCAACACCCGCATAGAATAACACACAACTCAAGTATCTCTGAATAAAAACTTACCCTCAATAACGGGAGATGCCAGCAGAGCTGGAGGAAGCATAGCCTCCCGAATATGACAAACACGTCCATACTGTAGTTGTCCCTGCTGCGAAGGACAACCATAATAGGTACCGGAGGTGGAAACTGAACATATGGCTGTTGCGGAGCCCTAGGAAACTGACCTCCAATCATCTGAGGACACTCCATCTTGTAATGACATGCCTCCCCACATTGGAAGCACCGACCCTTCAAATCCTCCCGACCTCGACCCTTGTTATTTCTAAACTAGGTAATGCCTTGGCCCGGATGACCTCTACCTCAATGACCACCCCGACCTGCACGTTGCAATGCACCCTATCCGTGCCTATTATTGTTGTCATCTGCAATAGACCCTCCAAAACGTTGTCTCTTAGACGAAACCCCTTACTGAGTGTCCCTCTCTTTCTGCTTACTACCCGAAGATTGGGATGACATAAATTCTCCTCCTCCAATCCCATGCCCTCCAGGCTTTCCTTCTTGTTCCACTATGGTAGCTTTCTTGCTACCCTGCATACATAATCGATGCTCCTCGCAATGGAGTAAGGCTGCATTCATAACCTCACCAAAAGTTTGAAAAGATGGATTACCCAGCAAGTGCTGCCTGATTCTCCAGTTTAGACCTCCCATAAACTTCGAGATCTTCCTCTCCTCTGGAGTCACCTCATCTGGTACAAAACTTGCCAACCGAGTAAACTCCTCTTCATACTCTGATACAGATCTCTCCCCTTGCACAACATCTTGTAACTTCCTCTTCATCTCCCTCTGAACTACGGGAGGGAAATACTTACGATCAAACAAAGCCCAGAACTCAGTGATCGTCATTGTGTCTCTCAGCTCTGGTGTGATCATCATCTCCCACTAGTGTAACGCAGATCCGACAAGCTTAAAAGTGGCAAGGACTTGTTTCTTCTCCTCGCTACATTCTATCATTCGAAGGTGGCGTTGCATGTCCTTCTTCCATTGATTGGCTTTAATAACATCCGTGCCTCCCTCGAATTCCGGGGTATTTCCTTTAGAAAGGACTCCCTAACCCTTTCCCAGGGAGTAAGTCCCATAAGAGCTTGAACACATGGAGCCCGTGGCAATTGTTGGACCACTGCGGTCATGGTGGCATTAACTACTTGAGCCACAATGTTCGCTACATCCGCAACGCTAACGGTCCCTTGTGGCGGCGGTGAAGGACCTACCTCCTCTTCTACAACCCTATTGCGTCTCGCAGGGCGACCTCTCTTAGGCGGCATCTGGGATGAAGAAATAATATAGTTAGAATACTATTTAAATAATCTATCTTGCAGAAGATCGCAACATAAGCAACAAAGAAGTCCTAACATTAGGCTCTATATCAAAGAACGCTACGGTAGAACGTGATAAGTCTATACAGATCCTAGTACTCTAGAACTCGATGCTCTGATACCATCTGTGACAACCCGCGATTCGAGATAAGGGGAGGCCAGCCCGATACTCAAATGTAACAGGAATCATGGATGGATATCATTCTCAACACCACAAAAATAAACTGAGTATACGGGAAAATAACCCAATAAATCAGACAATGGGTTGCCAAAAAGTTTAGAAATTTAAAACCAGTTGAGAAATTTAAATTAAACAACCCAATCTGACAAGCAAGTGGAATTCCAAAAGAGTATATATATAATACCACTAAAATGAACGTACACAAGTGGATCGAATAGGTTGTCGGTCCACAACTACATACAACGAATTACAACATTTTAAATATCTTACATAATACATCCATTAATCAAATACAAAGTTTTGGGCCACATGCCCGAATATAAGACCCGATCATGTCTAGAATACAAATATGAAGGCGCCTAATTCAATATCCTGTAATAACTCGCAAAATCTTGCAGCTCGTCAAGAGCAAAGGGATGGGAATATCAAAACGGGTGTCCTTGCGGTGGAGCACCTGAGCGGATACAATCATATACACAACAAGGAAAATAAACCGGTCAGGGTCGGGTTTTATATGATCACCAGAAGAATAAAAAGCATGATAGATATAAACAGTTATGCACGAATGATAAGGATGAAGATCTAGCATGTCAAACTAAATATGAAATGTAAATCATTTACACAAGAGAAATATAAATAAATGTCTTTAATTAAAAACCTTTTCTCATTTATCATATCCACTTTTTATCTTTCCATTCTTTAATAGGAATACCATTTATATCAAGTGCTCTTTATGGCACATATATCAATCACATGCTCTTTATGGCACGTATCCATGCTCTTTGTGGCATATATCATACGCTCTTTATGGCGTTTATCAACCATCAAGTCCCACTTGATGAAAAATAGTTATATTCATATACATATAACGATTCTAAGACCGCCTATCCGAGTTTCCCCACTGGGCGCGCCCCTAAATGACCATCATCTTTCAGGGCCTATCATATAAGACAACCTAGGCACTTATCGCAACACTTAGGGAAGCGGCCATGTGCCTGCGGGGTAGTCATAACCACACCCGGAATTACCTACCCATCGCGGAAAAATATATATACATAACAGCGCTCACATGGCCTAGGACTATATCCACCCTGCATTCATTAGCCAGGGGGATTCACCTCACGCGCGAACTTCCCTTATGATGTCATTTAGAAAGGAGTGTTCAAGTAAATTATCATTTACATATTAAATCTCATTTTCATTTTCAATATTCATTACCAAATTCATTTTCATTATCCATGTGTTTGGTTCATTTTATTCAAACCCATCACCCTTAAATATCCTGGTAAATTTTATTCGAACCTAATATCTTTGACTAATTTAGTTCATTTTATGCGAACCTATCACCATCGAATATTATCATTAATATTCCTCAAATTATGAGTCCTGACTCAATCTCTAA
Source organism: Sambucus nigra (assembly GCA_949130495.1). Lineage (NCBI taxonomy): Eukaryota > Viridiplantae > Streptophyta > Magnoliopsida > Dipsacales > Adoxaceae > Sambucus > Sambucus nigra. The sequence continues at coordinate 165,767,115 of OX422207.1, forward strand.
AGGATCATTATGATTCTACAATTCCCCAAAGTTTATATAACTTCGATAATCCCCTAAAGTCTCAAAGCTTGGGCATTCAAACTCGTAACTTCTAAAAACTGAATAAAAGAAGTAATGCCTTAACATTACTTTAGACCTCCCTGGAATAAACCCTAGATGACCCAATTCTAGTCTAGGGTGGCGACCAAACTCAACTAATACTCTAGGACTCTAAGTTTACTTTATTCAAGAAGGTTCCTAGGTCTTAATCCTAAAGAAAAAGATCAAAATTAAAAAAGAAAAACAAAAGAAAAATTGAAGGATTTCCGAATCGATTCGGCCTGGACGAATCAATTTGGCAAGGAAGCGAATCGATTCGGACCAGCTGAATCGATTTGGTCATGAAAACCCAACATTCTGCATAATTGTCGAATCGATTCAGACCATCCGAACCGATTTGGTCCACTCGACCCTGGATACTCCCCCTATAGAGAATCGATTCGGCCAGGCCGAATCGATTCGGCTCTGCAGAAATGCCAAGTTTGGCTATGGAGTTTTAAACTCCAAATCTCTCCTTAAACCCAAAAGCAACCAAACCCAAATCATTTGCTGCAATTACTACACCACAAATACATCTAACTACCAACATTAACATTATTTATCATCCAGATCAACTTGTAAGAGTTATAATACCCATAAATCTAACAAAACCCTAACTTTGTTAAACATAACCATAACACAACTATCAATACTAACTATTCTACTTAAATCACATAATAGCAAGTAGGTTACTTGCCTTGATCTTGCAATTTCAGATTTGATGTGGATGAGAGAAACAATCCAAGCTCCAATCTCCAAATCTCTCTCTTTCTCCCAAGTTCTCTTCTTCCCTCTCTCTCTCTAGGGCTAACAATTGGTCTTAAGAGAAATGAGGAAAAATAATAAAGCTAGCAAGGCTAAATCGAGGCATTAGCCTAAAATGCCCAAATCTAATGACGAATACGCGATAAAATGATACGCAACTACACATTTAAGCTATAACCATTCAAAAGTGCCCGAAATGCCAAAATATAATATGGCACTTATTTTGACTGTCTCGCACCTACCGGGACTAACTACACCCTCCAAATTATCATTTGGAAATTTTATAACTCATTTTACTTCCGGTTTCATATTAAACCAAAATATCATTTTATATCTTATGACACCATAAATCGCCATGTGGATATTTTTACCTACTCACAAGGTAACCATTCAACATTTTAGTAAATATCAACATTTTCACATTAAATTAATATCTACTCCGCATTCCGACAATGTTATAATTAATTACTACACATCGTAAATAAATATAAAGTAGGCACTCGAACGTGAGGGTTGTTACAATTAGTTACTTAATTCTTATTTTAGCATTTCATTTTTATTAGATTGCACATATTAATGTCCAACCTTTTTATTAGTAGTATTGCACATACTATACTTTTTACAAAAAAATAAAAAATAAGAAAAGTGGGTTTGCTTGTAAATTCTAAACAGGGATTTCTCACTACATTTTCTCAGACTAAAACATCCTTTTTTCCACACACGCAAACACATATAAGAAAAGTACCTAGTTGGATTTATGTCTACATACGGGGACTTTGATGCATTTTTTGTCTACGTAGGCATCTCGAGTAAAATTTGAGATTCGAGTCCTCTCCTAGTTTTTTCTTATATTATTTTCGTGTCATATATTTGTATTTCTTGCTTGTGTTTTGTCCAACCTACACCATCGTCCTTCCATAAACAATCGGTGACCCGAAAAATGCACACATAATATTTTGATTACTATTTTGGGGATAGTCCTAAGGATGACCTCACTCCGCCTTTATCACTGACGCGAGTCGAGTAATTCCACTCTCTATTTATATATACATGCAATCACTTCATGGAGTTATTAAGGAGAAGTATAACACATGCCCATGAGAGACCGAAAGGGAGGGTTGGATGCATAACACCTTCCCATTCCATAACTTAGCACCCGAATCCTTGAACTAATTGGTTTCATAAGCATCAATATGTCTTTGATGCCATTCTCTCAAGGCAACAAAATTTCTTTTGCATGTTTTGTGCCAAACAGGCTATAGACTCTATCTGTATACATTCCCTATACATCACGCCAATTGATGATGGCCGAATCTCCCCAATGCAAGACCCCCGCATGTGCACGCCGACTGGTGAAGGATGGCCACAGTGGCGACTCTGCTAGGAACTGAATTGCATTCTTTGAGGACTAGACTCTATTTTTACATGGGTGTATTATTATCTGCATGTGTGCATATGCCCCTACCTGTATGTCCCTTTTTCCTCTATTACATATCTAGCTCATGTATATATCATTTCTCACTTCACACACTTGTAAATGCCATCTATGTACGCTTCACACTACCTACACTCGTATATAGGATCACTTATACCCGCATGATTCACACGCCACTTCGAATATCCATGCTTAGGTTTCACTAGCACACACCTCCACTTATCACGCTTGTATGTATCTAAGCTCACTTGCACATATCACATGCCACTTGTAGTTAATCCATGCTTAGTCTCACTACCACACACTCACTTGTAGATATTCACATATCATTCATTCACATATATCCATACTAAGTGTAGTCTTCATGCTCCATGCTAGATTTAATTTTCATGATGCTAGTACATTATTCACCATTAGTATAGTGCTTATTTTACTCGTAATGCCAAATAAAAGACTATCTCCATAATATACTAATTAAGAATAATGCACTTTGTGCAATACATCACCAAAAGCATTGCAAATTAACCAAAATTTTTCCTATACTCGGGGATCACTTTGTGATGGGCCCTAGTCCTTCGGGTCGTAATTAGCCTAAGCAATATGACTCTAACATTCTATTGGCCTAGTACCTTCGACGTATATCGAACGGTTCCCCCCACATCGTACTGCTTGACTAAACTCATGACAGGAGGTATATAGCAGGGAACTCGTTCACGTATGTCGAGGATATCAAATTCGTTCTCACGCGTACTGTCCCCACGAGGTATATATCTAGGCAATTCATGTACACTCAAATATATCAAATGGCTTGTCCACATATACCGATTGCCCTCAAAAGCAAGAAGTATATCGTGGCAGTCATGCCAAAGGGTGAACCCTACCACTGGCCCAATAAACTGCATAAACCTCATATAGTCGTCAAACCTACAACACTCATATTTAGTTCACCAGTTTCTATACGAAACTCTAACGAAATGTCGGGTCGGCATGCAGCCCAAATTTATGCGTTATTTCACCGTTTCTTAAAATAAGACCCTATCCGTGAGCTTAGAAACAAGTCAAACCATGTCTTACATATTTTTAGAACCCAATTTTCCTAGGCTCGGGTCCTTTGCATTTAGGTCAAGTGAAAACATAATAATAATAACAATAATAATAATAATAATAATAATAATAATAATAATAATAATAATAATAATAATAATAATAATAATAATAATAATAATAGCAATCATGTTGAGATTCTTCTCTAATTTTTTCCCTCCTTTTTTCTAAAAAAATAAATACCAAAAATATTTTTCCTCCTTTTATAATAAATACCAAGAACATTTTTCCTCCTTTCATCAAAAATACCGAAAAAATTGTTCCTTCTTTTATCAAAAATACCAAGAACATTTTTCCTCCTTTTATCAAAAATAGCAAAAACTTTTTTCCTCTTATTCAAAAATACCAAAAAAAAATAATCCTTTATTCCCTCTTTCAAAAATAAACTCGAACCATTTTTCCTTCTCAATCTATCGCATACCTGATTTTTGGCCTGGCTCCCTATTGGCTTCAGTCTTCTATTAAACCATCCCGAAGTCCCATCACTTCCTCTATTAATTCATCTAAGTTCAAAATCTACTTTCACTAGCTCTTCATGGAAAATGCCAACCAAGCACCAAATGTGTAGCTGATCTGATGGCAGTATTCGTCCAACTCAGTGCCAAGATTAACAACCTTCAAACCGAGGTCCATGAGATGCAACAAAATCGGGTCCAGATTCCTCAAGAACCCGAAGTCCATTTTCCTCATGCTAGTGGTCCGCCCGCTCCCGAGCCTATCAGGGTCCCAGGAGAATAACTGCATGCTCTATGTGCCTTGCCTGCCAATGGGTCGTCTTCAGCTCAACTCCCTATGCCAAACCTTGCCCATCCAGGGGCTAATTTTCCAGTGCATGTTAATCCCATGGAGGAAGAACTGAACAAGGTCAAGGAAGATCTCAAACTGGTGTCTAAGAAATTCGACCAAGTCAGGATATACGGGAACTACATGTACTACACCCATATGTCTCCCTATCTAAAAGCAAGATTATCGAAGAAGAGCCGTCGAGAAGTTCAGGGGTAGCATTCCCCTAATTATGCACTCTCGTAGTTATCACCGAGCCATGACCCTTCTTGGAACCTCTAAGGAGATAATGAACCAGATGTTTTAATAGAATTTGCAAAAAAAAATGCCCTCCGATGGTTCATATCCCTTGAAGAATCAAGAATCCATAACTAGGAAGATGTCGCCCGAGAATTCATGTCACAGTACAAGTACAATGAGGAGCTAGAGGTTACACGTCGAGATCTAGAGATTCTTAAGCAGAACCCTGAGGAAATAGTTAGTAGCTTCATATGAAGGTGGAGAGAGAAAGTTGCTAACATGACCAACCGACCCTCTGAAGAAGAACAAGGCAATATCGTGAAGAAGAATTTATTGCCCTATATTTGAGCAACTATGGGAGGTCAGTATTATCCACACTTTCAAGACCTCTGAGTAATGGGTGTAGAAATTGAAGAAAATATTACCAAGGTAGAAGTCGAGCTGAAGAAGGTGACTTGATAGTTCATTCCTAAAACGTACGAGAAGCCTGCCAGTGCTATAGTCTCAACCATCAACAATATCTCCCAACCTACTACCTCTTGGGCACCAGAAAGCCACCCTAATACTGCCAGAAAGGAATACATTGAGCTCCATGCTCACTTATCCAAAGTCTTCTAGGACTTATTAAGGCAAAACCTCATCCAAATCTTGGACCCCCATCCATTACCAAACCCTCTTCCTAAGAACTTCAAAATCGATGCCCATTGTGACTTTCACCAATCTGTAAACCACACTACCGACCAATTCTTCCATCTCAGAAATGTTATTCAAGGCTTGATTGATCGGGGTCTCACCGATCCACCAAAAGATCCTAAACCCAATAACACTAACAACCCACTTCCTGTAGAAAATGACCCACAATTTTATCCATCCACTCAAATTGTACCCAGTAAAATACTTATCATCTCAACCAAACCTCTAAAAGTTTGCCTGCATTTTCTCTTACAACCTGCCTACTTCACCGATTAAGATTTGTCACTCCTGACAAGAGCCTGGATTTCCATCTGCTCCCAATTCGAGGGAAAAGACATGGAGTTAATAGTTGTTTTGAACCAACTTCTGGAGTTTGGGCTGAAATTTCTCACCGAGAACTACACCAAATTTGCCGAATTGTCACGGTCATTACCTTGACAAGTTGGACTTGTCAAGGTCAATGACCGTGACAATTCTGGGGTGGAAAATTTTTTTATCACGGACTTTTCATAGTCATGTCACGGGCCTTGACCGTGATAAGCTTTGTCACGGTTAAGTACCGTGACAAAAACATGACAGTGTTTTTAAAAAAAATGTCACGGTCTATGACCGTGACAATTCTGGGCAGAATTGAAAAAAAAATTTGTTGGGCAGTATGTCCACTTCCACTGGCCAACAGTATTTATGTACCTGTTATAGCAATGTTGTACATGTTCACACATTATATATCCAGATAAAATAGAGATAGTGCAAATATACATTCAAAATAGAAACAATCCCGTACCTGTTCAAAACTTGGACATTCTCCACAAAGTACCTCAATTGTTCAACTCCATTGTTTGACCCCAATCTCGTAATTTCGATTGTCTTTAGGTGTGATCTCAAACAATCAGGTACATACCATTCCAACCACGATGTCCCGATTTGTTTACAATAAAATGAAAAACCCAAATATAAGAAGAAACAACATCACCATCAATTATCTCAAATCTACAAACTATTTAGCTGGAAGTGATGTTATGAACCCTTGACGTACCTCAAAGATAAGAACCTCTAGAAGAGGACAACTTTTGAGAAAATCCAGCACCAATTTTCAGTTCCAGTTCCACTATAAGAATCAGCCACTGCAAGACACTGCACAAGAGTGTACTGCCACCCAACAAGCAAATATTCATAAAAATCGAAATTGAAGTTGAAATTGAAATTTAAATATACATATAAATATAAATATAAATACATTACCTCTAGTGCCACCCAAATAGCTAGCTTGAGCTCATATGGCACCTCCTTCCAACTAATGTACCCCGGGAAATCGTGTCAAATATAATTCCCTTCATATCTGAACACTAAGAAATGCAACAATCATATCGAGTTATGCACTGCAAATTCCTTCCAACCGTTGTGTAGCCAAAAATCACCAGTTGAAGTTTCAACTTTCCATATTTTCCCAAGTTTTTCTAGAGGTTCTAAGTGGTGGGGTATGGAAAGTGTAATTGATAACTTCAACTGGTGATGTTTGGATACACAACGGTTGGAAGGAATTTGCAGAGCATCACTCTATAGGATTATGGCATTTCTTAGTGTTCGAATATAAAGGATAGACGAAGAGATTCAGTCTCCTCTCCATAAATAGGACACCCCAAATAACTATGTACTAATCACCTATGTAATACCCCGTATTTTTATGCTATATTAATGTGGGGATTTATTAAATTTAATGTGAGTGATTTATTTAATAAAAATCCAGAAATTAATTATTGTATAAATATTAACGTGACGAGAGTTAGTAATTATGCTAAATTTGTTGAATATTACTAATGAGCAAAGTAATATATTATATTGGTTATATTGAATGTCATGAGTGAGTTAAATGATAATTTCAGAAATTTAAGTCGGAACGTGCTCGTGTCGCGTCGGGACTAAATTCTGATAAATAAAAAGTGATTATTTTATAAGTTGCCCGTATAGTCATTTTGAGTGCGCCAACACGTCCAAAAGGGTCTAGATAGTCAGAAAAGTGTACCCGGGGGTTTAGTTTGGGTCTCGGGGCGTTTTTAGGCCTAATTGGTAACCCGGGAGGCCATTTTGGTCATTTTACCTTTTTGAGTAATTAAACCCACGAAAATACCAAGGGTTATATCAGATATCTGGATTGTCATCTAGGTTTGGAAACTCTAAACATAAGTGACGGCCATAGGAGAGGGAAGAAGAAAGCTCCAAGGCAATCCAAGGCCCCAAAAGTCATCCGTTTGCACCACAACCACCACCACCGCGTAGATCGCGCAACGGGCTACGCAACCACACCAAAAACATCTGCAAATCAGAACGTCGAAAATCCCAGGCAAGTATTTCTTGCGTATTTTCGTTGGTGCAATCTTCATATTAGTTTAGGAATGATTTGTGATGAAAACTATGGAAGAAAACCCAATTTGTGATAGGAGAATCCATGTAGTATTGATTTATATGATGATTCTGGAAACCCTTGCCATGTAGAGGAAATTAACCACGAAATTTTGATGATCATAAGAAAGAAATTCTGGAGAAAGATTTGTTAGAAAACTGTTTAAGAAAATTCTAGGGTTCTTGATAATTAGATATAATTTTGGGTTGAAAATCCATGTTTAAATGATGAATATGTACATGCCTTACGTTAGAAACATCTGGTATATTGTTATAATGTTAGTAGTAGAATTCTGGGACGATTGGAACTTGAAAATATGGATTTGGTGTAAATTTGGAGATGAAACCCGTAACTGCATTTCTGCAGATTTTCATAGACCTGCTTGATCGATCGATCGAGCCTAGAGCTTCGATCGATCGAGCCCCAGACCTCGATCGATCGACCCCTCCTGGCAGACTCCTATTTCCCTTGTTTAATTAGTTAAATTAAATTTATCGCGAAATAATTCTTGGGTATTCTTAATGAAATGTTTTGGGAGATAGGAAAGACCAGTAGGACATATGAATAAGTGTTGGGAACTTTATTATAAGACGAGAATTTTACTTTTGGGATAATTATATAATGAACGATGAAACTACATATTTCAAGTGAGAGATTACGGCGAATAGCTACGATAGTGAATAGAGGTATACCTACTGAATTTTTCTACTTGGAAGGATAGAGTCCACGAGTGTCACGTAATTAGTGAGAAAACCCTTCGAGTTAAGGTTAGAGATGAAACCTTATACGTAATACTAATAATATGAAATTAAGGATAAATGTTGTAATTATGGGTGACGAGAGGAACCTACGTTAATATAATAAAAGTGGTATAATTATATGATTGTGTGTACATATATTATATACATGTGAAAACCATGCCCACGCTACTTGCTATCCCTGAGGTTACCGCGCTAGGACAGTCTTATCTCGATGGGACCTTTATGGGGGATATTGACTTGTACCCTAGAAGATAGATGTCCTTGGTACAAGCTATCGATGTGATAGTTCAGACGGTCCTAAGAGACGCAGGCATGTGCCATCCTCTTAGAGACTTGGAATCTATTCTTCGCCTCAAATTTTGTTTGTGTATGTGTTAATACAATTCGAGAGTGATTCCGATTGTATTCCCCTTAATATGAGTGATATGGGGTTCTGGATAGTAGAGTATGCCCGCACCATAGTTTATTTGGGGTGATGTTATAATATATATATATATATATATATATATATATATATATATATATTATACGAGTAGTTAATATATATATGAAATTCTGAAATTTGGAACTACCTACTGTGAATTGATATGTAGGATGTGGTTGATGACTCAAATTGTAAATACTTGTTTTGAGAAAGTATAGTATGACACTGGAAAACTTTATTGACTAATAAAGTTAAAATGAGAACTTTGGTTATTAATTGAAATATTCTTTTCAAACAATTGCATCGTTAAATTTTGAATCCTGCGAAATACCTAAGATAAGTTAAATCACTGGGGAAAGATAGTGTGTTATATGATGAGGTAAACCATTAGGAGGGTTAGTGCGATAGGAGTGCACATTAGAAGAGAGGTGAGTGTTGTTGCATTGGCCTGTATCAATTTAAGTACTTGCTAAACGTATTTTAAATCAAACACACTTTCGAGCTCTGACCCATTTTTCTCTCTCTCTCTCTCTCTTGTATATATATGTATTTATTACAGGTGCCCAGCCACAGGGGCGTCTTGCTTAGGATCTCTTGGAAGGAACGCGCTGCAACTTAGGTGGGAGTTGGAGGTCTCTTGATTAGACGACTTCGTTCATTCGGATCCACTCTTAGTACTTTCATTTAGTTGAGCATGTGTAGCTCTTTCCATTATTCCGTTGTTATTGGACATTTGTATTTCAGTTATTTCCAGTATTGTTACTATGGGTTTTATTCAGTTTGATTGTGTTACTTTATATTTCGCCTGTTGACATTCGATTGACGAATGTTTTAAATTAATTGGACTATGTTGCAGATATTTAATGTGGTGTGATTATTAATTATTGAGTGTTCTTAATAAAATGAATGATTTTCTTTAAATAAAATTTGGTAAGTATGTATGAAAATGGTTTTGACACTTAGCTTAATTATTTAGGGTGTTAAATTGGAAAATTTATTTTTATCGACAGTGATGCTGAGAATGAACCAACTGTTTACCTTGATTTAATTTAATAAAGGAGTGATCGCCCGGTATTTAATTAGGCGGGGTGTCACAGGTAGTATCAGAGCATCAGGTTCTAGTGTCCTTTAGGATCTGTGCGGCTTATTATGCTTTCAGCGTTGCTTTCTTTGATATAGAGCCCTAAAACTAGGAATGTTGTGTTTATCTGTATATATTGGAAATTCGTACTTCTGCTATTTGTTCATTTGAATGATGAACTCAGCCAAATTTACTTAAATTTTCAGATGGATCGTCAAGAAGAACTAGCTAAGACGGTTAAGGGAGTCATCGAGCAAGATCGACTCACACCTCAGGTATCCCCAGGGAGAATATCAACCGTCGAGTTAGCAGGTATCGTGGCACAAGCAGTTACCACTGCAGTTCTACAATACCAAGAATGCAGCCTACAACTTAAAGGAGGCAAAAGACCTAGAGAGGTTAACCAAATGCATGTGACTAAAGCTGACAAATGTGTGAAGACACCAAAATTGCGACAACAAACTACCCAAGACCAAGTCAGTTCTAGTCAACAACGTGGTAAAATGAAGCAGTTTCGAAAGAGGAATAAAGTTCCAAGTCAGCAAGGCCGACACCGACAGTAGCAGGGTCAGAGGGGGAGAAACTTCGGAGGCCGATGTTTCACGTGGCCATAAATTCCAGGATTGCCCAGAGAATGTTAGGGCCCCACAGCATCAGGGTGCCCGTAATGATCCACAGGGGCCACTTTTTCCAATCGCTCTCCCAGCACCAACTCAGGTACTAGGCCTGTGAACCTTTCCAGTAGCTCCAGTGCAGCAGGGGCAGTTACAGTACAGACATATCTATGATGTACACCAGGCAGCCGCCCCACAGGTACCACCCGCGATTTGGGGTATGTTTTCTATCCATGAAACTTTGGGTCGAATTTTGTTTGTTACTGGGACAACGCATTGTTTTATAGCTACATATTATGCGAAGACCTTAGGGTTATTAACCACAGTAGAGAGCACTGTAACGTAGGTAGACTCACCACTGGGGAATGGTTCACTTTTCTTTATATGCCGGGGAGTGGGGGTAGAGATCGGTAACTTGGTATTACCTACAGACATGTTAGTCTTAGACATGAACGAGCATGATGTGATTATTGGTATGGATTGGCTTGCAACTTATAGAGCCATGATTGATTGCTTCGGTGGGAGCATTGTTTTTGCCATTCCGGGGCAAGAGATGTTTGTAGTGGTGATGCATCGCCCAGAGGGAGGCTCGACCGCTCATTTGTATTACATATAGGAGGATACCTCTAAGGAGGTTGTGATTCCCTTAGATTCGATCCCAGTTGTCAGGAAGTATTCCGATGTGTTTCAGGAGATACCAGGCCTACCCCCCAGTCGTGAGACAGACTTTGTTATAAATTTATTGCCAGATACGAGACCTATAGCACGCGCACCGTACCGTTTGGCTCCGGCAGAGATGCGAGAGCTACGAGATCAGATAGAGCAACTGTTAGGTCAGGGCTTTATTCGTAGTAGTACCTCACCTTGGGGCGCTCCAGTCTTGTTTGTGAAGAAGAGAGATGGTTCACTGAGATTGTGTGTGGACTACCGGGAGCTGAACAAGGTCACGATACGGAATAAGTATCCGTTGCCTCGAATAGATGATCTGTTCGACCAATTTAGGGGATCAACTTTCTTTTTGAAGATAGATCTGAGGTCGGGGTACCATCAGTTACGTATTAGAGAGCAGGATGTTTCAAAGACTGCCTTCTTGTCGAGATATGGGTCCTATGAGTTCAGGGTGATGCCGTTCGGACTCACAAATGCCCCAGCCGTTTTCATGGACTTGATGAACCGAGTATTCAGAGAGTTCTTGGATCAGTTTGTCATCGTCTCCATAAATGACATCTTGATATATTCACACTCCGAGGAGGAGCATGCCGAGCACTTGAGGCAGGTTCTTCAGACTCTACGCGAGCATCAGTTGTATGCTAAGTACGAGAAGTGTGGATTCTGGTTGCGAGAGGTACAGTTCTTGGGGCATGTTGTTTCTGAACAGGGGATAGCAGTTGACCCGAGTAAAGTGTCAGCGGTGAGGGAGTGGGGACAGCCCACGAAATCGACGGAAGTGCGTAGTTTCTTAAGGTTAGCTGGTTACTACAGAAGATTCATTCGGGGATTCTCCAAAATAACGGGACCATTGACCAATCTGACTTGCAAGGGAGTACCATATGTTTGGGATGACGCTTGTCAGTTGGCTTTCGACGAGCTGAAAGACAAGCTTACTTCAGCGCCAGTCCTTGCGTTACCGCAGTCGGGTATGGAGTACCTGGTTTACACCGATGCGTCCTTACGAGGACTTGAGGGAGTACTTCAGCAGGAAGAGAAGGCTATAGCTTTTGCCCCCCGTAAGCTTAAGCCGCATGAGAAGAATTACCCCACCCACGACCTGGAGTTAGCAGCGATCGTCTTTGCATTGAGGATATGGAGGCACTATTTATTGGGAGAGAAATTCCGTTTGTTCACAGACCACAAGTCATTGCAATACCTGTTCACTCAGCGAGAGCTGAATATGCGTCAGCACAGATGGCTAGAGTTTGTGAAGGACTACCAGTTCGATATACAGTATCATTCGGGAAAGGCCAACGTAGTTGCTGACACGTTGAGTCGTAGACCGGTAGACGAGGTAGTGGATGTCTGGAAAGCAAAGTGGAAGGAGTTGGGCCACCAGGACGCAGTGGCACGTTCTTTCATATCCGCGATGTCAGTCACACTCGAGATTGTTATAAGGGTGATACAGGCACAGACCACAGACCCGTTTTGCCAGGAGAAGATTGTGCGACTTCTAGCCGAGGGTGCTGAGTCCTATTATGTTATTTCTGATGGAGGTTTGCGGTTTAATGGGAGATTGGTGGTTCCAGAAGGAGCCGAATTACGTCATGTAGTGATGACTCATTCTCATGGGTCCCGATTTGCAGTACATCCGGGAGGCGATATGATGTACCAGGATATGAGGTGACAATACTGATGGAGTGGGATGAAGAAGGACATCGCCGAGTTCGTGTCCAAGTGTTCTACCTACCAATTGGTAAAGGTGGACCACCAGAAACCGTCAGGATTGCTTCAGCCATTGGAAGTACCCGCGTGGAAGTGGGAGAGTATTTCCATGGATTTTATTACAGGGTTGCCTACATCACAGCGGGGCCACGATTCTATCTGGGTGATTGTAGACCGTTTGACCAAGGTGGCTCATTTTCTGCCAGTGCAGACAGATTATACCATGGGTTAGTATGCTCAGTTGTTCATTTCCGAGATTGTCAGATTACATGGGGTGCCCCTGAATATTGTGTCAGATAAAGACAAGATTTTCGTGTCACGTTTTTGGAAAATCTTTCAGGAGGCCATGGGTACTGAGTTGAGGTTGAGTTCAGCTTACCACCCACAGACAGATGGACAAATAGAGCGTACTAATCAGATGTTAGAGGATATGCTACGCATGTGTTTTCTCGATTTTGGAGGAGGTTGGGAGCCACATCTTCCACTGGTAGAGTTTTCTTATAATAACTCTTATCAGTTTACGATTGGTATGGCTCCATTTGAGGCTTTGTATGGTAGGCCTTGTCGTTCCCCAGCTTGTTGGCTCGAAGTGGGGGATAACAAGTTGCTAGGACCAGAGGTGATTCAGGAGACCTCCGCGAGGATTGAGATGATCAGGAGTCGCATTCGGGTAGCCCAGGACAGGCAAAAGAGCTACGCCGATGCGAAACGGTTCTTCCGGGAGTTTAGTGTGGGGGACCAAGTGTTATTGCGTGTATCTCCTATGAAGGGAGTGATGAGGTTCGGGAAAAAGGGGAAGTTGGCTCCGAGGTACGTGGGACCATTTCCCATCATCGAGAGGATTGGGCCGATTGCATACAGGTTGGTACTGCCAGAACAGTTACATCGCATCCATGATGTATTCCACATCTCGTCGTTGAGAGGATACCTTCGGGATGATATGGCCCATACTCACATTGCGATAGATGAAATCGACTTGCAACCTGATAGCTCTTACGAGGAGAGACCGGTGGCTATCCTAGACTATAGTGAGAGGAGATTGAGGTCGAAGATAGTTCCACTTGTGCGGGTCCAGTGGGAGCATCATAATGTGGAGGAATCCACCTGGGAGTGCGAGGCAGATATGCGCGAGAGATATCCAGAGTTGTTTTTACCAAGTATGCCTTATTTTCTGAATTTCGGGATGAAATTCCGTTATTAGGGGGGAAGTATGTAATACCCCGTATTTTTATGCTATATTAATGTGGGGATTTATTAAATTTAATGTGAGTGATTTATTTAATAAAAATCCGGAAATTAATTATGTTATAAATATTAACGTGACGAGAGTTAGTAATTATGGGAAATTTGTTGAATATTACTAATGAGCAAAGTAATATATTATATTAGTTATATTGAATGTCATGAGTGAGTTAAATGACAATTTCGAAAATTTAAGTCGGAACGTGCTCGTGTCGCGTCGGGACTAAATTCTGATAAATAAAAAGTGATTATTTTATAAGTTGCACGTATAGTCATTTTGAGTGCGCCAACGCATCCAAAAGGGACGAGATAGTCAGAAAAGTGTACCCGGGGGTTTAGTTTGGGTCTCGGGGCGTTTTTAGGCCTAATTGGTAACCCGGGAGGGCATTTTGGTCATTTTACCTTTTTAAGTAATTAAACCCACGAAAATACCAAGGGTTATATCAGATATCTGGATTGTCATCTAGGTTTCGAAACTCTAAACACAAGTGACGGCCATAGGAGAGGGAAGAAGAAAGCTCCAAGGCAATCCAAGGCCCCAAAAGTCATCCGTTTGCACCACAGCCACCACCACCGCATAGATCGCGCAACGGGCTACGCAACCACACCAAAAACATCTGCAAATCAGAACATCGAAAATCCCAGGCAAGTATTTCTTTCGTATTTTCGTTGGTGCAATCTTCATATTAGTTTAGGAATGATTTGTGATGAAAACTATGGAAGAAAACCCAATTTGTGATAGGAGAATCCATGTAGTATTGATTTATATGATGATTCTGGAAACCCTTGCCATGTAGAGGAAATTAACCACGAAATTTTGATGATCATAAGAAAGAAATTCTGGAGAAAGATTTGTTAGAAAACTGTTGAAGAAAATTCTAGGGTTCTTGATAATTAGATATAATTTTGGGTTGAAAATCCATGTTTAAATGATGAATATGTACATGCCTTACGTTAGAAACATATGGTATATTGTTATAATGTTAGTAGTAGAATTCTGGGATGATTGGAACTTGAAAATATGGATTTGGTGTAAATTTGGAGATGAAACCCGTAACTGCATTTCTGCAGATTTTCATAGACCTGCTTGATCGATCGATTGAGCCTAGAGCTTCGATCGATCGAAGGTTCGATCGATCGAGCCCCAGACCTCGATCGATCGACCCCTCCTGGCAGACTCCTATTTCCCTTGTTTAATTAGTTAAATTAAATTTATCGCGAAATAATTCTTGGGTATTCTTAATGAAATGTTTTGGGAGATAGGAAAGACCAGTAGGACATATGAATAAGTGTTGGGAACTTTATTATAAGACGAGAATTTTACTTTTGGGATAATTATATAATGAACGATGAAACTACATATTTCAAGTGAGAGATTACGGCGAATAGCTACGATAGTGAATAGAGGTATACCTACTGAATTTTTCTACTTGGAAGGATAGAGTCCACGAGTGTCACGTAATTAGTGAGAAAACCCTTCGAGTTAAGGTTAGAGATGAAACCTTATACGTAATACTAATAATATGAAATTAAGGATAAATGTTGTAATTATGGGTGACGAGAGGAACCTACGTTAATATAATAAAAGTGGTATAATTATATGATTGTGTGTACATATATTATATACATGTGAAAACCATGCCCACGCTACTTGCTATCCCTGAGGTTACCGCGCTAGGACAGTCTTATCTCGATGGGACCTTTATGGGGGATATTGACTTGTACCCTAGAAGATAGATGTCCTTGGTACAAGCTATCGATGTGATAGTTCAGACGGTCCTAAGAGACGCAGGCATGTGCCATCCTCTTAGAGACTTGGAATCTATTCTTCGCCTCAAATTTTGTTTGTGTATGTGTTAATACAATTCGAGAGTGATTCCGATTGTATTCCCCTTAATATGAGTGATATGGGGTTCTGGATAGTAGAGTATGCCCGCACCATAGTTTATTTGGGGTGATGTTATAATATATATATATATATATATATATATATATATATATATATATATATATATATATATATATATATATTATACTAGTAGTTAATATATATATGAAATTCTGAAATTTGGAACTACCTACTGTGAATTGATATGTAGGATGTGGTTGATGACTCAAATTGTAAATACTTGTTTTGAGAAAGTATAGTATGACACTGGAAAACTTTATTGACTAATAAAGTTAAAATGAGAACTTTGGTTATTAATTGAAATATTCTTTTCAAACAATTGCATCGTTAAATTTTGAATCCTGCGAAATACCTAAGATAAGTTAAATCATTGGGGAAAGATAGTGTGTTATATGATGAGGTAAACCATTAAGAGGGTTAGTGCGATAGGAGTGCACATTAGAAGAGAGGTGAGAATTTCTCAAGAGAGTGTCGTACTAATATGTTGTTGCATTGGCCTGTATCAATTTATGTACTTGCTAAACGTATTTTAAATCAAACACACTTTCGGGCTCTGACCCGTTTTTCTCTCTCTCTCTCTTGTATATATATGTATTTATTACAGGTGCTCAGCCACAGGGGCGTCTTGCTTAGGATCTCTTGGAAGGAACGCGCTGCAGCTTAGGTGGGAGTTGCAGATCTCTTGATTAGACGACATCGTTCATTCGGATCCACTCTTAGTACTTTCATTTAGTTGAGCATGTGTAGCTCTTTCCATTATTCCGTTGTTATTGGACATTTGTATTTCAGTTATTTCCAGTATTGTTACTATGGGTTTTATTCAGTTTGATTGTGTTACTTTATATTTCGCCTGTTGACATTCGATTGACGAATGTTTTAAATTAATTGGACTATGTTGCAGATATTTAATGTGGTGTGATTATTACTTATTGAGTGTTCTTAATAAAATAAATGATTTTCTTTAAATAAATTTGGTAAGTATGTATGAAAATGGTTTTGACACTTAGCTTAATTATTTAGGGTGTTAAATTGGAAAATTTATTTTTATCGACAGTGATGCTGAGAATGAACCAACTGTTTACCTTGATTTAATTTAATAAAGGAGTGATCGCCCGGTATTTAATTAGGCGGGGTGTCACAACCTATTAAAGGTAAGAAGCGTATATTCATGGATTAGTATAAACAAAGCTTAAATTTCAAATTCAAATTCAAATTCAATTTATAATAGAAAATTCCTCCAAAAGTAACAACTTTAAGCCACTAAGAATATTATACAGAAATTATGCACTCCCAAACTGTCCAAACGCATTGGAATATTTCGGTACAAATTGGAATATTTATTACAAATTGAAACATTGTTTAAAATTCGGGTTATCATAAAAAATGGATTGATATTCGGTAGGAGCAGCCAAGTCATCCACACTACTATTTTTACGTTTTGGGGCGTGTTGGACAATTGTCCACGACTCGTTGTTGATATACTCCAAGTTAAACACTTGGTTAACCTTTTGAAATGCACAAACAAACTCGTCAAAGTAAACGCACCAAGGGAAATTATTATCATTCCCCTACTATCTTCTTTCAACCATAGTTGTGGCTTAAGTTTCAACGATTTAAGGTCTTTTCGTGCATTTTCTCCATCCTTCGAATGACTCCCCCAAAGGCAAGTGCCCACAATATGTTCAGCGAACTTCTTCTCTACATACTCACATTCACCGGGTTATTCTTCCAATAAGGCAAGTCAAATAAAATTGACCTCCTAGACCATGCCTTTCTTGTCTCAGTTTCATTCCCAGTTGGGGTCTTCTTATGCTTGACATTCTTAAATTTGGAATTCTTACCTGGCATATTAGGTTCATATTCAGAAGATTTACTTTCAATTTCTGAACCCGAAAGTTGTTTCGGCGGTAGCCTATGTTCAACCCCGCCCAATAAAAAATTGGAACCTTTCTCAGATCTGAAACTTTGAGCCGGGGGTAAAAACTTCTTATGGAAATGGTATACATTTTTTGAGCTAAAGGATAGACGAAGAGATTCAGTCTCCTCTTCACAAATAGGACACTCCAAATAACCATGTACTACACAACCAAATAATGTCCTATAAGCTAGAAAATCATGAATTGCCCACATCAACATAGCTTTTAGCATAAACTCTTCATTTCCAAAAGAGTCAAATGATTGCACACCCTCTTCCCACAACTCATTTAATTATTCTACCAAAGGATCCAAGTAGACGTCGATGTCACCAATTGGTGCCTTTGGCCCAGGTATCAACAAAGCCATCATCGAAAATTCAGGTCCCACACACTGTGAAGGAGGGAGGTTGAGTGGGACTAGGATCACTGGCTATACACTCTGATTAGTTCTTAGATTTACAAATGGATTGAAACCATCTATTGATATAGCCAAACGAATGTTGCATTGTTCTCGAGCAAAATCGGGATACTCATAATTCATCCTCCTCCAGGCTGTAGAATCAATAGGATAGCGCATGAGATTACCCCCCCCCCCCCTTCTCCCCTAGCATGCCAAGTCATTGCCTCCGCTATCCATGGTACTGTGAAAAATTGCTTTAATCTAGGCCCAATGGGAAAATATTTCAACACTTTTTGAGGCATTTTTGAACTTGTGCCTTCCTTACTAATTGATTGGACATATCTAGGTTCATCGCATACCGAATAACGATCGAGATTTTCATACTCCTTTCGGTATAGTATGGAGCCATACACAAAAGCATGAATCGATTTATACTTCATTCCCAAACCTTTTAAATTGTTCTTCATAACAGGATAGCTATTTGAAAGTGTATTCTCCTTGGGTAATAAGCCCTTCACCTATTTCAGAATTCATGTCACGCTATTGCCAGACAAATCGTACTGCATC
This sequence comes from Sambucus nigra, assembly GCA_949130495.1. NCBI lineage: Eukaryota > Viridiplantae > Streptophyta > Magnoliopsida > Dipsacales > Adoxaceae > Sambucus > Sambucus nigra. The sequence goes on from OX422207.1 coordinate 165,785,904, forward strand.
TTCAAACTGTGCAAACTAATCATGGCATGCAAAGTTGTTTGATCTTTCTCACAGCCAGAGTATAATGGTTGGGTCGCCTTAAATTTGTAACTTTGGTAGTCATCGTCATGTTTTATCGTGACATCTTCACGAGAAATTGAACCTTCTACATCATCAGTAACCTTATTCTCCTCTGCTTCATAAACTCCGTACACATCATCAACTAAATCTTCTAACATATTATGATCTACGCCGTCCCCTTCTACATCTATCCTACTTGTTGATGGGTGTTGTGAAGGTTGGTCGAGTACAAAAGGAAATTTCAATTCACCGTGAAAACTCCAAAATCGATAACTATTTTGCATACCCAATCTTAACAAATGTAGTTTAACAATTTTCCACTCAAACACCTTACCATTATTACACCTACCACACGGACACGGAAACTCTTCATCATTATGACATCTCTTTGCATAGTTCACAAATTCATTATAACCTCTGCGAAACACATCCCCCATTCTATTTGTCTCACCCATCCACTCTTTGTATTTCGAATATCCCATCACAGCTACCACAACTAATCACCTATTAAAGGTACGAAGCTTATATTCATGGATTAGTATAAACAAAACTTAGATTTATAGTATGTTTCATTTAATTATGTCTTATTTATATTCAAATTCAATTTATAATAGAAATTTTTATTTCCTCCATATCCTCTAAAGGGTGAGTGGTCCTATCCCATTCCAGACCGCATTTTTCTGTAATATACTTAACAGTTCATGCACATTGTTACAATTTGGAAAAAATTTGGCCGCATATCCCCGTAGTTCTCCAAGTACACGACGTAGATTGGAAAGTGTGAGTGTTATTTCAATTAATCAATTGAAATAACAGTCACACTTGTCAATGTAGTATGTACCCAGAGAACATTAGGATACGACTGCAGAACTTCCTTCAAAAGTAACAACTTTAAGCCACTACGAATATTATACAGAAATTATACAGTCCCAAACTGTCCAAACGGGACAATTCGAGAGATCTCATTACAGAGGTAATGACTCTCGAACGGGTCTATGGGCTATTGAATGCGTACGTATAAGAACTAAAAGGCTAGTATCTATGTGCACTATATGTAATTTCAAGTATGTTTCGTTAATTATCATACTATATATATATTGTTCGATATACAAAGTAATTTTCAAAAAAGGTTGAAACATCCCACCCCCATATGGACAATAATCCAGTGGTCATGCCACTTTTAAAATTAACCAACCCAACATCGATCCACTATAATCCAGCAGCAATGTCAACAACAAATGTGTATCCTGTACTCCTTCCAATTCGTCTACTCAATTAATTATTTTCATCAATTAAACTAACAATTAAAGTATACAATTATTAATTTACTAATTTACAATGAGGGGCAATACTATTTTCTTAATTAATCATATATTAATTTACTAATTTACAACGAGGAACAATCAATCAATTCGTTTACAAGGGACATTACGCACAAACACACACACTACACACTCATATACACACACGCGCACATACACACACACACGCAGCCCCCCACCCCTACCCCACTACCCACCCACCCATCCCTGCCCCCCCCCCCCACCCTGCCATACCCCCCTCCATACCACACATACACCACACACACGCACACACACCACACATATAAAAAAAACGACCCTGCCCCACCCACCACACACGCGCACAGCCCCCCACCCTGCCCCACCCACCACACACGCACATGCACACACACACACACACACACACACACACATATATATATATATATATGTAAGAGTGAGAGAGAGAGAGAGAGAGAGAGAGAGAAAAGGAGGGAAGAAACGGCAGGGGAAAAAAGAAAGGGAAAAGATTTTTTTACTGCGACATTTGTCACGGCCGTGTCACGGTCATTGACCGTGACAACATTATAAGTATTGTCACGATCATTGACCGTGACAATCCTTTGTCACGGACATTGACCGTGACAAGGCTAAGCGCTGGAAGGGTGACAATTTATCCATTTTAGTATAGTGATGACCAGTGACTGTCAAAAATTCAGTGGTCTATTCATGAAAACTGATAAACAAGATCGAGAATCAGACAAATAGGTAGTACATGTCGAAGAAATCAACTTAGATGATGTGGAACAGATCATGGCTGACATATTTTAACAAATCGGCGAGATCTGTAACATTTTTGAACTACTCACTACTTTTATGCTTCAAGGGCGATTAGTCCCTTCACTCCTGCACCTCCCCGTTGAGTGTGAAGACATATATGAGGAAGCCGTCGAGGTTATTGAATGCATCGATTTCTCTTGGCAAGAAGACATCATCGCCATTGGATGGGGGGGACGAATTTGAAAGCTCAGATGATGAATCTAGTCAGAGAAATTGTAGTCCAGTAATCAGCATGTGCAAAATGATATCATTAGAAGACCTATTGGGGGAAATCAATAAAGTATCCATTCATCCAGAAATACATGAAGACACAAGGTTCTTGTTCTTCCCCGCCTCGATAAACTGTATGACCAGATCAGGGAGACACTACAAAGATCTGAATCCTCAGTCATTAGGTACTGGTAAGGGAAACGGGATTGTCGAAGAGCTTCCCATACCAGAAATGACCATTGAGGAGAGAAAAATCCTCGTCTAACTCAAGAAAACTCAAGATAATATTACATTATGGGGACTCTTTATTTATTCTCAATTACACTAGAATGCTATGATAAAACTTCTCACCAAGACCACAGTCCCTCCTTCCACCACTCCCAAAGAAGCTGTGAATATGGTTGGGTCCTTGACCTCTACTAGACTCTTTTCCTTCTCATAAGATGAAATTTTAAGATCGGTCTCAGTGATATTTATGACCTCAACAACTCCGTTGAAATGATGGGAAAGATAACCCACTCCCAATCATTAACAAAGAATCCTCCCTCAATGTTTTTCCAGTCAGAACCTTCAATTATTTGGGGTTCAAAGTTAGTGACCTTACTCCTACTTCCGTCGTAGTGCATGATTACGATAATACCCATCGAGAGGTAATATGATCCATAAAACTCACAATCAGTGTTGGCCCGATTAACCCTGTTATCGAATTCCAAGTCATTGACATACCTGCATGCTTCAACCTGCTACTTGGTCGTCTATGGCTTCATAGAATCCAGGAGTATCTTCTTCCCTTTATCAAAAATTAAAATTCTTTACCAAAGGACATGTCATCACCAATTTGGGGGATGACGATGGTACAGAAAATGCCAGCACCAGCACTCTGATATTGGAAATATAACATGGGACGAATGATATGCTCCTCTTCGGTTTCAGAATTAATCCACTTCCCCTTCCAACAAGGAGATAATTTCACAGACCAAGTCTATCCAGAACGCAAACATCATGGAAACGTTAATGTGATACAAATGTTCAAGAATATCCATTTGATGTCCGGACTGGGGCTGGGATGACGTCAACAAGGGATACTTGAGCTCGTAGTCCTAAAAGAGGCCTTTCACCCTGTGACCTGGGTTATCATCCTTCACCAGAAGAACTCAAAGTGATCCGCCAATCACGACTCAAAAGGGGTTTAGAAGATGCAAAGACTATCTCAAGAGATTGTCTAAATGTAAGATTTATCAAAGAGGGGGAAGACTTCCCTTTCTCTGGCTTCCCCAAACCATGGTATGACCACATCGATAAGAAGATGAAATCAGAGATGGAAATCTTCTTTCTATACAAATACTCTTGGATCGAATATTACCAGTATAATATGCATCCTCTCGGTAAGAAAGTCATAACAATTATCGAGGTCTTTGAGAAAAGTGATTCTGAAAACACATTCAAACTAAAAAAAACACTAGGGTTGACTCTCTGTATGATCCATTTAGATGTTACACCATCGGATCGGTCCACTATGATCAAGGTTGTTGATGGGCCTCTTTTCAACTGGAAACTATACCAGTCCAACCTATTGAGATTCAACCCAACCTTGATGTTTACCCTATCTCTTCACCTGTTGTTAATTCTCCTTTCCCTGATATCAATGTAATCGAGACCTCATTTGACGAGGTTCTCAATGATGTTTTTCCCAAAAGTTAAATAAATGAGGATTTTGAGTATCTTGTTGTGCCTTACATGAATTGTTTTGATTCTAATCAAACCCTTGATGATGATGACTCTGCAAATGAGAAATTCTTAACTGATCTTAATAAGGTTAATAATAAAAAAACATAACCATGTTCAAATTAACGAGGATGAAACTATTGTTATCAACCTTGGTTCCAATGGAAAATAGCGTGAGATTAGCATAGGGTCCACCCTTAACGAGCATGAGAGCGCGCAATTTGAAGAGTTGTTAAAAGAAATTGCAGACATCTTCACATGGTCCTACGACGACATTCCCTACATCGACCCTAAATAGTTCGACACGAGATACCGACATTCCCAGAATGAAAGTTTCATAATCTAAGGAAACTCCTCACCGAATGGTTACTCAAAGTAAAATAAGAGGTAGTTCAGTAACTGAACGTGGGATTCTTCCGTGTGATCGAATATCCCACGTGAATCGCCAACATCGTCCTTGAGCAAAAATCAGGAGGAAAAGTCTGCATGTGCGTCGACTATTGGTATTTGAATAAAGAATCTCTAAAAGATGATTACACATTACCCAACATCGACATGATTGTGGGCAACACGGCCATCCATGCCCTCAAGTCACTTGTTGATGGATTTTTTTTAATATAATAAGATAAAGATGCACCCTGATCTGCAAGAGAAAACTGCATTCATCACCCCCTGGGGAACCTTTGTCAACTTTGTCATACTATTAGATCTCAAGAACGCTGGGTCTACCTACCAAATGGATTCCATAACCATCTTGCATGATTTGATACACAAAGAGGTCGAAGTCTATGTAGATGATGTGATTATTAAGTCTAAGACTCGGGAAGGTCACGTTCTTGACCACCGAAAGTTTTTTGAACGACTACGGCATTACAAAATACGACTAAACCCATAAAATTGCACTTTCAGAGTCACTAAAAGGAAGCATTTGGGATTCACGATTGGAAAAAAAGGGAATTGAAGAAGACCCTACCAAAATGAAAGCCATACTTGAAACGCCACCACCCATAACGGAGAAGGAAGTTTAGGGATTCCTGGGTAAACTTCAGTACATCAGTCGGTTCATCATGTAGATGACTTTTATTTGTGAGCCCATTTTTAAGCTTCTCCAGAAAGATTCTAATAAATTCTTCAATGCGTCCTGTCAGTAAGCCTTTGATAAAATCAAGCAATACCTTACCCGACCTCCGGTGCTTATGCTGTTGCATCTAGGTCTCCCCCTCCTCCTGTAAAAAATCATAACATCATCCATGGAAGGGAATTTACTATCCCAATATATTAAAGAATCTCGTAAAAAAGGGCCATATACAATTCTAGTCAAAAATTAATCGGGTATGAAGCCAATTACACTGCCTTGGAAAAAGCGTGCGTCGCTCTGTTCTGGGTCACTCAAAAGTTACATAACTATATGCTCGCTTTTCCCATTGGACTAGTATCCTGAATGGATCCTATCAAGTACCTTCTTGATAAACTCGCCCTATCTATCTAAATAGCCTGGTGGTTGTTAGCTGAGTTCGATATTGTGTACGGCATGCAGAAATCCATGAAAGGGATAGTCATATCTGACTACCTTGTTGACTATCCTTGAAGGGAACCAACATTTGGGTCTCAGAATTCCTAGATGGGGATATCCCCTACACTTCTTAAGATGACCTCGGATGGAAAATGTTCTTCGATGGCGCAGCCAAGAAGAAAATATATGACATTGGGATACTCCCGATCACCCCTGATGACTCTCACACTCCCATTGACATCAAGTTAGATTTTCCCTGCACCAACAATATAACTGAATATGAGGCATGCACTATTGGCCTCAAAGTCGCCCTGAAAAAAGGTATCAAACACCTAGATGTCTATGGGGATTCTACCCTCATCATTGGCCAAGTCCTTAGAAGATGGAAAGTTAAAGACAAAAAGATCTTATCCGTCCACGCCGACCAAGAACAGTTGGCCTCCCAGTTCTAAGATATCACCTTCCACTACCTGCCTCGCGCGAAGAATAATTTACCCGATGCCATTTCTACCTTGGCCTCCATGGTCAACATGCCCAAGGGAATATCGATGGCCCCCTTCTTAGTCTAAAAACAAGTTATGCCAACCCACTACTACAATATTGATCTCCTCACCGAGGAAGATTTCGATATGGACGAGTTATGGTATTATGATATTAGTCTCCTCCTCAAACACGGTAGGTATCCCCAAGATGCTGATAAGAAATACTATGCAACCTTTCACAAACTGGCTACCCAGTATATCATTTGTAGTAAAGAACTATTCAAGAGAAACTTTGATAAAACCTATGTGCACTTCATTGCAGGAGATGACATTGAAAAAATGATACAGAAGATCCATGGCGGGGAATGCAAACCCCGTATGAACAGTCTTATGCTTGCTAAGAAAATCATCATCAATGGTACTATTGGACCACCATGGTTCAGGATTGCTCTTCCTATGTCTAAAGATGCCTCAAATGCCAGTAGTTTCCCAGCCTCCAATATCTACCTCATCGGGAATGAAGCAACATGACTTTTCCCTGGACGTTATCCACCTGGGGTATTAACATCATAAGGAAATTCACACCCAAAGCTTCAAATGGGCATAAGTTCATCCTAGTATCCATTGTTTACTTCACCAAATGGGTCGAATCCGAGTTATACGCATTACTGAATGCCAAAAAAATGATCAAGTTTATCAGAAAGAACATCATCTACCGATATGGGATTTTTCATGAGCTAGTATAAGATAATGGGTTCACTTAGAAGACAATGTCACAGAACTAGTCGAAGAGTATGGGATTTAAATACACAAACCTTATCCCTACCGATCCCAAACCAATGTTGTTATTGAAGCTGCCAAAAAAACCTCAAATCCATCATCAGCAAAATGACCAAGAGTTGCAGAGATTGGGTCAATCATATCCTTTATGCCCTCTAGGGATACCTCACTACAGTCAGAACATCTACTGGGGCTACCCCTTATTCTATGGTATACGGCATTAGAGAAGTCCTACCCGTTGAGTTAGAAATACCTTTACCACGTGTCATGCTCGAGAGCAGAGTTAGTCGAAAAGACTGGCATCAGAGCCACTTTAACGACCTGTAACTCTTGGATGAAAAAAGGTGTAAGTTTCTATACCACATATAAGGGTACCATTTCCAGATAGCACGATCATTCAACCAATGATTTAAGGACTGTGGTCTCCATGAAGGAGACATTTCCCTCAAGGATATTATGGAACCCGTCTGGCACCCCAGAAGGAAATTCTAGTCGAATTGGAGTCACCCCTTCATAATGAAGAAGATCCTTTCAACAGCCACCGCTATGCTCATAGACCTTGATGGAGAAGACACAGCAAGTCCAGTCAACCTGGACCATCTTAAAAAGTTCTACCCTTAATCCAGAATCTCGATGCACTACCCCCTTCTATTCTAAAAAAATTCTCCTCATTTCTCTCTACCCAGAACTACGTGGGGCCTGATCCTCTCAAAAACCTTTTTGCTTTGGAAATTAAAAAAAAATCAAAACCCCTAGAGGTACGTAGGCATCTCATACACCTTATATTGGCACAATACCCTTCTTTTTCACAAAATTCTATTATTTCCTAACCTCCGAGCACGATGGTCCATGTTATCGTTTATATGAACAAAAGGATTATGTATGCCTTAGTGATTGGTATAGATAGCTTAAATACAAAACTCATCAAGAGGCACAACAAAATATGATCAAAATCATTTTTTATTTCAAATAAGGAAATACGGCACCATCACATGAAGTATCAACGAAGGGAATTAAATAAACCACCCCTTTCACTGACTCAAACTAGTCTTAAAACAACAACCTTATCAAGCTACACCAAATTTATTTCGAAAAACTAGAAAGACATACAAGCTATCCCCTAGCTTCACAAAAGCTTCACACAAATTATCTCCAGCCTTAAAAAAGCTTCACATAAATTATCCCCAGCTTCATAAAATTATTTCCACCGCTGATGAAAGACCCAACTTCATCATCATTTTCGGCCCTCGAAGGTCCCCAGGTGTCCCCGTCCTGGTTGATATTTTGAATGCGTTCCATGGAGCGATACTCCCTAACCAGTCTAGAAAAAACCACTACCTCCCTTCCATGCTATTGAAAAGAACAAACCACCTTTGGTCGGTCTCTTCCACTAGGATCTTCTCTACTACTCATTTCAATAACCACTCCAGATAGTCCTCGGACACATGCCAGACCCTTCCTACAGATTGAGATGGACAGGTAGATAGCCAATGACTCTCCCACAAAGAATCTAACATCATGCATTGGGATTCATTCAGGTCCTCCATCGAAAAGAAGTGTAGTATGTGAAGAGGCACTATTTTCTCGCACCCAACTTGGTGCAAAAGTTGCCAATGGAAATAGACGAAGTCTGTTGCAGGATAACTAGCCACGCATATCGATACTCTCCCGACTTCAGAACAGGATAAAATTCTCCCCATGGCACCAACCAACGAAGACAATGGGCTTCGTGCTCCACAAACTAATTGACCCAACTCTCTACAGATGGGCCGAAATTGAAAAAATACCAAGCAAGGAAATTTAGCAAACCCACCAAGGGTTACTTAGGAGGAGCCGCCAGATGAAACCTCTCAGCAAGCCTCATGAACAACATCACCAGGATCACCCTCAAAAAATCAGAGATACCTTATCTCTAAGATTCAAGACCATTTAGATTCTCATCTAGTATCATTGCCACATGACTATAATGTTAAGACATCCACGCTGTTATCGCATCCAATTGGGGATCGACCGTTAAGTCCCCCGTCATCAGCAAAAGCCTTGCAGTAAGGCCTAAGGAAATTGCTCCAGGATATCCCCCATCATTAAAATCCCTCAAGCGCACAGAGTATATAACAAACTGAAGGGAAATCATCCCCTTAGTAACCAATGGTCAAGCCGTTAAAGGGGAAACACGAAGCAACTTCGCTAACAACGCCCGAGGAGAACGAGAAAATTCGGGCATAGTTGCCATAATACTGGAGTTGATCCCCAACATGGACGAGAATTCTTTATAAGTCGGGCATACCTCATCTAAGTCAAAAACGGAAGACATGATCTTTGGGGTACCAAAACTGTACCACTACCGCTAGAAAATTCTAGTAAATGTCCTGATTATGCCATAGAGAGACTCGACGTAGGTTGAAAGCCTCGTAGTTCACATTATATAAACACATGTCCTCTAGACCATAAAGGTAGGAGGAAAATTTTTTATGGACCGGAAGGTCCATTTGGGAATAATAAAGCAAGAAGTAAGAAGAGAGTGGGCATGGGTAGAAAAATCACATTCCTTACCACTCCTTTTATACACAAAAGACTGGGCAAAAGACAAAGCATCTGAAAATCCTGGTAAATTCCAGTCTGACAAGGGTACTCTGATGTGCAGGAAAGTTCAATCAATGCCTTAAAGTGATTTGACTTGACCCATATACTGATAGGCAGGACAATGGGTATGTCGATCGGCAACCCCCTCATTTTGGAAAATTTTGTCTTTCCTCTTTTGTCAAAATCAAATTGTTAAAAAGATGTCATTATTTTTGAAAAAACCCGGTTCATTGCTCCTAAATTATCCATTTTCACTTATTTCCAAAATCAATATTTTCCCTGAGTTAATTTACACTCTCTTTCCTAAATAAATAAACATTCTGTCATCTTTGCAATCTCAGCAAAAAAGTAAAGTGCATATAGGATAAGTCATTAAAGCAAGAAAAAATAAAAATGCATCTCCTTCATATATATATATATATTGTTATTGCATAATTACATCCTTGCAGGTAAAAAAAGAAAAATAAATAAATACAATAAACGGTATGCCACTCGAACCAACAACTCTCTCTCTCAAAATCCTCACCCTCTGCGATAGACGTACTTTCCCCGGCGACGAGCGGTGGAACCTCCCGTCCCAGAACTCGATCCCTCATCCCAGAAGGAAATCGGAACTAAGCAAGAAGAAATTGAATCCCTGATGTAAGAAAATGCAGAGTCCACCTAGTCCTTAGTATCCTTTAGCCAGGTGGCCAGCACCCAAACATACAGCAATCAAAAGAAACGAAAGCAAAAGGCCAATCAGTCAGTAAAGAGTAAATAAATAATCAAAAGAAACAAGATAAGGGAAGAAGAAAAATATACCCCAAGTTGAAGGACATCATTCGTAAGACCCATAAACCTCGACGACAATGCATTAGGACGATGCGACATGCTCAATGACCCCCATAACTCAATCAAAAATTATTGGAAGGGGAAGTAACTTGAATTCTCAGAGTCTCCTCTGCCACTTCCGTCGCTGACATACCACCACCTGTGCTGTGGGAAAAACCCATCGGGACTGCTATTACCTTTGACCAAAGTCATAGGAGGCAAAGGCATATTCTTCATATCATAAATGTAAGGGGGCATCAACCATCTTGTCATGAAGTCCAAGTAATCACAATTCACCACCGTGTCCGTATAAAGCGTGTAGGGATCACAGTCCAACGCTACCCCTCGGGCCTCGTCAAACATCTCCCTCATTTGTCACATGCACATTAGGGGCACGGCGGTAGGGACACCACATCATCCTCCATAATCTGTCACACCACTCTCTCTCTTAGGTACCAGACGTACCCAAACTCGTGCGCCATAAATCGCCGCATTCGCACATGCATATATGTCACCCCAGTATCCCTAGTAGCCGTCCCTCAAGGGTAAAAGGTCACCTGTAATCCACGACTGAGAATCATCATTCATGCAAAAAAGAAAATTTCCAAGAAAGAACTTAGAAGAAACAAAAAATAACTTGATCACTCGTCAAGGCATTCAAAGCCTACCAAATCGCCGCCAAGGATAAAGACTCGTTCGATCACCGGTTGAACTTCTGCCACCGGAACATCTGACAGAAATCCCCCAAATCCTCATCCTTCGAAGCTATCAACTTCACGTTGTGCCTAATCACCTCATAAAACCACGTCTTCAAAAGATAGGAATAAACAAAGAAGAAACTAAATAAGAATGCAAGGAAATATATAAAAAGAAAATAAGTCTGAAGTTACCTCCAAAAGGTACGTGGCCCCCGTAAAGATCTATCAAAATCACCAACTGAAAGCATCCAAAGACGAATAGAGGTACGCCAAAGTCAATCCCCCCAATCGTAAAAGTAGACGTTGGAAATCATCCTCAGAAACAACAAAAATCAGAGATGAAAGACGTCGCCAATTGTCGCAAACAGTAATTCACCAAGCAAAAGCAAAATGAACAATCGGGCCCTCTATCTCACCCGTCGCTCATCAGTCACATTTAGTCTCCTACTCAAAAGAACCTCTCAAAGAGAAGAGATGCGAATATAATCCCTAGAAACGATCCTACCCACATCCCTTAGCGATGCTTGAACCGCCTCTGGCGTCACCCTCACTGTGGGATCCACCTCTATCTGAACACCTTCACAGTTAATCCCCAGCAACGATTAAACATTAATGGGAGTAACAGTCATATCCTTAAAGACCCAATGAAAGGTATGGGTAGTGTCCTACCACCTTTCTCCTAGAGCACACAACACCGCGATAGAATTCTTTCTATGTTAGTAAGTAGCTCCAGCTTTTTCAGTAATGAGCCAATCGAGATCACAGGCAAGCTTTGGAATAGGAAGTGAGTGGAAAGCAAGCTTTTCACTCCTCTTGATGGGTTGTGTGTGGGAAAGAAGGAAGACTTTCACGCTGCTTACTAATAAAAATGGAAATCGTCTTTTAATCGGTCACTGCTATTGGGAGCTGCTCCCAAACATCCTTCAAACCAGTCATTACCCTAGAACGCATGCTCAAAGAAGCCATATCAGTCTGCCAAAGAAAAAGAAGAAACCTTTTATCCGCAGAAAGAACAAAGAGAAAAATGAAATGGAATACCAAAAGTCACCCTACTTATGTAGCCACTAGGGTTTTGAACCCTAGACAAACAGTGATGTGCATGCTCGTGCAAAAGGAATCTCTCTTTGGCTATTGACTCAAAAAGATCGAAGGCATTCTTGTTGCTTAAGTCAAGAAGGAACCTAAACATCCACGCCGGGCCAGCCCAGTCGTCAACACCCAGCCACTCCACATTGTATCCCTCGTTAGCAGAACATGCCATTTGAATTATTGAAAGGAAGAGGACTAAGGAACAATTTTTAGAGAGAGAAAGCAAAAGATTCAAGCATTTGAATGTGTGAAAATGAGGAGGGATTGACCCCTTTTTATAGGGGACTAAGTGTTATGCCAATCGCCAGACGCCTATACATATCGATCGGCACCTGCCCATTCCTCTTCCCAAGGAAGCCCAGGAGTCCGTGCCCTTTCCGAACAGTAACCCCTCCATCTTACCTATCGGCATCCCGTTGTAAATTTTGTACAAAAATGACAGAAAAATAAAAAAATTACCCCAAAAATTCCTAAAAATACTAGAAAAATATTGGAACATTTCTTCATCAAGAAAACCATTTTTTGGAGCACTAATCCCCTTACAAGCCCTTAAGACCCCCAACAGGATTAACCTTCCATCATTTCATTAGCATCCATGTTTACTACCATTCCCTAGTGGAATCTCAATCTCAAGTCAATACTTACCTAGTGGAATATAAACATTAAATTAAACACTTCCCCAGTGGAATCTCCAATATAAACTTTCTCCCAATCCATTCCCAAGAAAAATATCCAGTCAAAACCTTCCCCCAAACCAGTCCCCTAGCGAAACTTCAAGATACGCCTGTATCAAATATCCCCTACGGCTTCCCCAGCGAAGTTATCCCTTCTCCAAAACTACAAGTTTCCACGAGATAAACTTCTCCTATCAATTTTAGGTCCTTAGAATTGATCTCGACCTGCAGAATCGATTCTTATAAGTTTACGTCCTCTGAATTGATCTCAACCCGCAGAATTGTTTCCAATAAATTTAGATCCTCAGAATTGACCTCGACTCGCATAATTGGTCCTTACAACTATAAGACCGCAGAACTGACCTCGACCCGTAGAATTGGTACCTACAACTATAGGTACTCAGAATTGACCTCGACCCACGGAATCGATCCTTACAATTTAGGCCCTTAGAATTTACATCAGCCCTCATAATTGATTGTCACAACTTTAGGTCCTCATCATCGACCTAGACCCTATGAACCGGTCACCCATGTCCCTTTGGTCCGCATAATTGACCTTAAACACCCTCTCTCCCAATGTCAATGTGGTGTCTATTTGACAGTCTTCACTTGTCCCAAGCTCACCCGTCGAAGGGCTATATAGACACCCCATTCTACCACCCCTCTAAGCATATCCTTAGGTCCTTAGCACCACCTATTTCTCTATACACCCTAGGTCATACTCCGAGTATTGATCTGGAGGCTATCGGGCTCTCCCGGCCCCGTTTAACTACCAGTCAAATTTCTCACCTAAGCGACAGCTCATTGGATCTTCAAAGATGCCTGAATCCCTTTTTTCAACGATCTTCCCCTTGTGTGAATCGGCCTTAAGGTTCGAACAAGCGATCCATTTTCCCCCGAAACTAATCTAGAGGCCACCGGACACTCCCGAGCCCCGTTTAACCTTGGTCAACTCTCAAACTCGAGAAAACATCTTTAGATCCTTGAAGGGCTCTGAATACACTTTCTAATGGTCTGCCCCGTGCGCAAATCGGCCTTACGGTACCGGCGAATGACCTATTTCACTACAAAAGGTCACTGGGCGCTTTCAGGCCTCGTTTGACTTTGGTCAACTATCTGAACCAAGGTAAGCTCTTTGGAACACCAAAGATCTATATATAACATTTCTAACGGTTCATTTTATGTGTGAATCGGCCTTATGATTCGAACGAACGATTTGTTTCCCTCTTGTGCAAAAGACCAATAGGCGTTTCCGATCCCCGTTTTACAATAGTCAATTCCTGAACCTAGGAGTGGCCCAATGGATTCTTAAAGGGCTCTAAATACCCTTTCCAATAGATCATCACATGCGTGATTTGGACTTACGGATTGCATTTTATGACCATTTTTCCAAAAAATCTACATAAGACTACCGAGTGGCAAACCCATTTCCCTGCCTATCGGCAGTGTGTCTGAGGTTTCCTTCCACTAGACAGGACGAGTACAATTATGATCGGCACCCCACTTGACCCTATATAAGGATTGCATTAGCTCATCTCGAAAGTCACCTTAGAAACATCCCTCTCGGTTATCTAAGCAACATTCTCTCGAAATCAGCATGGTCTCCATCTTGAAACCTCTCCCCCTCATTATATTCCATCCTTTCCTTACCCAATTTGGAAAACTCTCTTCCAACTCCTCCTACCACCTTCATCCACTTGCAAAAGCAGTCCCTTAACATTCAAGATCAACTTCAAGGCTTTAAAAGAAAGTCCAAAACTTTCACTCTATCTTTACATTCTCTTATATTCGCATTAGTTACTTAATTATTATTTAAGCATTACATTTTTATTAGATCTCACATATTAATATTCAATTTTTTAATTAGTAGTATTGCACATACTATACTTTCTATAAAAGAAAATTCAAAAACAAGAAATATATGGTTTTCTTGTAAATTTCAAAGGGGGATTTCTCACTACATTTTCTACACTAAAACATCTTTTTTCCACACACACACACACACACATATAATAAAAGTCCCCGATTGGATTTATGGAGAAAAAAGGGAGCTCGACTTCTTTTCTTTTTCAGAGCAGAAGTCAATGTAAATTTAGAGACCGGGTGGATTTATGGGATAAACCCCACCCCGTGTTATATGCGAACTACTTGGACTTTGATGCTTTTTTAGGCTATGTAGGTGTCTCGGGTAAAATCTGGGATTCGAGGCCTCTCTTGTTTTGTTCATAAATTATTTTCATATCATATATTTGTAATTTATGCTTGTGTTTTGTCCAACCTACACCATCGTCCTTTTATAAATCATCGGTAACCCGACAAATGCATACATAATATTTTGATTACCATTTTGGGAACACTCGTAAGGATGACCTCACTCCGCCTTTATCCATGACGTGAATCGAGTAATTCTACTCTCCATTTATATATACACACACACACTTCACAAAGTTATTAAGGAGAAGAATAATACATGCCCATGAGAGACTGAAAAGGCATGATCGGTGCCTAACATGTTCCCATTCCGTAACTTAGTCCCCGAATCCTTGAACTAATTGGTTTTGCGAGCATCAGTATGTCTTTGATACCATTCTCTCGTGGCAGCAACATTTCTTTTACCTATTTTGTGAAAAATAGACTGGCGACTCTAGCTATACATCACCCCAATTGAAGAAGGTTGAAGCGAACCAAGGAAGGGTGCGAGAGAGCAGTCCCCCCCCCCCCCCGCGCACGTCGACTGGGGAGAGATGGCCACAATATCGTCCTTGTATGTAGATTCCGCATCAAAATAATATTTCATTTATCACCGATGACATCCTTCCCTATCTCTATCCACGACCATCACACGGGATGGTCTTATGCCCTCATGCCCTCGAGATTGTCTTAATGATTAAACTGATCAACATAAAAAACCTCTAAATTTTTAAAGATTTTATTGCTTCATTTAGACCATAAAATCAAATCCTAATTGAAGCATAAAACAAAAGAAGGTATGGGGCCCATAGGGGAATGTTTAATAGAATCCTGAATTATTATAGAAGAAATTTTCCAAGCTACCACACAGTTGTGAGAATGTCTCATAGAACGCACAGACGTTTATATATATGGGGAACAAATATTTTCTTAATAATTACACGTCACGTTGAAACTCAAAAGCACCAAGATCCGAGAGAAACTCCATCATCAAAATTTTATAGCTTGTTTGGGAGTTTTTTAGAGAAAGAAAAGGAAAGGAAAGTTTTATTAGGAGAGAAAATAAAAGAAAAGAAAATTTATAAGAGGGAAAAGAAAGGAAGAGAAGAGAACGGATTTAGAAAGAAAGATAAAATAATTTTCTTTTCTAGTGTTTGGAAGTTGAAAGGAAAATAATTTTTGTAAGGAAAATAAGATGCATTCTTTATAGAAATTTCCATTCTCTCCATTTCTTTCCGATTTGGAAGGAATTTTTTTTTTCTTCTCTCCTTTTAAACTCTCAAACGACAGAAAATGGCAAAACAACACTTTCTCTCCTATGTAAACTCCCAAATGACGAAAAAAAATGATAATTTTCTTTTTTTTCTCTCCAAAATAAAACTCTCAAACTACATTATAATTTATTCCTTCAATTTATATAAAGGATACTATACCACTGTATTACAGAACAAGAAAAAGCTACAGAGATTGACCTTGTACATGTATGTTTCTATACTTATAACGCTATTATAACCTATGTAGATTTAAATAATATAGAGGAATTACTAAAATTCTTATTCCTCTTGTATAATTATTTCAATTGTTTTGAACATTTTCTACTTACTGACTCCACACAACACGTAAGAGTTGGCCATATTTCAATATCCGTACTTCTACGGTTGGACCCATGTCACTGTTGCTCATAACCTAAGATTTTATCTTACAAGTAAACATTGTTTATAATCCTTAATAAGACAAGGTTAGTAGAGTCCTAACATAAAGAATTCGGTTTAACGTATCCTCAGTTAATAGAATCCACATGGAGTTAGGTTGGAAAATATATTTTTTCATATAGTTCAATGTTATCTACATATAACGGATAAGAATTGAATCACCATCTTTTTAATTTG
This sequence comes from Sambucus nigra, assembly GCA_949130495.1. Lineage (NCBI taxonomy): Eukaryota > Viridiplantae > Streptophyta > Magnoliopsida > Dipsacales > Adoxaceae > Sambucus > Sambucus nigra. Next base: position 165,802,730 of record OX422207.1, read on the forward strand.
ACCGATGGTTTGTGTTAATTATTCAAGTTGCAGACGTTGGTTTAGTTTAAGTAGCAACATGGGTTTAGTTTAACAAAAAAAATAAAAGGAGAAAAAGATAAATTTGGGTTTTGGGTCGTGGCCCCCATTTTTGAGTTCATCATGACTTTAGTCCCCAAAGTTTTCTTAATATGTGTAATAGAAAAAATGTCATAAATACTCTTTTATGACAATCTTTAGGATTTCTGAGACATTTTAACTGTCAAACCAATAATATGAAAACTTGTAAGATCTAACAATCATACGAATAACATATGGTGCCAAATATGCCTAAATTTTTTAGACATAGAGCACTATAAGTTCGTATATAGAGAGATTCTAAAGAAACTGCACATAGTTTAATTCCGTGATTATATTAGGAAACTTTATAATTAAATTCCTAATCAATAAAATTATTTTGGCTCTACTCCAGTAACATATTTTTTCAGCCCTCAATGGACTACGAAAGTTTGTGATTAAACCACACCAAATAACTTTTTCTGAAAACTCATTAATTACTTAAAGTGTATTTTTATATCTTATGATTTAATCTTATCCGTACATGTCCAAATGAACAACAAGGATAATCACTCTACCCTTTAACGTTATGATAGAGTTATATCATGACTCTAGAGGGGCTGAATCCTTATCGTATGCACAAACCTAAAGTTGATATAATACATATATTTATGCATATATTATAAAAGTCCACATATGCATTAGAAATTATCATGTATTCTTTCTAGAAAAATCCAGTATATATTTCAACGCGAGGGCCACATTGAAAAGTAAAATTGTATAATTGGACTTTGATTTTATATATTGCCAACATATTCTAACCCCACAAATAAAATATACAAGGGAGCAAAGTCAAATTGTGACCATATTTATTTGAAGTTTAAACTCAATTTGATTTGGGGTACAATAATTTTCATGTAATTGAAAAGTGAAATGATAATTAAAAAAGATCACTTGTATAGAGGGATTTTTTTCAATATTTCATCCAAAACGCGTAATTATAAATTGAACTAATTCCTCCACCCGAACAGAAAAATTATATCCTGATTGAACTTTCGACGGAAAGTTAATGGACTAAAAGAGGTGGCATTAATATAACAAAAAGTAAGGCACTAAGGAATGTTTTGATTTACTGTTTATACCCATGAAAAGTTGTTTCTTTCTTTTTAGTCTTTACCTGTCGAGCTTCTTTCTTTCAAAACCATTTATTTTCTTCTTCAACCATTAAAGCTTCTTTTACCACGTCAATCATATCAAGAACAATCGGAGGACACCCATCATCACCAATAGGGCAGTAAATCGGGCTGGGTGAGTCGGGCTTGGAGTTGCTCAGGCTCAAGCCCGAGCTCGGCCCGAATTATTTTTTCCCACCTAGGCCCGAACTCGGCTCATATATATTATGGGCTTCGGGCCCGATTTCAGGGAGGCCCGAATTCAATTTTTTTGTTAAAAAAGTTTGAATTAATTTTGTTTTTCTTGTATTTTCATCATGGGCAAAATTATACATTAAAATCTAATTGATATTTCATGAAATAAAATATATAATTATGAAATGTATTAAATTAAAACAAGGAAAATATGAGTGAACACCTATAAATGCCTATTAAATTTTATATATTTTGCAAATTTTGATCACTAATAAAGGCCTATTGTGACTTGAATAATTATTAAATCAAACTCATAATGAGATTAACAATAAAATCACAAAATTAAAAATCACATGTAATCTAATGTATTATGACAAATGATTTTTTTTTTAAATAGTAAATGAAATAAAAGAACGAAACCTAATTAAATAATGTTAACGTAAAAATGTTATATTATATAAATTATTTAGTTACAAATATGAAGTTCGGGCTTCGGGCCCAATTCGAGCTTGGCAAAGTTCGGCTCAAGCTCGGCCCGAAATTCATTCAGGCTTGAAATTTTGGCTCAGGCTCGGCTCGGCTCAGCTCAAACTCAAATAAAGTTCGGCCCGAAAATAGTGTAATACCCCGTAATTCTGCATAGTTAGGAAAAATACATTTTTGTTATTTAAATTACGTGAGTAGAGTAATTTAATGTGATAAAAATAAGTTTTATTTAAATTACGTAAGTAGAGTAATTTAATGTGACACGTTTTAAATTAAATTACGTGAGTAGAGTAATTTAATGTGATGTAATGTTAATAAAGTAATATGACGATTAAAAATTTATTAAATGTGAGTAGTAAATTTTGAATGTTGATATGTACGCCCTAGCGATTTATATGGGCGTACTCGAGTTATCTCAACCGAGTGTCGCGCATAGAGAAAATTGATGATGAGATGAGAAAAATATTTTTAAGAGACTCAAAAGATCATTTAGAGTCCACAGATAATTCCGAAAGGATCGAATTAGTCAAAATAGTGTACCCGGGGGTACTAGTTGAGTGTCGGGTCATTTTCGGGCTAAACCGGGACCATTCGATGGCATTTTGGTCTCTTTACATTTATGGGTAAGGAGACCTACGAATTTTGAAACCCTAAATCAGATTATAAGAGTTAGAAACTAGGGTTAGAAGGAAAGAAAATACACCATAGCCACTAGAGAGAAGAGAGAAACAAATTCCTAAGGCAAGAGAAGGAAGGAGGAAGAATTCTAAGGAGATTTCACCACCAACTTGTTGGGAAGAAGGATTGAAGGTTAAAAATCATCAATCATCAAGAACAACCACGAAATCAGACCCTACAAATCATAAGATGCCACCTAGGAGGCAGCGAGTAGAGAGGGCTGAAGCTAGAGATGAGGTGAGGGAGGCTCATCAAGAGCCACATGTGCCGCTACCACCACCCCCGCCCGAGTTAATTTACACTACTTAGGTTGCAGTGATAGTGGCTCAGGCAGTCGAGACAGCGATGAGGGACATGATAGCTCATTTTCCTCAGCCCCAAGTACCTCATCTCGTGGCACCGACAGTTCCGGCCCCAGCAAGGCCATTTACTTGGTAGCGAGTTAGAGAGACATTTCAGACAGGACATCCACCCGAGTTTCAGGGTAGTACCGATGTAGTGGAGGCATGCAACTGGAAGAAAAATATCTAGCGCCACTTGCGCATGCTAGAGTGCACTGAGGTACAGAAACAAATGCTAGCCACTTTCCGTCTGTTGGGAGAGGCCTTACAGTGGTGGGAGTCAGTTACCACCACCGAGGAAAGGGACACTTTGACAATTTCTGAGTTTTGGGTGCGGTTTGACCGCAAGTACTTTCCTCCAGCGGTAGAGTCAGAGATGAGGAAGAAATTCAGTGAGGTAGTACAGGGTGATCGCTTAGTTGCTGATTATAAGGAAGAGTTTACCCGCTTGGTTAACTTTGTGCCAAATGAGGTGAGAGATGAGGAGAGGAGAGGAAGAAGTCAAAATTTATGGATGGCTTGACTTGGAGAATCAGATAGCACCTGATCGGCAATCCAACATTGGTAATTTATACAGATGTCGTCAATGCCGCTCTACTACACTGTCAGGACCACCTCTTTCATGCGAGGGGAAACAAGAGAGGTGAGCCTAGCCAACCGGGCAAAGTAGGTGGAAGTAGTGACAGCAGCACACCACAGCAGCAAACAGTGGGCCAGCTAGGGCAGGATTCCCGACAGGGGAACTCTACCAAGAAGTTTAAACATGGGAGGCATCGCTTTGACAGACAGGGCCAGCAGGGTCCTCAGCAGCCAGTTCCTCAGGGCTAAGGGAACCAAGGTGGAGGACAAAAAGGCCAAGGTCGACAGGGCCAACGTCAGGGCCAAGGTCAGAGGCAGTTTCAGGGTCTGTGTTTCACTTATGGCCAGCAGGGTCACAAGAGTAGAAATTGTCCACAGCAAGACAGGGCACAACAACAGGGTGACCAACAGGGACAGCAGGCTCCGTTAGCCCCAGCAGTAGCACAGGCCCCGCAGCCAGGCCAGATGCAATACGGACGTGTGTTCAACGTCCATGACATTCCATTTCAGCCAGCACCTACAGCACCGCCGGCAGTCGCGGGTATCTTTCCTATTCATGGACTTGAGGGTAATATTTTGTTTGACACGGGGGCGACACATTCGTTTATTACCACTAGATTTGCACGGGCATCCGGCCTATTAGCGACAGGTGACACTCATCTTATGTGCGTGGAGTCACTGATGGGTAGTGGGTCCCTTATACAATAGATTTGTAAGGGTGTGGACATTATGGTCGGGAGATTGAGTCTAGCGGCGGACCTCCTAGTGCTGGATATGGAGGGATATGACGCCATCCTAGGCATGGATTGGTTGGCTCATTATAGGGCAATGGTAGATTGTTATGAGAGGACTATCGTGTTTTCCATCCCGGGACAAGAGATGTTCCTTGTGGCAATGCCACTCCGCGAGGGAGGATCGCGCACTCATTTATATTATATTGAGGAAGATACCTCACATGGGGTTGTCGTTTCTCTGGACTCAATCGCGGTTGTGAGGGATTTTGAGGATGTCTTTCAGGAGATACCAGGGTTACCACCCAACAGGGAGATAGAGTTCGTTATTGACCTAGCGTCGGGGATGAGGACGATTGCCAGAGCACCGTATCGTATGGCTCCTTCGAAGATGCGAGAGCTGAGGGAACATATTCAGCAGCTCTTTGGACAGGGCTTCATTCGATGGAGTACATCGCCATGGGGTGCGCTGGTGTTATTCGTAAAGAAAATGGATGGTTCACTTTGTCTGTGTGTAGATTACAAGGAGCTGAACAAAGTTACGATACATAATAAGTATCCATCACCGAGGATTGATGACTTATTTGATCAGTTGAGAGGGGCTGCATACTTCTCAAAGATGGATTTGAGGTCGGGTTACCACCAATTTCGCATTCGTGAAGAGGATGTACCTAAGACCGCTTTCCTGTCGCGGTATGAGTCATATGAGTTTCGAGTAATGCCGTTTGGACTAACTAATGCACCTGCAGTATTCATGGATCTCATGAACAGGGTATTCAGGGAGTTTTTGGATCAGTTTGTGATTGTATTCATAGACGACATTCTGATTTACTCTCGCACGGAGGAGGAATACACTAAACATTTACGAATAGTTCTACAGACATTGCGGGACCATCAGTTGTACGCCAAATTTGGGAAGTGTGAATTTTGGCTTCGGGAGGTTCAGTTCCTAGGCCACGTTGTATCAAGCCGAGGCATTGTTGTTGACCCGAGTAAGGTATCGGCAGTGAGGGAGTGGGGACAGCCCACGACATCGACCGAAATTCGCAATTTCTTGGGGTTAGCGGGTTATTATCGTCGCTTCATCAAGGGGTTCTAAAACATTATCGGACCTTTGATGAACTTGACTCGGAAGGGAGTGCCCTTCATATGGAGTGACTGTTGTCAGTTAGCATTTGATGAGCTAAAGGACAAGTTGACATCAGCACCCGTTCTTGCCTTACCTAGGAGCGGAATGGATTACCGAGTCTATACTCACGCGTCCTTACAGGGGCTTGGGGGTGGGTTACAGCAGGAAGAAAAAGCTATAGCTTATGCATCCCGAAAGCTTAAGCCACACGAGAAAAATTACCCCACCCATGACCTCGAGTTGGCAGCGGTCGTTTTTGTATTGAGGATATGGAGACACTATCTTCTGGGCGAACAGTTAACTCTATTCATGGATCATAAGTCACTTCAGTATTTTTTCACTCGGAAGGATCTGAATATGAGGTAAAGGAGGTGGCTTGAATTCGTGAAGGACTACCAGTTTGATATACAGTATCATCCTTGTAAGGCTAACGTGGTGGCAGATGCGTTAAGCAGAAGACCTACCGGGGAGTTGGCAGATATTTGGAAGGCGAAGTAGAGCGAACTTCGACACGAGGATGACATAGCTAGAGCATGCATGGCAGTTTTAGCTATCACTCCCGAGATTATTATGCGGGTAGTGAGGGCACAGGCCGAGGACCCATTTTATCAGGACAGAGTACGACACCTACTGGCTGAGGGGGCAGAGTCCTACTCCATCAGCTCAGAGGGCGGTCTACGATTTAATGGTAGGCTGATAGTACTCAAAAATAATGATTTAAGGCATACCGTAATGATGCAGTCGCACGAATCAAAGTTTTCAGTACATCTAGGTGGGGACAAAATGTACCAGGACATGCGACGATTATACTGGTGGTCAGGTATGAAACGAGACATTGCAGAATTTGTCTCAAGGTGTGTTACATGTCAACTTGTAAAATTTGACCATCAGAGACCTTTAGTGATGCTATAACCGCTGGAGATTACCATGTGGAAGTGGGAGAGTATCTCGATATTCCATATGGGTGATAGTGGATCGGCTGACTAAGGTAGATCATTTCTTGCCGGTTCGTACGGATTATGATACGATGCGGTATGTGCAGCTATTCATTTCAGAGATCGTTAAGCTGCACGGAGTTCCTAATAATATTGTGTCTCATCAATATAAAATATTTGTGTCATATTTCTGGCAGAGCTTTTAGGAGGCCATGGGCACCGACTTACGGTTGAGTACGGCGTATCACCCACAGACGGACGGTCAGACTAAAAGGGTAAACCAGATGTTGGAAGATATGCTGAGGATGTGTGTCCTAGATTTTGGGGGAGGTTGGGAGCCATACCTTCCTTTGGTGGAGTTTGCATATAATAACTCTTACCAATTCACTATCGGCATGGCTCCATTCGAGGCACTTTATGGGAGGCCTTGTCGTTCGCCCGCCTATTGGTTAGAAGTGGGGGATAACAAGCTATTGGGGCCAGAGATGATACAAGAGACTTCCTCCAAAATAGAGTTAATTTGAGGACGTATTTGAATAGCTCAGGATAGGCAGAAGAGTTATGCTGACGCCGGTAGGAGACATGTGGAACTAGATATGGGCGACCAGGTGTTAATTCGAATATCCCCTATGAAATGGATTATGAGGTTCGACAAGAAAGGGAAGTTAGCACCGAGATATGTGGGGTCGTTCCCTATCATTGAGAGGTTCGAACCGGTAGATTACAGATTGGGACTCCCTGAGCATCTTCAGCGAATACACGATGTATTCCATGTAGCGTCGCTGAAGAAATACAAGAGGAGTGAGAGAGCCTTTTGGCACATTCCACTCGAGGAGATCGATTTACAGCCAGATGTCTCGTATGAAGAAAGACCAGTGGCTATTCTGGATTATAGTGAGCGCAAACTACGATCCAAGGTGGTACCCTTAGTGCGAGTATAGTGGGGACATCACAATATGGATGAGTCTACTTGGGAACGGGAGGATGATATGCGAGAATAATATCCCGAATTATTCACCGCATGTATTTTTTCTAAATTTCGAGGACGAAATTCCTTTTGTAAGAGGGGAAGTATGTAATACCTCGTAATTCTACATAGTTAGGAAAAATACATTTTTATTATTTAAATTACGTGAGTACAGTAATTTAATGTGATAAAAATAGTTTTATTTAAATTACGTGAGTAGAGTAATTTAATGTGACACGTTTTAAATTAAATTACGTGAGTAGAGTAATTTAATGTGATGTAATGTTAATAAAGTAATATGACGATTAAAAATTTACTAAATGTGAGTAGAAAATTTTGAATGTTGATATGTACGGCCTAGCGATTTATATGGGCGTACCCGAGTTATCTCAACCGAGTGTCGCGCGTAGACAAAATTGAAGATGAGATGAGAAAAATATTTTTAAGAGACTCAAAAGATCATTTAGAGTCCACAGATGATTCCGAAAGGATCGAATTAGTCAAAATAGTGTACCCGGGGGTACTAGTTGAGTTTCGGGTCATTTTCGGGCTAAACCGGGACCATTCGAGGGCATTTTGGTCTCTTTACATTTATGGGTAAGGAGACCTACGAATTTTGAAACCCTAAATCAGATTATAAGAGTTAGAAACTAGGGTTAGAAGGAAAGAAAATACACCATAGCCACTAGAGAGAAGAGAGAAACAAATTTTTAGGCAAGAGAATGAAGGAGGAAGAATTCTAAGGAGATTTCACCACCAACATGTTGGGAAGAAGGGTTGAAGGATAAAAATCATCAATCATCAAGAACAACCACGAAATTAGACCCTACAAATCATAAGGCAAGTGGTTATTTGCAAAATAAATTGAGTTATAATACCCATATTTAAGCTTTATGAAGAACATGGTTTTTATGATATTTTTAGGAGTAAAAGACTTGATTATGATCCATGATTGATAGGGATTTCATGTAGAACATTTTTGGATCCCCAAATATTCTGATATCATAGAAGACTAGATGATTAAATCGAACTAAAAATCTGGAATTATAATGAATGATAGAAAGATTGTATTTTTAGGGTTCTTGAAAAATAGGAAGGTTTTTAGTTCATTTGATCAAGATTTATAATTATTTTGTTGTTTTAAATCTTTTGTAATCATCCCAGAACATGTAGGAATGATTAGAAATTATTGGTTGTAAATATGGTGGAATATCATGGAAGATAGATAAACAAAAATGGTGAAACCCGCATGAAGAAGATGATCTGGGTCTATCACTGCTTGATCGATCGATCGACCCTTGAATGTCGATCGATCGAGCAGTCGATCGATCGATCGACCCTGGCTGTAATTTAGAAAATTTTGTGGATAAATTTCCTTTTAATTACTGACGCTTAATGGGAACCTTAGTGAGGATATTTTACCTATGAGGAGACTTCATGAATACCAGTAGGTGTACCGTTAGACTTCTTCATAAATGATTGAGTGGGAATTTTTGGAGAAATGGACCGACAAGAAGACGATCGACTGAGCCGTATGTCGGGATTCTGAGAATTTAGTTACTGAAAGAATGAGAGTAAATTTCGGAAAAATACCAGTAGGTTAAAGATAACTTAACTACTGAATTAAGGGAGGGGTAACTAGAACCCTTAGAGTTGCGTGAATACTCGAATACATGCAATAGAGAAATAAATTGTAAATTGATGAGTACGGTGAATATAAGTAAAATATATTACGTACGGGCATGATTTGATAGGTCGGGTGTGTACCTACTAAATTATATAAAATTTTGGGTTAAGAGAATTTTACCTAAATTAATTATGTTAGGGTCGATGAGACATTCTGAACTAACATAAAGTTATTATACGTTTGGGGTCGATATAAAATGATGAACCAAACCTTAAACTGGTGTCGCAATGAAAGAGTCCGTAACCAGAATATGTGTATACATATATATATAGTTGGGATCGATGGATCATTCCGAACCAACTCTCACTTGGGGTAGATGAATCATTCTGAACCAAGAGTCCTTTATGTGTGGTAAAAGGATATGTTAGTAATAAATGATATTCAATACATGATTGTGTGATAAAATGTATTCTATGTGCATAATCTACAGACTTAGAATAGTAGATAATGAGATGAATTGTATATTTCTTTGTAATAATTAAATAGCGTGATGTAATTATTGAAAGAATAAGGATAACAAGCACTAAATAAGTTATCTACACTTATAGTACATGAAATATGGATTATTAAACTACGGTGAGTAGGCCATGGGAACTTAGTGAGGGGGTACATACAGTGGGTATTCTAATCTAGTTATCTGGGGTAGTATAACTAGGTGAACTAAGTATCCTCGTTAGACATGCACTATAGAAGAGAGGTGAGGAAGTTCAAGGGAATGTACGAAACCTTAAAATGTGTAATCAATAACTCAATTGTGATAACTGCTTGCAAAATATTTTCAAATGTTTTGGGTACTAACTCTTGCTATGTAAAATTTTTAAAACCTTTTAGGTGCCCAGCCACAGGGACACCCAGCATGATTTCATTCCAGGGATTTGGGAGCTGTAGCACATATGGATGTTGCAGGGATTATTTAGACGTTTCCTCTTTTTCAGTTCTAGTGCAGGATCTCAGTTTTAGTATTCTCAGTTGGGACATGTTGTCCAATCTTTACTTTTCCAGTTATTCTGATTCTGAATTTTGAGTTGATTTTTATTGGCCGTGGTTTTCGGCAAGACTTTATCTGCATTCAGTTATTTATGCGAATTGTTTTATTATTACTGAAATTGTATCGTTTTTGTATGGGTTGTTTATTCTTCTTAAGGAAGATAAAATTTGGCACTAGCTTAATTTCACGTAGGTGGTTAGTAACTTAAAAAGCTTTCGGCAGTGATGCAAAGAATGAACCATTTAAGAAACCTGTTTAAATTAAATTAAGGCTTGATCACCCTAATTAGGCAGGGTGTCACAAATAGCGGGCCAAACGGGCGGGCTTCGGGCCTCGAGCGCTCAATTTACAGGTCTAATCACCAATACACTCATCAAAATAAGTTTTAATTTAATTCATCTCATTTATATATTTGTTTAAATTTTAAATTTAGGGCTTTTATAAAATTAAATAGTTCATTTTTCTCTCGAAAACTATTTTTGTATCGAATATAAAGATCAAAATAAGTGTTTTTAATAAAAAAAAATGAAGAATTAATATTTTAACATTTCACGTTTTTTTCCTAGAGTTTCACAATGTTTTAATGTTGTGTTTTGTTTTGTTAAAATTAAATAGGGATGAATATTGAATTTTCTCAAGAATCTCCTAGCAATGACTTGAATAAGTATGATGAAGAAGCTGGAGGAAAATAAAGTAGAAGAAGTAGAAGGTAATGAGGAAAATGAGGAAGTTCAATAAGAAAAGATGGTTGAACCTAAAGTTTGAATGATATTTGAAACTATTGATCCGTTGTTGGTGGATTATAAAAAAAATATGGTAATGAAAAAAGTTTTTCTGTGAAGAAGATAACTTCAGAGAGAGGAAATCGTGGTGTTGTACGATGGAATAGTCTTGCTTGAACTCGAGAAGGTAAAAGTGAAAGTACGAGTAAAAAAATTGTTCAAATTTCTACAAAGTTGTCGAAGTAATTGTGGTGCTAAAATTAATGGTGTGTTGTGTTCTGATGAAAAACACATAATCAAACGTTTATCCCTTGACCACAATCATCATGTGAGCCTGGGGAAAGCACAATATTTCAAGGATAATAGTGTAATAACTAAAGTGGTGGAGAGGAAACTTGAAATGAATGATAGGGAAAGTATAAGACCTAATAAAAATTTCAATGAGTGCGTAGTGGAAGCCGGTGAGAATGAGAATGTGCCCTTTTTGATTATAGGATTGCTATAATTATATTGACAAGGTGAGAAAGTTAAAACTTGGGGAGGAATATGCTTTAGCTATTCAAAACTACTTTCGTAAAAAGCAGGCTAATAATTCTACTTTCTACTATGACATAAATTTTGATAATAAGGGAAGAATGAAAAATATGTTTTGGACAGATGCTGGAAGTAAGGAAACATGTAAGAAATTTGGGGATGTTATCGCATTTTATACGACGTACTTGAAAAACACGTATGACATGCCCTTTGCCCCTTTAGTTGGGGAGAATCTCCATGGCTAGTCAGTATTGTTAGGATGTGGGTTGATAACGAGTGAGGATACAAATGCATTTACTTGGATTTTCAGGTGATGGATTTCTTGCATGAATGACCATTCTCCCTATGCAATCATAACTAATCAAGATAAAGCCATGAAAAATTCAATTAAAATTGTATTTCCAAACTCGTGACATAGTTGGTGCTTATGGCACATTATAAAAAAATAACCAGAAAAATTAAAAGGTTATGCCCAATATGAGTCAATAAGGACTTCTTTAAAATGTGCGGTTTAGAACTCTCCCACTATCATTGATTTGAAGCAAGTGGTCATAGATTAATTAAAAACTTTACTCTCGAAGAGAATGAGTGGATCCTTGGGTTATATAACAAGAGGCATCGATAGGTTCCCACTTGTGTTAAAGATTCATTTTGGGCAGGGATGTCTACCACTCAAATAAGTAAGAGTATGAATGCCTTCTTTGATGGGTATGTAAATTTAAATACCACGCTAAAATAATTTGTTGAACAATATGAGAATGCATTGCGAAGTAAGGTTAAAAATAAGAGCCAACAAGACTTTGACTATTATACCCCGCCCCGAGAAATTTATTAAATTAAAAGTGAATTTTATTTGATGAGGTATAAATTAAGAATCAAAGAGAATTATTGAATAATTATGTGAGATTGTGGATAAAGGATTAAATTTAAGCTAAAAGAAATATAAGGGATATGGATTTTGTGTGGTCTATTACAAAAAAATAATATAAATAAAGGGTTTTGATTTATAATAATTCATGGCCTTTCGTTTAAGTTGAGTTCGCATAACAATGAACACGTGTACGACTTTGGGTTGGCATGATTTCTTGCCATCAATCCCTCCACCATGAAACTTAACTTTGGTCAGCTGGACTTTACGAATGTATATATATATATATATATATATATATATATATATATATAGAATTGGGTAATGGGTAATGTGTGGGCTTGAGTCGGAACAAAAGGAAAGAGAATAAATTAGGGGTGTGGACTTACGATCACAATCTTACCCATCTCGGCGTAAGACTGTATCTCTAGGAACAAACGGTGATAATATGTATCTATAGAAAAATGCAATGACGAAACAAAGTGTAGGAGCTGTCACCCATCTCGGCTAGTCGCTCAAACGACAATCACAATCGTTCGAGCGACGGTTGGTCAGACATGTTCCCTTATGCGCTATCAATCGCTCGTTCATGGGTTCAAACTTGGGTCAACCTTAGGTCCTGACCATCTTATTGAAATCAGGAATTATATATACAGAAAGCCTTGGGTATTGTCATGAAATATAGGTACAATAATAAGGGAACACGATTAGAAGAAAAAAAAAGGGAAGAGATTTTTGTAAGCAAACGTCTTTGAATTGTCGCACATGTTCGTGGTTCAGATTTTAGTGGCCTGAGGTCCGGAGTCAATAGAGATAAAATGACTTAAATTAAAGGGCAAGTGAAAGGGACTCTTCAAGTCACGAGTTCTGTAAAATTTGTTGCCACCATTGACAAACATTTAATGAGTTAGCCTCTTGTGTGTATATGTTAGAGGGATTCGAGTGGTGTTAGAAGAGAAGGAAGGCTATTCTTATTTTCCCGTTAAGAACTCACTGCATTCAACCATTAAAGACACTAAAAAACACTGTCACACTAGAATAGTTACTTCTGCACTATTAAAATATAAGTCTCGAAATATATTATGATCGGAGTTATTTGTTGTTCGGTTGTAGTAGATGTAATATTTAGAGTTGGATGACGTTGAAGGCGGTTATTTTGGAGATGGGTTGCTGAGAATTTTTGGAGCTTTATGTGACTCCCTTTAAGGCCACATTTGGAGGTAGAGGAGTCAACCATCTTCTTCAACACTACTACCATCATTGGAGTGATTGAGGTGGGATTATCTAACCTTTATTTAAGGTTTATGTTATGTATAAATTTCAGAACCATTATTTACATATTTTAGGCTTAAAATATGTAGAAGTCGTGATAGTTGCATTCATGAAATTTATTGGTAGATTTCTATAACCTCATGAACAAATGGGTCTCAAATGAAGGTTTCAAAGTGTTAAAAAATTTAGAATACTATTCATGGATATTTTTATGAAATAAAAATGTTAGAAGGTGTCATTTGGTGTATTTCTAGTTAAAATGAATAGTGGATATTTTTTTGAGATAAAAATGGAAGAAAGTAGTACTTGTATTTATTCCTCGTAAAAAGATATGATGAACATTTTTATGAAATAAAAATGTGAAGAAATGGTACTTTGGTCATTTCACGTAAGGGGAAACAATGGACATTTTTATGAAATAAAAATGTGGAAAATGATTAGTGTTGTCAAATATTTATGAAATAAATATTTCTAAAGCATGTTGGAAATGTAGAACTTAATGAATACATGGTCATTGTTTAGTTTAAGGAAGTTAAAAATGTCTCGCGTACTTGAAAAGAAGGTTTGTTGTCAATAGTATATAATTCAAGAAAGATATGCATGTTCAATCCATTTGATAAGATTTTAGTATTATACTATAATTTCTATAAACTTGTAGTATTTTGTGAATAAATAAATGAGCGAGTTTAAAATAGGTCTTATTAGGTTTAAACATAAAGTAAGACAAAGATATTATTTCATGTGATGAAATTGTTGAATCGACAAGTATGAAAGTTTGGCAAAAGCGTGATGTTAAACAAGTGTTTAAATGGCTAAAGCGTTAAAATGTTAAGTTGGAAAATTAATGATTGTTTTTGAGAAATGACACTTGTCAAGGAATTAAACTGTAAGTTTGGACAAGTAACGGGTAAATTGATAATTTTCCTAAAGTAGAACATTTTTATAAAATAAACATATTAATGAATGTTTTATACCAATATGTGAATTTGAATTAAGTCCTAAAATGTAAATGAATTTTTTTATAAAATCAACAAGTGTGTAAGATAAAGGAATTAAGGAGAAAGTAATAATTTTTCAAGTATAATGGGAAAATGGACGGTTACGTCCAAGGTTTTGGCTTTGGTCGAAAAGTGTAAATTAAAGTAAATATTATGAAAACGTTGAACACAATGGCAAGATAATGATATTGGTTGATTTCGGGTTAAATAATTAAGCAGGGTTATGCTGTCCCTAGTGGTGAAAGACCCCATAGCAACTGCAGTTTAATTGACGCTCGGTATCGGACAGTGAAATTTCGTGAAACTGTGGGTGTGTGAGTGTTGAGATGAGTGTGTGTGTGTGTGTGTGTGTGTGTGTGTGTGTGTGTGTTAGCGAAATCCCTAAAGATAATGCTAAGTAATGGATTGAATATTCATGAAAGAGACATGAATGAATAGTATTAATTCATTGATTTACTAATTGAAGAATAATGCATTAAATGTTCAATATTCATGTGGTAACATGGAATGCTTAAATAAGGTGATATTATGATGTCTAAGATACCTAATGATATTTCAATCATAATGAACACAAGATCGTGTTGTATGAGACTTCCAAAGGAAAATGAATAATTTTCTAAACACGGTGTGTGTGTACGTTGAAAGCACGCCTGAAGTAATGATTAATAACTCGGTGTGAATTAATGAATGTTGGGTAATAAGCGTTTGAAAGTAAATGAAAGATTTTTACAACAATTGTTAGTTGTTTAACCGTGCGCGTTGATGGGAAGGAATTATAGTTTTCAAGCATAATAATATAAAAAGATTATTTGTAACGATAATGAGGATAAAAGGTATCAAATAACGTTTTCGAGATAAAACGGTTTAGTCTATTGGGATATGTATTTTCCAACTGTAAATATGTAGATATCAATGTATTTTCACATGCATGTAGTGTAGCACGTGAGTATTTTTTCTTCCTTTCATTTCTATACTGCTTTTGTACATAATCCCACTGAGCATTCGACTCACATTCCTCTTTTGTTACAGTAGGCTATATGATTTTTCATACTTTGAGAGCGTTATACTGGTATGTAGTTACTTGCTTTTACGATTAGTAGATCTATTTACTTGGCCTTGGGGGCACTTCCCTTGGGCCATATCACGTAGTGACTGTAAATCAGACTCGCATGCTAGTAAGTATAACGTTAAATAATAATAAAAGTGGATTAGAAACATTACTTATGGTGTTTCATTGCACTTCATAATTAACGTACCAATCGGATCGGATTATACCTTTAATAACCTTTAAATTCGGGTTAGGGCGTTACAAATTGGTATCAGAGTTTTAGGTCCAATGTTCCTTTCGGGTGTGACATGGTGAGGTCGGTAGTGGAACATTCGGTGTTGTTCTTGGTCAGAGTTGGTCACGCTTGGCTGGTGACAGTTTCGATTCGTACCTTGATGGTAAAGTCAAGGTTTTGAGCACAGTGTATCATTCTCTTTGTGTTGGTGATCCGTTAAGTTAGTAGTTGTTCTTATTCCGCTGCATTTGTTCTAGTAGTGTTAGCTAGCAAGTATCGGGTTTTGGTGTAGACCGTTAGGTGGTAGCACCTTAGACTTTTGTGAGAGGTATAACATGGTGGTTTGATGATTAGAAAGTCTTAATGATTCGAGTTGCATCTTATCTGGTATGCTTGAATTTTCATCTATGGGATTAGGAGACAAGGTAACGTGGCGTGGATAAATAATTCTATAGAAATTATAATGCCTAGGTGACTTGATTATGATTTGCGTTTAGATAATCATATTGATTCAGAGTAAATTAAGATCGAATCTTTATAGCCCTTGGGACTTAGCGTTAAAAATAATGGTATTAAATTATGGTTTTAGAAAAATGAAATGGTATTGAGGAATAGGATCTCTTGTGGCGTCAAAAGTATTGGCCTGGGTAGTACTCGATTCCCCGTATCCTACCAGAAGTTTAATATTGATGATAGTTTGTGATCTAACAAATGAGTGTGATGATAGTAGTGTCTCCCCTTGAAATTTTTGGATTTCCTTATTATGTAAATGGCATAGTCTTACAATTGATATATCACCTAGTGAGTGGGATTGATTCCTTAAGGTTATAAATTGGTATCCGTAATCAGTTGTCATACATGATAGGACTCCGACGTGACGATTCTTAGACGAGGAGGTGTGTAACCATTTTAGAAATTGATTGAATTGTTATCTCCTCCATGAAGTGTGGGAAGAAATAAAAGTTGTGTCGAGGTGTATGTGTTGATAAACATACCATAATGATAAATTCGAGATTATGTGACATAGATCATGATGCGACTTATGGTTTCCTGCGATAGATGTATAGACTGTTTAGAGAAGATGACTAAGTATAGTGTTATCACCATAAAGCATTTGGGAGTCATTATTGTATTGAAACCTACATAGTAACGATAAATCATTGATGGTTGTAGTATGTTTAGGCCATGTTTATTTATGGAAGTACTTGGAGTTAGTGCAATGGATTTTGGTTTATAAGTCTATGTTAAGGTATAACCCTTGTGGATAATATCGACAATAAGTTGAGACGCGTTATGTTTTACACTTGGTAGACTTGGAATACGACTATGGTCGTTATATATTTAGAAATAGCCCACGGGATGAAGTGTTATGATTTATTATAGCACCTACGCATGCTACCCGTATGTCTTAGTATGACTCTAGTGAATAGAGCCATTAGATACTAGGCAGGCATAATACTTAAGAATTTGAGGTGTCATTGTAATTAGTTTGATAGTTAAGATTTGGGATCACATAGGACGTTGCTAAGGATTGTAGTGATGGCCCATAGGGGGGAAATTATGTGAGTGTTGTGTTTCACTAGATAAAAAAGATCTCGAGGTTTGAAAGTTAGCAATCGTGCATGGAGATTATGGAGACTTAAGTATACAGGTTAGGGACTAACATTAAGAAATGAGAAATGTAACTTCATTAATATGAAGGATAAAAAGGAACCTCAGTCTTAAAGAGGGAAGCCTAGCATTCTAGCTTCCCAAATGAATAGGTTCACAAGACGTTGTCTTTGAGAATTGGTAGTCGTGATTAGTGATTTGGGTCAGGGCACATGGCTAGGATAATACCTTAGCATACATATAGATTAGTGAGAATTTTAAACTTCTAGTGTACAATGTGGTTTGTACTTCACGTGTCATAGTTCATTGCCTAAATTTAATTGTTTCATTATCGCATAGCAGTCGATTATTCCATTACATCTTATTGTGTATTATTTGATCCCGATGATAGGAAATTTTCGTGTCAATTATGGGCCCGTATTCAGTTGCAACATTGCCTAAGCTCAATAGTGATGCGGGATAGGTCGCGTCGAGGCTGATGCATCACGGTACACGAGTATGTTCTCTTTCAATAGCACGCTTATTTTACACTAATTGGTGTATACACATGGTCTCACAGTTTGTTGTATGTAATTTACATGTATACTTGATATCTTTAAGTTGACACACTCACTAGTTAGCCGATATAGTTAATTACGATGTATACCATGGATTTGAGGTCACGATGCTAAGAAATGAATATTAGAACTTAATGGAACATTAAATTCTAGTGTTGCACTCCGTATGGAATTTGAGGATTGAGAATATAGTCTATCATGTATATATATATTGCGACACTTCGGATGACTCTATCTTAACGCGTAGTTTAGTAGGATTTATCGGTTGGATGGACTATTAGGATTAAATGGCTATTACGAAATCATGAGGTGAATTGTTGATGATGTATCTTCCTAGGCCAGTCAAGATCCAAACTGTTTGATGAAGCATAGTCTTGTAAATATCGATATTTGGATTAATTCATGATAAAAAGTTCTTTGGGTTGTTAGCATGATAATTACAGGCTATTAACAACTTTGAGGTATTGTTTGGATGGACATGTTATGCATGCTTGGAAGTTAGAAATAATACCTGTGGATCCATCGTGGTTAGATCAAATTAATGGTATGAAATATTTGGGTTAGACTATGTGTTAAAGACATCTAGGATTTGAGTTAAATCGTTGGATGAATGATTTGTTATCTTGATGATCATCAATTTTAAGGAAGAATTTTTCAATGGAGGGAAAAATGTAATACCCCACCCCGAGAAATTTATTAAATTAAAAGTGAATTTTATTTGATGAGGTATAAATTAAGAATCAAATAGAATTATTGAATAATTATGGGAGATTGTGGACAAAGGATTAAATTTAAGCTAAAAGAAATATAAGGCCTATAAATTTTGTGTGGTTTATTACAATATATATATATATATATATATATATATATATATATATATATATATATATATATATATATAAATGGTTTTGATTTATAATAATTCATGGCCTTTCGTTTAAGCTGAGTTGGCAGAACAATGAACACGCGTACGACTTTAGGTTAACACGCTGGCTTGCCATCAATCCCTCCACCATGAAACTTAACTTTGGTAAGCTGGACTGTACGAAGGTGAATATATATATAATATATAGAATTGGGTCGTGGGTAATGTGTGGCTTTGAGTTAGAACAAAAGGAAAGAGAATAAATAAGGGGTATGGATGTACGATCACAGTCTTACCCATCTCGGTGTAAGACTATATCTATAGGAACAAGCGGTGAGAATATGTATCTGTAGAAACAAACGGTAACGACACAGAGTGTAGGAGTTGATACCCATCTCAGCTTGTCTCTCAAACGATGATCACAGTCGTTCGAGCGATGATCACAGTCATTTGAGGGATGGTTGATTAGACCTTCTACCTTATGCGCTATTGATTGCTCGTTTATGGGTTCAAACTTGGGTTAGTCTTAGGTCCTGACCAACTGATTGAAATTTGAAATTGTATATGCAGAAAGCTTTGGGTATTGTCATGCAACACAAGAACAATAATAAGGGAACACGATTAGAAGAAAAGAAAAAAAAAGGAAACAGATATCTGCCAAAAAACACCCTTGAACTGTCACCCATGTTCGTGGTTTAGCATTTCAGTGGCCTGAGGTCCTGAGTCAACAGAGACAAAATGAACTAAATTAAAAGGAAAGTGAAAGGGACTCTTCAAGTCACGAGTTCTGTAAAATTTGTTGCCACCATTGACCAATATTTAACGAGTTAGCCTCTTGTGTGTATATGTTAGATGAATTCGAGTGGTGTTAGAAGAGAAGAAAGGCTATTCTTATTTTCCCCTCAAGAACTCACTGCATTCAACCATTAAAGACCTTAGCAAACACCTTCATACTAGAATAGTTACTTCTCCACTATTAAAATATAAGTCATAAAATATATTATTATCAGAGTTATTTGTTGTTGGGTTGTAGTAGATGTAATATTTAGAGTTGGATGAGGGTTTGAAGGGGGTTACTTTAAAGATGAGTTGCTGAGCATTTTTGGAGCTTTGTTTGACTCCCTTTAAGGCCACCTTTGGAGGTGGTGGAGTCACCCATCTTCTTTAACACTACCACCATCATTGGAGTATTTGAGGTGGGATTCACTAACCTTGATTTAAGGTTTATGTTGTGTATAAATTTCAGAACCATTATTTACATATTTTAGTCTTAAAATATGTAGAACTTGTGATAGTTGCATCTATGAAATTTATTGGTAAATTTCTATAATCTCATGAACAAATGGGTCTCAAATGAAGGTTTCAAAGTGTTAAAGATTTCAGAATACTATTCATGGACATTTTTATGAAATAAAAATGTTAAAAGGTGTCATTTGGTGTATTTCTAGTTAAAATGAATAGTGGATATTTTTATCAGATAAAAATGGAAGAACGTAGTACTTGTGTTTATTCCTATTAAAAAGATATGATGAACATTTTTATGAAATACAAATATGAAGAAATGTTACCTTGGACATTTCAAGTAAAGGGAAATAATGGACATTTTTATGAAATAAAAATTTGAAAAATGATTAATGTTGTAAAATATTTAAGGAATAAATATTTGTAACGATTATTGTAAAATGGAGAACTTTATGAATACATGGTCATTTTCGAGTTTAAGGAAGTTAATAATATCTCGCTTACTTGAAAATAAGGTTTGTTGTCAATAGTATATAATTCTAGAAAGAAATACATGTTTATTCCATTTGATAAGATTTTAGTATTTATAGTATAATTTTTATAAACTCGTAGTATTTTGTTAATAAATAAGTGAGTGAGTATAATAGAGGTCTTATTGGGTTTAAACATAAAGTAAAATAAAGATGTTATTTCATGTGATGAAATTGTTGAATTGATAAGTATGAAAGTTTGGCAAAAGCATGATGTTAAACAATTATTTAAAGGCCAAAGCATTAAAATGTTAAGTTGGAAACTTAATGATTGTTTTTGAGAAATGACACTTGTTAAGGAATTAAACTGCAAGTTTTGACAAGTAAAGGGTAAATTGGTAATTTCCCTAAAGCATAACATTTTTATGAAATAAAAATGTTAATTAATGTTTTATACTAGTATGTGAAATTGAATTAAGTCCTAAAATGTAAATGATTTTTTGTATAAAATCAACACGTGTAAGATAAAGGAATTAAGGAGAAAGTAATAATTTTCCAATTATAATTAGAAAATGGACGGTTAAGTCCAAGGCTTTGGCTTCGGCCGAAAAGTGTAAATTAAAGTAAACATTATGAAAATGTTGAACACATTGGCAAGATAATGATATTTGATGATTTCGGGTTAAATAATTAAGCAGGGCTATGCTATCTCTAGTGGTGAAAAACCCCAAACCAACTGTAGTTTAATTAGCGGTCGGTGTCGGATGGTGAAATTTCTTGAAATCATGGGTGTGCGTGAGTTGTGATGAGTGTGTGTGTGTGTGTGTGTGTGTGTTAGAGGAATCCCTAAAGATAATGCTAAGTAATGGATTGAATATTAATGAAAGAGGCATAAATGAATGGTATTAATTCATTGATTTACTAATGCAAGAATAACGCATTAAATGTTTAATATTCATGTGGTAACATGGAATGGTTAAATAAGGCGACGTTATGATATCTAAGCTACCTAATGAGATTTGAATAATAATGAACACAAGATCATATTATATGAGACTTCCAAAGGAAAATGAATAATTTTCTAAACACGGTGTGTGTTTATGTTGAAAGCACGTCTGAAGTAATGATTAATAACTCGGTGTGAATTAATTAACGTCGGGTAATAAAATGTTGAATGTAAATGAAAGATTTTTCCAACAATTGTTAGTTGTTTAACCGTGTGCGTTGATGGGAAGGAATTCTAGTTTTCAAGCATAATAATATAAAACGCTTATTTGTAACGACAATAAGGATAAAAGGTATCAAATAATGTTTTCGAGATAAAACGATTTAGTCCATTAGGATATGTATTTTCCAACAATAAATATGTAGATATATATGTATTTTCACATGTATGTAGTGTAGCATGTGAGTATTTTTTTCTTCCTTTCATTTCTATACTGCTTTTGTACATAATCTCACAGAACATTAGACTCACATCCTCTTTTGTTACGGTAGGTTATATGATGTTTTGTACTTTGAGTGCGTTATACAGGTAAGTAGTTACTTGATTTTACGATTAGTATCTCTATTTACTTGGCCTTGGGGGCACTACCCTTGGGCCATATTACGTAGTGATTGTAAATCAAACGCGCATGCTAATAAGTATAGCGTTAAATAATAATAAACTGGATTTGAAACATTATTTAGGGTGTTTCATTTCACTTCACAATTAATGTACCAACCGGGTCAGCTTACCCCATTAATAACCTTTTAATTCGGGTCGGGGCGTTACATTACACCTTTGAATCCTCAATTCCATATGTATAACTAGTTATAAGATTGAGAAATAATACTAATATTGTTACAATAATGCAAAATTTATTGAGATTCAAGAGGAGATGAAAGGGAAGCTATATTGTAATTTTTCTACTATTAGAGATGATGGTGGGATTGAGTTCTATGGAATAATTGATGATTTGGTTAGAATTAGAGAACGAGAAGTCACTTTCATCCCTATTGATTGTGATGTTAAGTGTAATGATCTCTTATTTGAGTCTCGTGGTATCCATTGTCTCACGATCTTAATTAAAATAAAGTATGATTTAGTACCCAAAAAAATACATTCTTAGGCGGTGAAGAAAAGATATCAAAAGGCTCCACACATAGATTAAAATCATTTACTCGGGTTGGGCAATGAATCCCGAGAATGAGTGTAATGATAGAATGTGTAATTAATTTCACGAGGTTGTGGAAAAGGCAATGAAAAATGAAGATCCCATAGAATTGGTGATCACTTGGATTAAATGGTTATTTATTGAGTTAAATAATGGTGAAATTTGTGAAAGTAGTCATAACTACTCTATTTATAATGGAACAACTCAACACCTCATCATAGGGAAAATGCTAATGCCAAAGGAAGCACAACTATCCATTGTGAAATTTATGCAAGTAATCAACCTACTCCATTTATAATTGAACAACTCAACACCTCATCACATGCGAAAGAAGCCAGTGCCAAACGAAGTGCAACTATTCGTTATTCAGTAGACATTGATAGAAAATGTCGACCACGTTATAAAAGGCAACATGGAATGACGGAGAAATCAGTGCAAAAGATGAATATATATATATATATATATATATAATTTTTGTATAATTATTTTTCTTTTATTGTTTTTTCAAATTCTAATAATGGATTATGTAAGATCAAGTTTTGTAATTTCTCAATTTAATTTTTATTAGCCTTATGCCATTACACACCACTGCACCTTCATAACTATTTTCACGCATTAGAAGACAAGAAGTTGGTGACATTTGCAAGATTGAGAATTATTCGTCACAACAACATTCAGAAGAGTTATGAGGTGGTTTTGTACAGTCTTTATTTATTGAGGAGATTTTTATAATTAGAGTTTGCATTAAAAAAAATTTAAATTGTTAAAAACAATTTTTAAAAGTTTTTTTGAAAATTATGACGGCTCATTAGAATGAGTTTGATAGATTATTCGAATGATCTTACACACTGTCATTAAAAGGAGACTCCATCGTTTGAATAAATTTGGGACAACGCCTTTTAGTCAATTCTAGAATGTCATTCGAGGTGTCATTAGATGTCGTTCAAACGAGATTGAGTACATCATTGGACTGACTTTTCCACGTTCGAAAGAGAACTGAAGCGACACCTTTTGGTCAAGCACTGGAATGTTGTTCGAAGTTTTGTTGAAAACTTGTTCGAATAAAAAAGATTACGTCGTTCAAACGAGGTACCTAGTCATTGGAATGAGCATGCGAGTTTTTATATTTTAAATAAATCTGATCCAAATCTCTAATGCCTATCATTTTGCAACAAACTTCCTTATAAATGGAGATGTAGGATTAGAGTTTTAAACGACTAATTTTAACACTTTTTAAGACATTATAGAGCTCCTTTTGTGATCAAACTCTACCATTTTTTATCCAAACCCCTTGAAAATTTAGAGATCACTTTACCAAATCATGAAGAATACATCCTTTTTAAAAGACTCTTGTAGAGATTTTCTCTACGGCTAATTTTTAAAGCTGAGGCTCTACGCTAAAGAAGCATGTTGATCGACGAATACTGAGGGAAGACAGTTTACTGTGGATGGTGTTGGACTGTGCCATAGCTGAATACTTGAAGAATTGTGCGTTATACTTAGTGATGTAAGTAGTCTGTAAATCATATAGGGTCTGCCAATTCTTATACAGTGTTGAATTATAGGTTTTTCTCGAAATGAATTTTCCTTTCTTCTTCGCATGCTTCGGTTGGCTTATTTAATTTGGACTTCACTATTACATGTACAATAAATTAAATCAAGATAAAATTTGTTAAAATTTAAATTTGTTTGTGTTTAACCTGAGATACAAATAAAATCACAGAATCTACATTCTTAAAATAGTATTAGATCAGTTTATACTAAGTTTTTGTGTGATCTTTTAAAATTTTAATTTTATGAAAAAGTTTTATAATCGGCTATTTATTTTCGATGGATTTAATTATGTATACTGAAAAGCTAGGATGAGTTCTTCCTTAAAGTCTATTGATGAAAGAGTCTACCTTGTTTGTGAAAGAGGGTGGACACCACCCACTGTGACCAACGACAATGTCAAAAGTCTTCAGCATGTCTCTTCTTGGACAGAAGATGAATTTAAATGGAGTAATTTCAAATCACGCGATTTAGTTTTCTTTTCTGGAGTTGTCACCCCTGACGAGTTTCGTCACATAATAATGTGCACCACGTCTAAGGAAACCCGGGATACCCTCCCAACTTACTCACGAGGGTACCAACACTATACAAGCTTCTAATCCTTAAAACCTCACCACACAGTTTGAGACTATTAACATGCTAGAGTCTGAGTTGTTCAATGAATTTTCTTCATGATTATTTAATATCATTAACACTAGTTTTAATTTAGGTGAGAAAATTCATGAGAGACGTGTACTTAAAAAGATTTTAGGATCACTTTCAACCCATTTTATTCCTAAGGTTCATGTGCTTAATTCATTGGGAATATTAGATATGCTTAGGTTAGAAAAGCTCGTAGGAGACCTTTAAGCATATCAGATTGGCATGTTTCTCAAAATTGTTAAACCTAAAGAAAAAGGAATTACATTAAAAGTTAAATCTGAAAGAAGCAAGAAAGTGTCGTCTGATTCCAAGTATGATTTTGATTTGGATGGTTTAGCCTTTTACAAAAAAAAAATAAAAAAAAATTTAAAACTTAGAAAATAAAATACTTCCAAAGAAAATAAGAATTTTGAGGAAGATAGGACATAAAAATTGGGCAAGAAATTTTTTGAAAAATAATGAAAATATTACCCTAAGAAAGATGAAGATAGATGTTATGATTACAAGGATAAGGGTAAAAAGGCTCATGAGTGTGATACGAGATTAAAGAGACAAAACAATGGTAAAGCCGCCTTTAATGCCACGCTTAGTGATAGAAATGTCAAGTCGATGCATTTCGAGGATGAATCACGGCAGGGACATAATTTTTCCTCGTTCATGGGTAGTCACGTTAGTACATTAACTGAGCCTCACGCCAATGAGGCAGTTGTTAAACATGATGAACTCAACAGTGAGCCTAGTCATTTCTAAAGAGAGTGGGGGAGATGATGCTTTGAATTAGGGAGATAAATATATTCAACGTACTTACACTGAACTTTACGCTAAGTCCTTCAAAATGAAAAATAAAAACAAAGGTTTAGCGCTTAGAGTGTTATCTTTAGAGAAGGATTTGAGAGAGGTAAGAGAAAGCGAGTCCTCGGTGAGAGTTTCATTGGGAGAGAGAGTAGATTTAGTAAAAAGGGAAATGCTAACTTGACAAAAAAAGTGGCTAGTCTTACGAGATATTTTAAAGCATCCATATAGACTCATGAGAAAGTTTAAACCCTTATATCCCAATTCTAGAAAGATCTCGAACGTGCCCGAGAGGGAAAGGTTACTCTAGAGGATACATCGAAGAACGTTGAAAAGATGGTCCACGGTCCCGCTTTAAGTTTTGGAGAGAGGTGGGGAATAGTTTACGATGGTGTATCCATTTCCCATATCGTACCGAAATCGATTCCTAAATTTATGGTAGATACTTATGAACCTTGACCTAAACCACAAAATAGAGTTCATCCTATGAAAGAAAACGAAGGTAGACCCAAACAAATCTATGCTTATACTTATTACAAAAGGAGAGGTCACCTTTGAGAGTTTTGCTACAAGTGACGAAGAACTTAATGTACACAAACTCCATGTGCATCGCTATAGTGACGCTGCTAGTCTTAGAGAGAAAGTTGAGTTCTTAGTAGCAACTTAATAAAGATTAATGGAAAATTTTCAACGGATGTCAATGACATTTTAGAATGCTTTTAATGCTCTGACTAGAGCCAACAATAATAAGGGCAAACAAAAGGTTTACCTCCACTTGGGTACCTAAGCACAACGATAAAAACCTTAGTGTTCACGTTGCTCTTAAAGTTAAAGATACTTCATAATGGTATTTTGATAGTGGGTGTTCTAGTCACATGACCAATGACATATTATTCTTTACTAACCTTAAGGATCGTAAAGAAAGCAAAGTTACCTTTAGAGGCGGGAGTAGGTCTAGTATTTAGGATGTGGATGTGTTGAGATACCCGAATTTCCTAAACTAGATAATGTAATGTAAGTAAAATCATGGAAAGAGAACTTAATTAGCATAAACTTTGCGGTAAAATTTGATCGATCCAAATATAACATATATAATCAATCTAGTGAACTTATACTATAAGGAGTGAGGACCGAAGATAATTGTTATGGGATCATTCCCAAGTCCTACTTTGTGTGTAAAAATACCACAGTCTCCTTTATGGACCTTTGGCATGAATGACTAGGTCATGGGAACTTTAAAGATCTTGACAGATTAGTGAAAAAGGACTTAGTTTGTTACCTACCCTTCCTTGGGAAACCAACTTGATTAGTTTGTGGTCCTTTTAAACAATGAAAACAAATTCGAAGTCCTCATCAAAAGTTGAATACCATTACCACCACAAGTGTTTTGGAGTTTATTCACATAGATCTAAAGGTTCCAACTCACTCTAAGAGTTTAGGTGGTAAGAGAAACATTATTGTGATGGTAGATTACTTTCTAGACACTCTATCATGGGATTTATTTTTAAAAAGTCCGATGCGATTGAATTTATAATAACCAAATGTCGTGTCCTACAAAACTAACACGGTGTCACTATTAATCGGATGCATAGTGATAACAACACTGAGTTTAAAAAAGTCAAAGTGGATAGCTATTGTGATGGAGTGGGCATCAAACACGAGTTTTCTGCCATTCACACTCCTCAATAAAATGGGATAATTGAGAGGAAGAACCCGACGATATAAGATATGGATAGATCCATAATTCTTGGGAGAAATTTACCTAGACATTTTTGGGCAAAGGCGGTGAGTACCACATGCCATACGGTGAATAGGATATATCTTTGTCCACACACGCTACACATGCCATATGAGTTGTGGACAGGGAAGAAGCCCAACCTGTCGTATTTTCATGTATTTGGGAGTACTTGATACATCTTATGAGATAGAGAGCACTTAGGAAAGTTCGACTCCCATAATGATGAGGGGATATTCTTACATTTTCCTCATCAAGTAAGTCTTACAGGGTTTTTAACCTTAAAAGGTCTAAGGTTATTAGTCAATAAACGTCACGATTATAGAGGACGATCCACCAATGTCTATTGACCCTAACCCCAAGTGTGAGGATGATGCACCCCCAGTGATGATCCCATCCTTCCTAATACTGCCCCGATGGACCCTACTCCTGATTTAGAGGATCCACTCGCTTGGGTTCGAAAGAATCATGACCCTTCCTCCAATACTTAGTGATCCCACACTAGGTGTCAAGACTCTCACTAAAATTGAGAATACGATTTGCTACCTTTGATATACCTCATTAGTCGAGACCTATAATGTGAAATAAATACTCAAGGATGAGCATTAAATATCCGCTATGCAAGATGAGTTGCCTCAGTTTCGCAAGAACAATGTACGTGAGTTAGTCCCCCAACCTAGAGAGGCCAATATGATAGGTGCCAAGGATTCACAAGAATAATATGGATGAGAATTATACCATAGTTCACAATAATTCTAGGTTAACGCTACACACAGATTAAGAGTATAGACTTTAATGAGACAGTCGATTACTACTCACTATATCATTTCATCTACTCTTCAAGTTATATCAAATAGATGTCAAGAATGCCTTCCTTAACGATATTCTTTAGGAGGAAGTCTATGTGTAACAACCAAAAGGGCTTAAAGATCCAAAGCACCCGGGACACGTCTATTATCTTAAAAAAACCTCTATGATTGAAGCAAGCACCCCGTGCTTGGTACGAGAGGGTCACTACCTATCTCTTAGCTCGTGTCTTCAAGAGAAGGAGAGGTGATAAGAAGTTATTGGTGCGAAGAGATAGTGGTGTTATATTAGTTACCCAATTCTATATGGACGACATAGTATTTGGATCCACATGCTCTCATCATGCTTAGATATTTGAGGAAATATGAAGAACAAGTTTGATATGAGTATGGTTGGTAAGCTTACTTTCTTCTTAGGTCTACAGGTACATCAGCTAAAGGATTAGATATTCATATCTCAATCCAAATATACTAGGGATGTAGTAGAGAATTTTAGTTTAGACTTCACTAAGGACATTATAGGAGCATGATAGGTAGTCTTCTCTACTTGACAGGTAACCCTTTACAGGAGCATAACATATAGTCTTCTCTACTTAATAGCTAGTCATCATGACATCGCCTTTAGTGTTGGATTATGTGTGTGATATCAAGCGTCCCTGAAAGACTCTCACTTGCTCGCACTTAAACGTATCATCAAATATGTGAGTGAAACTTTTTCCTATGGTATTTGAAATTCCTTTGATACCAATAGCCATTTGTCTACTTATTTGAATGATGATTAGGCAGGGAATATTGATGGTTATAGAAGAACCTCAATTGGGTGTTTTTACTTTAGGAGTTATCTTGTCTCTTGGTTGATCAGGAAGCAAAAATCTATATCTTTGTCCATGGCAGAACCTTATAACATGCCACTTTCTGGGGAACAGACAGGTTGCGGCCCTATCTTCTTGATAGACCTGTTTTTAAATAGGCCATGATCATATTTAGTTGTTTCTTGGCCTCAGATACGCCGCGACATCCATTCATAAAGTCGTTGCCTGGGCTCAGACAGGGCACTCCATCAATTCAGACACTTACCACTACTTGGGTTCCAATAGGTAGCGGCACCTACGCCGCGACATACTAGCCTTTTAATTCTTATGCGTATACATTCAATAGCCCTTTGACTCATTTGAGAGTCATTACCCCTGTAATGAGATCTCTCGAATTGTCCCGTTTGGATAGTTTGGGACTGCATAGTTTTCGTATAATAATATTCTTACTGGCTTAAACTTGTTACTTTTGGAGGATGTTCTGCTACTGATCTTAATGTTCTTTGGGTACATACTAGATGATGCTATCTTAAGTGTTATTTCAATTGATAAATTAAAATAACACTTACGCTTGTGAATATATGTCGTGTACTTGGAGAACTATAGGGATACGTTGCTAAATTTTCCTTAATTTGGAACAATGTGCATGAGCTATTAAATATATTACAAATATATGCGGCTTGAATGGGATAGGATGACTCACCCTTTAGAGGAGATGGAGGAAATAGGAATTAGTACTCTAAATTGAATTTTAATTTTAATTTCAAATCAAATTGAATTTGAATATCAAATTAAAATTCGTATTATAAATTGAAATTAGTACTAGAAATTTAAATTTTAATTGATATTGGTTTTTGGTTTAGTGTCTATATGATTTTTGGTATTCAATTCTAAAATTGAAATTTGTTTTTTGTGTCTAATTGCCGCAGTGGCTGCCATCTCTTTCTCTCTATCTCTACACACATTTTGGTATATCTTTTGAGATCTCTCTCTCTCTCTCTCTATATATATATATATATATATATATATATATATATATATATATATATATATACACACATAAAGATTGTTAAATTATTGAATTGTTTGGGATTCTTAAATTCTGGTTGACTGGTGGATTTGAACATTTAGATGGCCATAGAGCTGGTTGTTTCTAGAAATTTATAATAAAAGACATTATTGTTTTGAATTCTTGAATTGTTATTGATTGGTGGATTTAAATACTTATATGGCCATTGAGTTGGTTGGACCTAGGCATTCTCTAACATTTAGGGTTGTGATGAGAAATAAAATATAACTATGTGAAAATAGAATATAAATAAGACATAATTAAAATGAAACATACTATAAATTTTATGCAACAAGTAATAAGTAGCCATGCATTCACATGTCCCACAAAGCAAGTGTTATATAACAAGTAATGAGGGTAAAAGGTAATAACAGGAACCGCAATAGATAGCCATTGTCTATCTATTGTGGTTCCCGTTACTATAATCTAGGCATGCATGTGTAAATTTACATTAAGTCAACTTCTTATATAAGGCTTGCTTCGGGGGGTGCATGTTTGCATGTATTCTCATTTGAATGTATGACATAACAGTTATGTAACATTTACAACTAATTTAAATTATATATAGTGCGCATAGATACTAGCCTTCTTGATCTTATATGTACGCATTCAATAGCCCGTAGACTCATTCGAGAGACATTACCCCTTTAATGATATACCTCGAATTGTCTCATTTGGACAGTTTAGGACATCATAGTTTCTGTATAATAATGTTCTTAGTGACTTAAACTTGTTACGTTTAGAAGAAGTTATGCTTCCATATCTTAATGTTCTCGATGGTAAGTGTTATTTCAATTGATAACTTAAAATAACACTTACACTTGCGAATCTATGTCGTGTACTTGAAGAACTATGGGGATATGTTGTTAAATTTTCCTCAAATTGGAATAATGTTCATGAGTTGTTAAGTATATTACATAAATATGCGGTCTTAAATGGAATAAGACCACTCATCCTTTAGAGGAGATAGAGGAAATAGGAATTAGTATTATAAATTGAGTTTTAATTTTTGTTTTAAACTAAAATTGAACTTGAATTTGAAATTGAAATTCGTATTATAAATTGGAATTGAAATGAGTATTAGAAATTTAAATTGGTATTTGGTATTTGATTTTTAGTATAATGTGTATTTGATTTATGGTATTCAATTCTAAAATTGAAATTCAGTTTCCCTCTCTAATTGCAGCAAAGGCCATCATCTCTCTCTCTCTCTCTCTCTCTCTCTCTCTCTCTCTCTTTCTCTCTCATTTCAACATTTAGATGTCCATTGAGTTAGTTGACCCTAGGAATTTCTAATAAGACGTTATTATTTATATTGTAATTTTGAATTATTGAATTGTTGTTGACTGGTGGATTTGAACACTTAAATGGCCATTGAGTTGTTGGCCCTAAGCACTCTCTAACATTTAGGGTTGTTATGCGAAATGAAACAAAACTATGTAAAAATCAAATATAGATAAGACATAATTAAATGAAACATACTATAAATTTTATACAACAAGTAATAAGTAAACATGCATTCACAACAGAATACATGCATGCATGTAGCCCGCAAAGCATGTGTTATATAACAAGTAACGAGGGTAAAAGTTAAGAATGGGAACTGCAATAGATAGACAAATCTTATCTATTGTGGTTTTCGTTACTATAATCTAAGCATACATGTGTCAATTTACATTAAGTCGACTTCTTGTATAACACTTGCTTCGGGCGGTGCATGTCAGCATATATTCTCATTTGAATGCATGACATAATGGTTCTGTAACATCTATAACTAATTTAAATTACATATAGTGCGCATAGATACTATCCTTCTATTTCTTATGCGTGCGCATTCAATAGCCCTTATACCCGTTCGAGGGTCATTACCCCTATAATGAGATCTCTTGAATTGTCCCGTTTGGACATTTTGGGACTGCATAGTTTCTGTATAATAATAATCTCAGTGGATTAAACTTATTACTTTTGGGGGAAGTTTTGTTTCCGTATCTTAATGTTCTCTGGGTACATATTAGATGATGTGATGTTAAGTGTTATTTCAATTGATAAATTTAAATAACACTTACACTTGCAAATCTATGTCGTGTACTTGGAGAACTATGGGGCTATGCTGCCGAATTTTCCTCAAAATGGAACAATGTGCATGAGTTGTTAAGTATATTACAGAAATATGCGGTCTTGAATGGGATAGGACCACTCACCCTTTAGAGAGATAGAGGAAATATAAATTACATTGTTTTTGTAATATAACACCGAAAGATGAAATGTCAATCTTGTAGTTAATTGTTTAATGGCAACTAAATGTTCACACTTTTGTTCATACTAATCCACGAATATATGTTTCTTACCCATAATATGTTATTGTTTGCAGTATCACTTGTGGGATATCCTAAATACATAGAGTGGATGGGTGAGATGAATAGATTAGGGGGTGTGTTTAGCCGATGTGCTAATGAATTTACGAAATATACAAAGAGATGTCATAATGATAAAGAGTTACCATGTCCGTATGCTAAGTGTAATAATGGTAAGGTGTTTGAGTGGAAAACAGTTAAACCACTTTTGTTAAGATGGGATATGAAATATAGTTATCAATTTTGGAATTTTCATGGGGAATTGAAACTTGCTTTTGTCCCCGCGTAACCTTCACAACAACTTTCAACAAGTAGGGTAGATGGACAATGGGAGGATAATGTAGATCATAATATGATATAGGATTTAGTTGATGACACGTATGGAGTTCGTGAAGTTGAATAAAATGAGGTCACGGATGATGTACAAGGTTCAGATGCTCATGAAAATATCGCGATAAACCTTGATGATGACTACCAAAGTTTAAAATTGAAGGCGACCCAACCGTTGTACTCTAGCTGTAAGAAAGATAAAAAAGCTTTACATGCCATGGTTGGTTTACATAGTTTGAAAACCCAATATGGTTTATCTGGAAATAACATGATAGGAATTTTGTATTGGGTGAAGGGCTTTCTACCCAAACAAAATGCACTTCCAAATAGTTATCCACCTAAAAAGAATAGTTTGAAAGGTTTGGAAATGAAGTAAGAATCCATTCATACTTGTGTGTATGACTGCATACCATACCGAAAGGAGTATGAAAATCTCGATCGGTGTCCTTTATGCAATGAACCTAGATATATCCAGTCTACGGGCAAGGAAGGCACAAGCTCAAAAGTGCCTCAAAAGTGTTGAAATATTTTTTCGGGCCTTGATTCAAGTGATTTTTCATAGTACCATGGATAGCAGAGGCGATGACTTGGCCTGCAAGGCAGAAGTAGGGGATAATCTCATGCGTCATCTTAATAATTCTACAGCTTGGAAGGAGATGAGTTATGAGTATTTCAATTTTGCTCGAGAAAAGCGTAACATTCATTTGGCAATATCAACAAATGGTTTCAATACATTTGGACATCTAAATGCCAATCAGAGTATATGTCTAGTGATCCTAAACCCGCTCAACCTCCCTCCTTCACAATGTATAAGGCCTAAATTTTCAATGTTGTCTTTGTTGATGCCTAGGCCAAATGCACCAAGTGAGGACATTGATGTTTACCTACATCCTTTGGTAAAAGAATTAAATGAGTTATGGGAAGAGGGTGTGTAAGCATTTGACTTTTTAAAAAAAGAAGAGTTTACATTTAAAGCTATATTGATGTGGACAATTCACGATTTTCTAACTTATGGGACATTATCCGGTTGTGTAGTACATGATTATTTGGGGTATTCTATTTATGAAGAGGAAACTAAATCTCTTCATCTCCCCACTTATAGTTTTAGATTTGATAAAGGTTCCATTTTTTTATCGCGCAGGGTTGAACAAATGCTACCTCCAAAAAAACATTCAGGTTCAGAAATTGAAAGTAAATCTTCTAATTGTGGCGCTAACATCCCAAGTAGTAATCCTAAATTTAAGAATGTCAAGTATAAGAAGACCCCAACTGGGAATGAAACTGAGACAAGAAAGGCATGGTCTAGGAGGTCAATTTTATTTGACTTACCTTATTGGAAGAATAACCCGGTGT
This sequence comes from Sambucus nigra, assembly GCA_949130495.1. Classification (NCBI taxonomy): domain Eukaryota; kingdom Viridiplantae; phylum Streptophyta; class Magnoliopsida; order Dipsacales; family Adoxaceae; genus Sambucus; species Sambucus nigra. The sequence continues at coordinate 165,836,676 of OX422207.1, forward strand.
GCCATGTATTGGATATGATGCACGAAGAGAAGAACATCGATGAACATATTATGAGCACATGACTTCAGGGGAGTCATTTGAAGCATGGAGAAAATGCATGAACAGACCTTAAAGCGTTGAAAATTAAGCCACAACTATGGGTGAAAGAAGATAGTAGGGGAAGGACAATAATTCCCAGTGGTTCATTTACTTTGATGAGTGGGGGAGGGGGGGGGGGGGGGGAAGGTTCTTTTATACATAATATATAATTTGAAAGTTCCATCTAATTTTTCATCCAACTTGCAAAGGATTGTGAATTATGCTACCCATGATTTACATAAGTGTGACTCCCATAATTGGCATGTGACCATGCAATTGGTTCCTCTATTATTTAAGCATTGTTTCTCCAAGCACAAGGATTTTTGAAGGGTTACGATGAAAATTAGTATCTGCTTCTCACTTTTATGTGAGAAGGTAGTCAATCGATATCACATACTGGCCAAAAAATTAGCGGTGAACAAAGCGAATTTTGTGTTGGAGAAGTATTTTCCCCCATCATTCTTTGACATAAGTATTCACTTGTTGGTACACCTATGCGACAAGGCATTGTGGATGACAGTGATGAGTTAGTCGATGAGGGTGGTCATGTGATGGGAAAATTAATGAAATTAACGAGTTTGCAATATGAACAAGTAGCTTATTATCTATTTGACACACATGAAGATATCTAAGAATGGAGAAAGTAAGTTTAAATTATTTTGACTTTTACATTATTTTAATTTTTATACATGATCAATTTTGTAATACGTTCGTTACGACCTATGCCGAAACTATGAAGCGTGTGAGACCAATAAAAGATGAAAAACAATGGCACAATCAGATAGCGAATTTAGGTTGTAGTTGTCACACGAGGTAATTATAATGAAAATATGTTATTAAATGTCATATTATAAGAAATATGTACAACTAACCTAATTAATTTATCTATATTCTCATCTCTTAAAGACAGGTGATGCGACATCAAGGCTTTCTTATTAAGCCACTGGACCCTTATTCCTGTCAGAAGAGTACAAAAAGTATCGATTGAACGGCTACATATTCGATGCAAGGGTGTACGAGAAAAATACAAATGTACAGAAATGAAGCATTTCATATATGGCTCTTACGTATTTTCGAGCGAGCGCGAAAGATAAAAACCTCGTTGAAGCTTAAATGACTTACTACGGTATAATTCAAAATATATTTGAATTGGACTATGTAAGCTTCAAAGAGGTTGTGTTTTAGTGTGATTGGATAAGAGTTAAGGATAAAAATGTTTGTAAAGTTAATCCTGGCACCAATTTGATCATGGTTGACTTGTCCAAGTTAAAGAGAAATGAACACGTGAGCGATGAACCATTTTTTTATGTTTTTCAAAAGGTTAAGCAAGTGTTTTACTTATAGTATATCAACAACGAACCTTGGCCAATTGTCCTACATGCGCCAAAGCGTCTAAACAGTAGTGTGGATGACTTGGTTGATCCTATCGAATATTAATCCATTTTTATGATAACCTGAATTTGAAACAATTTTTAGACATGTAAAAAGTATTCCAATTATTTGTAATGACCAATTGGTGTATTATTCTAGTGTTTCATTATTATCGGACAATAGTTTAATGCTTTTAATTCATTTTTACTTGATCAGTTTAATGCTTGTAATATAACCAGTGGGTATATTCTTCTAGTGATTTGTTATTATCATATTTGAATTAAAATTGGTTTTATGGTTAGTGAATATGTTAATTAGGATTTTAATCAATTTAAGCATTAATTGAAAGTCCATGACATGACCCGATATTGAAACAATATTTATATTTTTAATGTAGTTAACTTGTATTCTTCTAGTACTTTGTTATTATCGGATTTGAATCAAAATTGGTTTTATGGTTAGTTAATATGTTACTTTGAATTTTAATCAATTTAAGCATTAATCAAAGTCCATGACATGACCTGATATTGAAACAATATTTAGATTTATAATGTCGTTAACGTGCATTCTTTTAGTGTTTTGTTATTATCGATTTGAATCAAAATTGGTTATATAGTTAGTCAATATATTAATTTGGATTTTGATCGATTTAAGCATCAATTCAATGCCCATGACATAACCCAATATTGAAACAATATTTAGATTTATAATTTCATTAACTTATATTCTTCTAGTGCTTTGTTATTATCAGATTTGAGAATTAATTCAAAGTCCATATATATGTTTGTACTAATAATAACAATTTTCTTAGAAAATGTCTTCATCCCAGCGTGGTAACAGATGCGGCGAAGGCTCCTCGGCCACTAGGCCCACAAAATGGGGCAAATTGGGGTCCATCGTCGAGAACAAGATGTCATTATTGGCTAGATCCCTAGAGTTGCTGAAACGATCATCGACCTGGGCTACACTGATTGGAGGTCCATCCCAAATGAGCTCAAGATGGGCATCTGAGGGGCACTAAATGTAGTGTATTTATATTTTCATTTTCGTTTATATTTATATTTACATTTATAAGAAACTAACACTTACTTTCGTTTTGGTTTGTATTTGTTTGACAGGATCAATTCGGCCTACTCCAACATGTCCGCGACACCATATTGGAACAGTTGAGGGATTAGTATAAGACGTGGAAGAAAAACATGCAGGCACGATACTTTGGGAAGACTCGAGAGTCCATTCTGAGAGTGCGTGACACCATCTCCTCGAAGGAGCCGATCTCAATGGCACGGTGGCAATAGTTTGTCGATAATGTGATCGATGACCAGCAATTGGCATCTCATCAATCAGGGAACGAAAACCAGGAAAAAAAGGTGGACGTGCACTTTTCTAGGCGGACGTCTTACGCCGAGGTAGATCACTTGATGGTAAGCTTTATTTTTCTTTAATTTTAGTTTTATGATATTCTAATTTAGCATTACTTTGCGTTATATACTAATTATGCATTATTTTATTTCAGGAGATGGGGAGTGGCCCTAGGAGTGGGACACATAGGCTTGATGCCTATGTGGCAATTCAGATGAAGAAGGGAAATGATAAGGAGGAGTTCCCGAGCGTCGCAACCATGATTGTAAGTTATAATTCACTACTCCAAAATAGTTGACTTGTCACGATCTTTGACCGTGACAAGTCTAGGGGTGATAACTTATTTGTCACGGACTTGTCATGGCCAAAGACCATAAAAAGTTAATTAGACTTGTCACGATCCTGTCACGATCTTTGACCTTGATAAGTTTTTGTCACAGTCAAAGATCGTGACAAGTCAGAAAAAATTGTCACGGTCAAGGACCGTGACAAGGTTCTTTGTCTAGAACTTGTCACGATTTTTGGCCGTGACAATTATGGGCAGAATTAAAAAAAAACTGCTGAACAGTATGGCCACTGCCACTGTCCAGTAGTATATTTGTACCTGTTATGAAAAAATTATACTTGTCCAAACAACATATATCCAAATAAAATAGAAATAATATACCAAATCATGGCATATATAATCCATATCCATATAAAATAGAAATGAAAATATCCATATCCGAACCAACATGTACCAAAATAAAAAAAATATATACAAATACAGTTCAATATCCAAATGAAAAGATAGAAACAATGTCACAAAGAAGAAGCGGGTCGGAGGAGGAAGGAAGGCCATACGACATATGAATTAAGACGCCCCGCAATATGCTAGACGTTGTATTGTTCGCAAAACCACAAAGGTGAGTTCTCCTTTCTCTCCACCACATGCGTGACGCGCACTCTTACCTCAATGTCTTGGAGGGGATGTCTATGAACCAGAATACTCGGGAGGAAGCTCGGATCTCTCAACCCCCTCGCTATTGGATCCTCACAATATGTGTCGAAACACGCTCGACCAACTGATTGTTGACTTAGTCCGCTCGGAGGGGGTCATGATGGGAAATGGATCATCATATGACACTGACTCCATGTGTATCGGCGATGAAGCAGTGGAGTCTCATCCTCATCCTCATCCTCATCTACCTCTACCTCCTTCTCCTTCTCCTTCCCCTTCCCCTTGCCCTTGACTTTGCCCAACTGACGCTTCATGAAGGGATACATATCTAGGACCTTCACCTCCAACCTTAATTGCTTATCGTCATGGGTGTCCACCTTATGTGCTAACCCTCTGTTACTCGTATCGATTCCAACGATCCTAGACTTCCCTACCAGTGAGCTCACCCCCTATTCGTCCCCTTGCGATCTAGCCTGAGCACTTGGATGAGTGCGTCCGTAGCCAAAAATACTTTGTCGGCATCAGACTGCGACTCATGCACTTCCTTATACTTTGCCTGAAAAGACAAAAAGTACACAATTATCTAATTAAGTAAAAAAAATTATAACAGAATCAGAAAAATTAAACATTTATAACTTACAATAGTGGCTATGATGCTCGAGGACACCTCCTTGTCCTTGTCCTTGCCCTCTTTCGTTCGAATTGCCACATAGGCATCGATCCTATGTGGCCTACCCCCAGGGACACTTCCCGTGTCCTGAAATAAAATAATACAAACTTAGTAAGTAACGAAAAGTAATGCTAAATTAGAATAACTAAAATTAAAGAAAAATAAAAACTTACCATCCTGTGCTCCACCTAAGCATAAGACGCCCACCCAGAGTAGTGCACATCCAACTTTTTCACCCGGTTGTCCCTCCCCGGTTGGCTAGATGCCAATTTCCGCTCATTGGTCTCAATGTCGATCAACTTTTACCACTGTGACAATGAGATCGGCTCCCTCGGGGGGAAGGTGTCACGTAGTCTCATAATGGACTCCCGAGTCTTCCCAAAGTACCGTGCCAGCAAGTTCTTCTTCCACGTCTTATATTGATCCCTCAATTGCTCCAATGTGGAGTTGTACAGATATGCGAGCAGGCCGAATTGTTCCTGTCAAACAAATGTAAACCAAAAATAAAGTAAGTGTTAATTTCTTATCAATATAAATATAAATACACTACCTATAGTGCCCCCCAGAAGTTCAACTTGAGGTTAGTAGGCACGACCTTCCAATAAGTGTACCTCGGGCCTACGATCGTCTTCAGCAACTCTAGCGCTCTAGCCAATAGTGTCATCTTATTCTTGACGACGAACCCCAATTTTCACCATTTTTGGGGCCTACTAGTCGAGGATCACTCATCGCCTCCACTACCGCGCCCGGATGAAGTCATTTTATGTGTAAATTGTTATTATTAGTACAAACATGTATATGGACTTTGAATTAATTCTCAAATCTGATAATAACAATACATACCAATACCAATATCAATTTATATCAATTTCAATTTATACAAATATCAATTACCAATTTATACCAATACCAATTTCAATTTACACACACGCACACTATCCCCCCCCACCCCCCCCACCCCCCGCGCGTGCGCGCACACTCTCTCGGGTCATGGACATTGAATTAATGCTCAAATCCGATAATAACAATACATACCAATACCAATTTGTATCAATTTCAATTTTTACCAATACTAATTATAACTTACACACACGCACACTACCACCCCCACCCCACGCACACACACTCCCGAGTCATGGACTTTGAATTAATGCTCAAATCCAATAATAACAATATATACCAATACTAATTTCAATTTCAATTTACAACCAATACCAATTTTAATTTACACACATGCACACTGCCCCCCCCCCCCCCCCCCCCCCGCACACACACTCTCGGGTCATGGACTTTGAATTAATGATTAAAATTCTAATTAACCTATTCACTTGGTTATTACAAGCATTAAATGATCAATTACAAATGAATAAAAAACATTAAATTTTCATCCGATAATAATAAAAGCACTAGAATCATGCAACCATTGGTCATTACAAATAATTTAAATACTTATTATAAATCAAAAAATTATTTCAAATTCGGGTTATCAGAAAAAATGGATTGATATTCGGTAGGTGCAGCCAAGTCATCCACACTATTGTTTAGACGTTTTGGTGCATGTAGGACGATTGACCATATATCACTGTTGATGTACTCCGAGTAAAACACTAGCTTGACCTTTTTAAAAGCATAAACAAACGGCTCATCGTTCACGTGTTTGCTTCTCTTCAACTTGGACAAGTCAACCATGATCAAATTAGTGCCAGGATCAACTTTACAAGCATTTTTATCCTCAACTCTTACCCAATCACAGTAAAATATAAACTATTTGAAGTTTACATAGTCCAATTCAAATATATTTCGAATTACATCATAGTAAGTCATTTCAGCTTCAACGAGGTTTTTATCTTTCGCGCTCGCTCGAAAGAAAGTCAGAGCCTTGTATGAAATGCCCGAGTTTAGTACATTTGTATTTTCCTCGTACACCCTTGCACTGAATACGTAACCGTTCAATTGATACTTTTTGTGCTCTTGTGCCATGAACAAGGGTTTCAGTGGCTAGACAAGCAAGCCTTAATGTCGCATCATCCGTCTTTAAGAGCTGCAAATATAGATAAATTAATTAGGTTAGTTGTAAAACTTTCTTGTATTGTGACATTTAATAACAAATATTTTCATTATAATTACCTCCTGTGACAACCACAAACTAAATTCGCTATCTGATTGTGCCATTATTTTTTGTCATTTATTGTTCTCACGGGCTTCATATTTTCTGCATAGATCATGATGAACGTATTACAAAATTAATCATGTAAAAATTAAAATAATGTAAAAGTTAAAAAAATTAAACTTAATTTTTCCATTCTTCGACATCTTCATGTGTGTCAAATAGATAATGAGATACTTGTTCATGTTGCAAACTCATTAATTTCACTCGTTCACCCATTACATGACCACCCTCATTGACGAACTCATCATTGTCATCCACACTTGTCGAGTCAGACATATATTCTCGAGTGTAGATTAATAACTCCACGAGGATGTATTCTTCTGCAATTGATCCTTCAATGTATCATGTATTGTTGATGTAATCTTTGAAAAATTTCATCAATATTTCAAACGGATACATCCACCGATATCTAACAGGGCTGCAAAAAAGTGCTTCGTTGCATAGGTGTACCAACAAGTGAACACTTATGTCAAAGAAAGATGGGGGAAAATACTTCTCCAAGACCCAAATCGCTTCATTCACTACCAATTTTGTGGCCATTATGTGATCTCGATTGACGAGCGTCTCACATAAAAGTAAAAAGCAGATACTAATTTTCATAATAGCCCTTCGCAAATCCTTGTGCTTGGAGAAACAATTCTTAAACAATAGAGGAGCCAATTGAATGATCACATACCAGTCGTGGGGCATACACTTATGTAGATCATGGGTAGAATAATTAACAATCCTTTGCAAGTTGAATAAAAAATTAGATGGAACTTTCAAATTATATATTATGTGAAATCACCTTCCTCTCCTCACTCATAAAAGTAAACGCACCAAGGGGAATTTTTGTCTTTTCCCTACTATCTTCATTCAACCATAGTTATGGCTTAAGTTTCAATGCTTTAACGTCTGTCGTGCATTTTCTCCATCCTTCGAATGATTGCCCCCATATGTTGATATTGCCAAACGAATGTTACGCAGTTTTCGAGCAAAATTGGGATATTAAAAATTCATCCTCTTTTAAGTTGTAGAATCAATAGGGTGGCGCATGAGATTTTCCCCTCCTTGTTCCCTAGCATGCCAAGTCATTGCCTCTACTATCCATGGTACTGTGAAAAATTGCTTTAATGTAAGCCCAACGGGAAAATATTTCAACCATTTTTAGGCACTTTTGAACTTGTGCCTTCCTTGCTAGTGGATTGTACATATATAGGTTTATCGCATATTAGACACCGATCAAAATCTTCATACTACTTTTGGTATAGTATGCAGCCATACACACAAGAATGAATTGATTTATACTTCTTTACTGAGAAGAGCGACTGTGTGATAATTGATTAAATTAATTCACAAGTTTCCAATTAAATCTTATTTAATTAGAGTCTATTAATTCATCCACTAAACATGCATCTAAGTATGATAAATCTTTCAAACCATGCATGAAAAATAAAGATGACTGATATAGAAAAAAAAACCTTCTAGGTAAAATCTTTTATAAACACTTTGAAGAATTCACAAGACCTTTGACTTACATATAACCTGATAATCGCCCATAAGTGTGTAATGCACGAGGCCTTCAGCAAATCTTCAAAGATACGAGAGACAGCGAAATACCCTCCAAGCGTCGGTTCGTCGCCTTTGTCTCGTCCACACATTGAATGACTACGCTCGATATCCACCGATCAAAGATGGAGATGCCTTCTCCACAGAGGTTAAACAAAAGCAAAGTTGTTCTTAAACACCAAACAATTCACTAAACCATATGGGAGTTTTGTGAAATGAAAACCAAAAAAGGGAATTAAATCCTTAAAGGAAGAAGCCTAAAGAATTTTTCTTTCGCAGTGTTTCGGTTCTGGAAAATGTATGGACTTCTTAACGAAAATGTTACCATTTAATGAGTATTTATATAAAAATGCACCACCTCGAAATCCAAGCTCGTTCGAACGAGAAGCATATGTCGCTCGAACGAAGGACGCGTGTCGTTCAAATGGCATCGCGTGACTTCCAATCTCGTTCGAACGAGATGCTGATCTCGCGCGAACGACCTGGGCATCAAAATCGAGGTCCGCTTCAAAACATAGAAAAAATACTCATTCTCAATATTTGACGAAAAAGTCCACTCCAACACTTAGAAAATATTTTGTAAAAATATCCCAAAGATTTAAGTGAAAATTTAAGGTATGAAAAACACAACCTTACCAAAGTACACTTTGCGGAGTCTTGAATGATGAAGAACTTGAGTAATTCGAATCTGTCTTTGATGTAGATGTCTCTTGAATGCTCTTCGAAGGTGTAGCGGTATATGACATAATAAATTGATAACGGACCTATGAAAATATGTCCTTACAAATCTCCCCCTATGTCTATGCCGGTACATATATAAAAAATTCGAAATATCAAAAAATCAAAATGTCTATACAAATCTACCATCCCATGAATAAATTTGCAAGTCTTCAAAACTTTTCTTCAATCCTCTGCGTCAAATCTCAAAGCTTTTCTCATCAGGGTGTGCAACATATCAATCTTCAAATTTGTACCTACACACATAAGATAAAGAAAAAACCTTCGTGACTCATCGAGTTTGAAATGATATAAGAATAAAGCATGAATAATCAAATCTCCCCCATAATGCAAAAGATCCCCCATAACATGATAATTCTTTCTCCCCCTTTTTATGATGTCCCCAAATAGACAAATAAGAAGAAAAAATCAAAACATGGAGTGTCACGATAAAATTCATAGCAAACAAAGATCAAACTACGCGCATGCAAAGGGATATCTCAAAAATCTCACTAACTATTTTTGGATTTTTCAAATTTTTCGAAAAAAAATAAGATACAAAAATGACACCATGGATTTAAACTCAAACAACCAAGTCATAGAAATGGAACGTATGGGTGTGAACACATTCGATAGGAAAATAAACTCAATCAATCATATGTGCACGATGCATATGTGTACCCTTAACGAATGAACATCAAAAGTATCCTTAGGTGTAAAAATTTGTTGAATTTAGATGACATCGCCTTATGTAAATCAACAAATCAAAGTCAAATTATTTCCACACCAATAACATCCAAAACTATTTAGCATTTTTTCAAGATTTTCAAGGACGTGCAAACCCGTTATAAAATCTCCAACCAAAGTCCCTCATATATATTTTTTTAGAGGTGAATAAACTAAATTCTCAAACTTTGGAGAATTGGTGCAAAAACCTAAATGGCCCATAATTGGCATGAATTTCTTATTATTGCCTTTAAATTTTTTTCGAGCTCTTTTTAAACCTCTTTGGACCCCGGATAATAAAATTCCTCCATTTTTAGGTCCAATTTAACGGTGGCTCAGCATTCGCAAAGGCAAAATGAACATTTTGCAGCCCTTCCCCATTTTTAAACAAAACACACAAACTCACAAAACGGTTTTATATGCACAATTTCCTTATCAAAATTTATCACGCTTGGTTCGTTTTAAGGACGGGATTGAAGTGAAAACACCCAACCAACATGTGATAAGATAAGCACAATAGTCAAACAAATCCATGCATGTGTGCAATAAAGGAAACATGACTCAAACATGTAGGAAGTAACACTTAATTACATCTTAATGACTCTAAACATTATAAACCACAATGATGAATTGACCTATTGTCTCAAAATACTATCAAACAGTCACATGAAAAAAATGAAATGATTTTGTGACTCGGTCATCCTAAATGTTCATCCATAAATGGTGCAAACAAAATACAAAAATCTTTTTGTATTTTTCAAAAATTTATCAAAAACAAAAATTAATACAAAAAGTACATGTCACAACGGTAGCAAACATATATCAAAAAACATAACTAGCGTATGACAAACATGCAAACACAATCATCTATATGATATGGCGAGAGAAGAATCATGTGCAAGAAAACGAGAATCAACTTATTTAAAATCTAGCATATCCAAAAGTGATTTTCTAACCCAAATAGATGTGAAACGTCGTGTAGGGGATTTGGGAACTGATATGCCCCAAGTGTAACCTCGGCCTAGAGACACCAACCTCGACCGATATTATGGCCGACGTTAGGCATGACTTGGACACGCGATATCACCCCTCGGCTATATCAAGGTCGGCCCATGCCGACACTACCATGAGCCTCTCTAAGGGACGTCACAAGGATCGGCAGCATTCTCGTATATCTTGGAGTAGCAACCTCGGCCAAATGTAGGCCGAGCTCGCAGGAAGTCACAAGCAACCTCATCAAGTCACCAGTTCAACCTCGTCTCAGGCCGACGTTGTCCATTGTCTCGGCTAGGATTAGGCCGAGACCTCCATGGAATACTCGGACTGAACAGGTATCAAGACTCACCAACCTCGGCCTCACCAAGGCCGAGGTCATACACCAGACGCGATAGCCGAGCACCTGCTAACATTTGGATAAGGACACGTGGACACAAATCAGTTATAACAAGATTATTCCCCACACGTGGAGAGAATATTGCATCATCATTCTCTACATGTGACAGTGACAGATGGCACTCCCATATTGGTGAGGTAACCACACACATGCTCATTGCATGCATGGAGGGTACATTACACCCCCTAGGTACTATATATAGAGGTCATCCTCTACCTTGCAAAGGGATCCCCAGATATTCAACCCTAGCTAAAACTCTGTCTAGACACACAGTAGAGAGAGAAAGCTTGAGAGATTGTATCCATGACCATTAGTGCCTTATTGTAGTGGGGTTATTCACACACACATAGTGGACGTAGGACAATTTAGGCTGAACCACTCATATTCTGGTGCTCCCTCCTCTTCCCCTCATCTCATTCTCTTACCTTGCTACATAACTATGCTGCCATTGTTGTTCTTAGATTGATCTTGAAAACACCTCATCCGGTGGTGCTGATTTTGGCATCACCATTTTGGCGCCGTCTGTGGGAACGAGAAGCTATCTCTTCCTCTTTTTCTGATTAACCTCACCAGAGACTCTGGTGGTGAACCAGGCCTCCCCCTAGCGCGGAGCTGTTTCACCATTGAAAGAGGTCCTGTAAGGTACTAAGCTCATCTGCTACTCAAGATCTATAGTGTTAACATATGGCACCAGACTAATCACCGCCTCTTCCGTCGCCCAGGGGCGGGGGGCCTAGTTCCAGTCAGGCACCTCCCCAGTCCGAAATGGCGGAGGTAGCTGCAGCCTTGAGATCTTTAGCTGCAACACAAGCAGCCATGCAAGAGAAATTTACACAGCTCATCTAAACTATGATGAGGCCACCTGGAGTCTCACCGGACATGATCACTCCGATGGAAATTCAGCCTCATCCTGATGCCAGGGGACCACCCCAGGAACCAATGAAGGACCAGCCTGCACCCCCGCGGAGAAGGGACATTGCTGACCCTAGGCGCTTACGCCTGGGGAGGCAGGGAAACCCTTGCCCAGAGGATAGGTATGATGATCTAGAGGCTGAAGAAGCCCCGAAAGACTGCTGGGAGCCCTATGAGGTGTCAAATAACACTGTACGACCTCTTAGGCAAAGTCAAGGTTGTATCGGTCGGAGAGGTGAAGAGGCCCAACAAAGAGGGTTAGCCTTTGATAGGTTGAGCAGAGGGTCGACCTTTGAGAGACTGGGCCCGATAAATGACCTAAGATAGAGACTGTCGAGATCAAGGAGCACAGCAGGCTCTCAGAGAGGGAACATGCAGGTTCAGCTAGACCAAGGCTGACACGGTGAAAGAAGAGGCAGGGAACAGGAAGAGGTCAACAGCCAACGTGTCTTGGCAGGGGAACCCTCGGTCCATCCCAGGGAGATGGCAGGGGATAACCTTGGCCAAGTCGATGGCCGAAGACCATGGAATGATTCTATCCAACGCCTTGAGGAGAAGATAGGAGACCTCATTAAAAGCAGTGACCCATTACAAAGGGGTTACTCAGAGGGCTCCCCATTTGTGGCTAGGATAGTGGGGTTCCTAACCCCAGTTAAGTTTAAGACTCCTACGGTGTCTCCCAAGTATGATGGCAGCACTAACCCTGTGCATCATATCGAGATGTATCAATCGGCAGCAGACATCTACTCGATACCCGATGAGATGAAGTGTAGAGCCTTCTCTAGGACCTTAACAGGGGTTCCACACAGTTGGTTCACCTCCCTTCCGAAGAACTCAATTGAGAACTTCAAAGGCCTGGCTGAGCGGTTCATCCACAACTTCTGCTTTGGGGTAAGGCCTCAAAAGAAGACTACCCACCTGCTATATGTCAAGCAGGCCAATGGTGAGAGCCTAAGAGACTACATAGCAAGATTCAACAAAGAAAAGCTGGAGGTTGAAGATTATGAAGAGAACATAGCCATGACCGCCCTTATAGGAGGTCTCCAGAAGGGGAAGCTATTGTGGAAACTGGCGGAAGAGCCCCCTAGGTCTATGGAGGAGCTGCTGGCAACCGGAGGTAAAGTAATGAATGCGGAAGAGGAAATGGCCTCCAAGTATGAGGATGAGAACCGCGGTGGCAGTGGAAAGTCCCAAGGCAAGAAAGATGGGAAGAAGAGATCGGGTGATGACAAGTTCGCTCACTATACTCCTCTGACTGTGAGCTGTGAGCACATCCTCAATGAGATTAAGTGACAGGGCTCTGAGATGGCCAGAGAAGCTAAAAGCCCCACCACATAAGAGGAACAAAAAACTATGGTGTGAGTTCCACCAAGATCATGGTCACTTCACAAATAGATGCTTCGCTTTGAAGGATGAGATTGAGAAGATGTTAAAATTTGGGAAATTGAGAAAATATGTAGACGGTAAGTCTCCTAAGAGTGGAAGAGATGACCATAAGAAAAGGTGGGATGACAGATGCCGTGACAACATCCCGGCCCGAAGAGACGATGATTCAGAAGGTGATGATAAAGATGATCCGGATCTCCCACCAAAGGATGACAACACCCCGGTGAAGAGGGTTAGTATGATCTCTTTCGGTGTTGGCACAATATGCGGAGGATTTGCAGGTAGTGGATCTGAAGTAGCTGATAGGAAGGCTCATGTAGCCGAGGCCAAATCAGTGGCCAAGCTTGAAGTTGTGAATCTAACATCTTCCGATACAGTACAGAAGAGGAAGAAATTAGACATAAACACCCTCGTAGTTGGGTTCTCCAGACTCGACTTCAGAGGTATCTTAGCCCCACATGATGACCCTTTGGTCATAACGACAATGGTGCATGGGTATGAGGTGCAGAGGATCCTCGTGGATGGGGGGATCTCGGCAGATGTGATGTTTTGGCCTTGCTTCAAGAGCTTAGGCCTTAGTAGAGCAAGACTGGTCCCCTATCACCACCCCCTGATAGGCTTCAGTGGTGAAAAGGTTCACCCCTTGGGCATGTATGAGATGGACGTACGGATGGGTGACGAATGGCCTAAGAGGTTGACCAGGAGGATTAATTTCTTCGTGATGGACAAAAGTGTCTTCTCGGCCTATATCCTCAACATAGGAAGGGTGGCCCTTAGGGAGTTCGAGGTTGTGTCGTCAACGGTCCATCAGATGCTAAAATTACCGACTCCTTATGGAGTAGGGGAAGTGCAAGGTGACCAGACCACAGTGCGAGAATGTTACTTCAACTCGGTCGAAGAGAGAGAAGCCCATAAGAGGGCCACCACCACTTATAGCATTCATACTCTTGATCCAAGAGATGAAACAAAATTGAAGAAGGGAGAGGCCACGAAAGAGGTAGAATCCATCGTCCTCGATGAGGACGAGCAAGAAAAAACCATCCAGGTCGAAAAAGCCCTTAATCCAGAAATCAAGGAAGAGCTAATAAACTTCTTCAGGAAGAGGCAGAGTGTCTTTGCATGCAGTCACGCAGACATGCCTAGCATCAATCCTGAAGTGATGAGTCACAAGCTCAACGTAGCCAAAGATTCCAGGCCTATCAAGCAGAGACGAAGAGTCTACTCCAGGGAAAAATAAAACGTCATCCGTGAAGAGGTGAAAAAGTTAGAAGAGGTTGAGTTTATAACAGAAGTTACATATCCGGAGTGGCTATCAAATGAGGTCATCGTGCCCAAGGCCAATGGGAAGTGGAGAATGTGTGTCGATTTCACTGACCTAAACAGATCTTGCCCAAAAGACAGCTACCCCTTACCTCGGATAGATCAGATGGGGGATGCTACAACAGGACATGAGCTCATAAGCTTCATGGATGCGTATTCAGGCTATAACCAAATCTTTATGGATGCCGAAGACTCAGAGAAGACAACTTTCATTACCGAAAAAGGGACGTACTGCCACATAGTGATGACCTTCGATCTGAAAAATGCAGGGGCAACATACCAACGTCTTATTAATAAGATGTTCGAAGAGCAAATAGGGAAGACCATGGAAGTGTATGTAGATGATATGCTGACAAAAAGCTTGAAAGCTTGCACTCATGTAGCAGACCTTAAGAAGACCTTTGATGTGATGGACTCATACAAAATGAAACTCAACCCAGCGAAATATGTCTTCGGAGTAGGAGACAGGAAGTTCCTGGGATTCATCGTCAACCAGAAAAATTAAGGCGTTGCTTGATATGAAGACTCATAGGAGTATCAAGGATGTCCAAAGACTCACAGGGAGAGTGGTTGTGCTTAACAGATTCGTCTCTAGGGCAACGGACAAGTGTCTCCCATTCTTTAAAGTTTTAAGAAAGGCCTTCCAATGGGGCGAAGAGTGTGAAAAAGTCTTCAACCAACTCAAGTCCTACTTAGGGTCTCCCTTATTGCTGTCTCGGCCCATCGCAGGAGAAAGGTTGTTTGTGTATCTGGCAGTCTCTGAATCAGCCATCAGCGCGGCCATCATAAGGGAAGAGGATGGGATCCAAAGGGATGTATACTTCAATAGTAAGGCCCTTCAAGGGTCTGAGAAAAATTATCCCCGTATGGAAAAGTTGGCTTATGCCCTAATACAGGCCTCAATAAAAATGAAGCCTTACTTCCAAGCTCACTCCATAGTGGTCCTCACTGACTCCCCACTAAGGCAGGCCCTGCATAAACTGAGAAGTCCAGGTGATTGATGACTTGGGCCATCGAATTAGGAGAATATGATCTTACCTACCAGCCTAGGACAGCCATCACAGGGCAGGCCCTCGCGGACTTTGTTATAGAATTCACCTGGGAAGAGGCAGAGACAGAGAAAGGCCTAGAAGATGCCGAAGAGACAAACCGTAGTGTCTTTCGAAATTCGGAAGAGACGGCACCAAACGTCTTCCGAGATCGGGAAGAAGTCATCTCAGGCAAAACCTGGAGCAGAATATAAGAGAACGAAGAGGATCGATACCTCTTCAAGCAAGGAGTTATGATAGATACAGATGTTTGGAGCCTCTTCGTTGATGGCTCTTCCTGTGATAGTGGAAGCGGTGTGGGGCTAATACTCTCGGCTCCAGATGGCGCCAACATTGAATACGCCTTGAGATTCAACTTCCAGGCCTCAAATAAGGAGTCCGAGTATGAGGCCATGATAGCAGGCCTCTTATTGGCAAAGACTCTTCGCGTAAGACGTCTCTTACTCCACAGCGACTCAAGGTTAGTTGTCAATCAAGTGCTGGGAGTCTATGAGGCCAAAAATGAAAGAATGGCGAAGTACCTGGAGAGAGTGAGAAAGATGCTGGAATATTTTAAAGAGGCAAAACTGAAGAGAGTGCCTCGACAAAGTAACAGCCACGCTGATGCATTGGCAAGGTTGGCTTCGGTAACAAAGACGGAGGTTATAAGAACCGTTCCGATCGAGGTCTTAGGAAAGGCAACCATCGAGGAAGAAGAGATATGTAACCCTTGTCACAATTTGAACCTAGGAGACTCATGGATCGACCCGCTCATCAGATACATAAGAGAGGGAGAGATGCCTGAGTCTAAAGTAGAGAGGAGAAGATTGAGACATAGAGCTTCCAAGTTCTCGATGATAGGAGACGTCTTGTACAAAAAGAGATTTCTATTGCCTCTCCTTAGGTGCGTGCATCCCACGGAAGTTTCCAGTGTCTTACAGGAAATCCATGAGGGTTCTTGCTCTAGCCACATAGGGGGAAGGCCCTTGGCCAAGAGGATCATCACTCAGGGGTACTGGTGGCTTACCTTGTCCAAGGACGCTGCAGACTACGTGAAGAGGTGTGACAAATGTCAAAGGTTCGCCACTATCCCTCATCAACCCCATCAGCCTATGACATCAATCTCTTCTCCATGGACATTTGCGGTATGGGGAATTAACTTAGTAGGATCCTTGCCAAGAGCTGTCAACAGTTTTAGATTCTTGATAGTTGCCATTGACTACTTCTCAAAGTGGGTGGAGGCAGAGCCGATGATAACAATCACATAGCAGAAGACTTTCTAGTTCATTTGGAGGAATATCATATGCTGATACGGCCTCCCAAACACTCTCATCTCAGACAATGGGACCCAGTTCAAGAACTCCTCTTTAGAAAAATATTGCCTAAGAGTAGGAATAAAGCAATTCTTCTCATCTCCTGGCCGACCTCAGGCAAATGGCCAGACCGAGGTCACAAATAGAACTATCCTGGATGGGATCAAGAAGAATTTAGAGGATGCAAAGGGAAGATGGGCTGAAGAGGTCTACGCTATGTTATGGGCCTACAGAACCACGGTAATGACACCAACAGGAGAAACCCCGTTCATGCCGGCATATGGCTCAGAGGTCGTCACACCAACGAAGGTAGGGCTCCCAACTCATAGGATTCAGACTTATGACCCTGACAATAATGGGGAAGAGAGGAGGATAGACCTAGGTCTTATCGAAGAAAGAAGAGAAGACGCAGAGGTCAGACAAGCAGCCTACCAACAGAGGGCAGTAAAATTCTACAACCAGAGGGTGAAGTCAAGACCCATTGCAGTGGCAGACGTAGTGCTAAAGAAGACCCTACAGAAAGCAAATAAGCTTAACCCAAACTGGCATGGCCCCTACAAAGTGACAGAAGAGGTTGTGCCTGGCACATACAGGCTAGAAAACCTAGAAGGAGAACCTTTCACTAACCCATGGAATACTGACCATCTAAAGAGATATTACATATGATGTTGCATAGAGTTTTATGTAAATGTACCATCTTATTATGAAGAGGTTATTAATAAAGATTAGTTACCATGACAGTTCTTGCTTCATTCTTAGATCAGAGATTTATTATGGGGGTAACATCTTAGGTGATGACCTCAGACCCTCATAACACCAATTGAGTGGTGACGAGGTCTGAGCTCAGACACCATAATGAGATGACCTCAGACCCTTAACATCATTAATTTGGTGAAGACTTATTATGGGGGTAACATCTTAGGTGATGACCTCAGACCCTCATAAAATCATTCAGTGGTGACGAGGTCTGAGCTCAGACACCATAATGGGATGACCTCAAACCCTTAACATCATTAACTTGGTGAAGACTTATTATGAGGATAACATCTTAGGTGATGACCTCAGACCCTCATAACACCATTCAGTGGTGATGAGGTCTGAGCTCAGACACCATAATAAGATGACCTCAGACCCTTAACATCATTAATTTGGTGAAGATTAGTTATGAGGATAACATCTTAGGTGATGACCTCAGCCCTTCATAACACCGTTCAGTGGTGACGAGGTCTGAGGTCAGACACTATAAATTAGATGACCTCAGACACATAACATCATTAATTTGGTGAAGATTTATTATGAGGATAACATCTTAAGTGATGACCTCAGACCCTCATAACACCATTCAGTGGTGAAGAGGTCTGAGGTCAGACACTATAAATTAGATGACCTCAGACACATAACATCATTAATTTGGTGAAGATTTATTATGAGGATAACATCTTAGGTGATGACCTTCGACCCTCATAACACCATTCAGTGGTGACAAGGTCTGAGCTCAAGACCATTGGTTGAGTTTAACAAGACCATTGCAAAAAGACAAGCTTAGAAAGAGGACTTCAGAGGTTAAAACTTAGATTACAAATTAATTTTTAGCAGACACCATAACAATGGAACTAAGAATGAAAAGCATCACATTACATTCAATGAAAAGAAAGTGAAGATGGTCCTCATCAGAGGTTGATATATATATTCAGAAATGATATGTTCAATGATTACAGAAACTCCATAATACAATGAGTTACAAACAATAATAAAAAAATACTAAGGGTTTGAAAGGGGAGTGTTGACATCCTCGGCTTGATTAGTCACCTCGGCCGCATCATCACGATGGTCTGCCCCTCCAACCTCGGTGACCTCCAATGTAGCAGTCTCGGTAGGAGCGGCAGTCTCTTCCTCAACCTCCTGAAGAGCCTGGGCAAATTGAGGATCAGCAAAGCTGAGACCAATGAAATCAGAGGCCTTCAAAGTGCCGGCCTCTCTCTCCCTGACGTCTGCCCATTTAATAGTGGCTTTGATACCGCTTTCAAAGTATTCAAAGCCAAAGCCCATGAACTCATTTGTGGCCTTATAGTCAGCAATTATCTTCTCAGAGGCGTCATCAAGGGCAGCCCTGACAGCTGAGTTGACTTTCTGCTATAGAATGTCATCCTTAGCCTTCAATGCAACAACATGATCCTTGCCGAGATGGGAGATGTCCTTCTCCAACCCCTTTACCCTATGCTGAGAGTCCTTCAGCTCAGACTTGAGGCGCTCGATCTCTGCGTTCAGAGTACTCTGGACTTTCCCAGCCTCTTGCCCCTTTTGGATGAGGGGAAACTTCCTCAGAGTCCAGTTGGATAAATGGTGCATAGCGGTCAAGCCCTGCATGTTTAGTGATCATGAGTAAGCCAAGGAAGAATCAGATGTTACACTTAGAAGAATTTCTGAAGAAGGATCAAATCATACCTGAACGGCTCTGTAAAGGCCGAACTCAACCAGCAATGGGGTGTCAAGGGACCTGAAGAAGCGTTTGTCAGCCTCGGTCATTACAGAGCCAACGGTATCCAGGTCCTGAAGGCTGTGGCCGACTACACTGTCGGTTAACTTCAACTAATCCAGATGAGCTGACAGGGCGTCAGCTGAAGAGATGGGGATGGCAGAGTCAGCAGCCTTCTTCTTCGGCCTCTGATCCTCAGGGGCATAACCTTCAGGAGCCCTCTTCTTTTTGGCTGGGGGCTTAGAGGCAGAGGGAGCTAGGGGAGGAGCGTTAAGACCTTCTTTCTTGGCAAGTCTCGTCAATATTGGTGCAGCCATCTCCCAAAGCTCGTCCGGAATATCCTTTGGTCGCTCTATAAAAAATTAGTAGACCTGAGTTAGATAGTCAGATATGATTAAACTCAGAGTTTAAACTTCAAAAGCAAAAATGCTTACCAAGCTCAGCAAGGGGACTTCCACCTATACCTGTCCCATAGAGGAAGTGGGGAGTCATCAAGTGTTCGAACCTGACAAATAGACCATGTACCCCCTGATATTGAAGGGCTTTCACCTTTTGGAGGTCTTACAGACTTAGGCCAGGGTCGGCCCTGGCAGACATGGTGACCTTACCCCACCTAAGGGGAATCCTCTGTTCCAGGTTAGACGAGGGAACACATGGGCCAAACTCCCATGGCCCTGAAGCAAAGAAGTACCGAGGCTTCCAGGTATGGTTGGAAGTCTGAGTCACCTGAAGCATTTTCTTCTCAGGCCTCCGAGCTACAAAATGGTAGTAGCTCGGATGATTTTTAGCCGAAGAAGGGACGTAGCGACCTACGAAGACCTGAACTGGAAGGTCTGAGTGGTGGACAACCTTCCATAACACTATGGCCCCTATTAGGACTCTCCAAGCATTAGGAGAGAGTTGAGAGGGGGACAAATTAATATAAGAAAGGATGGACTTGATAATGGGGTGAATGGGCAGACGGAACCCCAACTTGAACATCTGCTCATACGAGCAGATCTCACCGTCTCGGCCATAATAAACCCTCTCTTCCCTCAGAGGTCTCCTAAGTTTTATTGAGGGGCTAATAGAATATAGATATCTGAAGCAGAGAAGGTTTACCTCAGTAACAGTACTCTCGATCTCGACCGCCTCAAAGATGTCAACATCGTTCTCAACCTCATCATCGTCCAACTCAATGTCGGTCGGAGCAGATGTTGATGGGTTACTCGAAAACCTCTTAGCGAACTCTGCCCTGGTGACAGCCGACAGAGGGATGGCATCAAGTGGTGGTGGAATGGCCACACTCGGATCAAGAATCTCAACCTATGAGGAAGACCCAAAGGTGCTTGAGTGATTATGGGATGAGGCTCGACTGGAGACCTCGGCCCGATCAGGGGCCTGATCAGGCCTAGGTGTGAAGTCCATGGCCTCCTGAAAGGAATCCACATACATGGGGTCTGAGGTAGAAGATTCAGACTCAGACATTGGTATGGGATCAGCAGGAACCTCTATCTGATAGAAGTTCTCCGGGGGGTCAGGATATATCACCTTCAGAGGTGGTGGAAATATGGGTCTAATGGGAAACTCTTGTGATCTATGAGCCTCCTCCTGTGCTCCTTCTATTTGCCTAATCTTTTCTAAAGTCTTCTCTCTAAGAGAGGGGAACTCCTCAAGAAGCTGATATAAGGGTCTGAGCATCAGAGGACGACACTACACTTAGGAATTTTCCTAAACTCCAAAAATTACAAACAAGACTGGCTGATAAAGTAAAGGAATCTAAAGATCAAACAACTTAAATTTGGCAAGAATAGCTCGCCTGAAATTATGGTGGTCTCGCCGGAAAGCTGCAGAAACGAGAGCGGCTGGAATGGGAGAAATGAAGAAGTAAAGAAGGGTTTAAAACCCTTAATACTCAGGCACAACTCCCAAGGCCCATCATTGCCTTGGGAGTCCCAAAGGGCAGCTGACAGCACACGCCTACCAAGCAAGCATGTTCCAGCATTGGATAAGTATCAAGCAAGTATTGGCTTGTAATAGACATGCCTCGGAGGTGTGGTAATCTCTAGTCACGTGCTCTCACATATGACTAAGGGTTGGGGGGTGATTGATATGCCCCAAGTGTAACCTCGGCCTAGAGAAACCAACCTCGACCGATATTATGGCCGACGTTAGGCATGACTTGGACACGCGATATCATCCCTCGGCTATATCAAGGTCGGCCCAGGCCGACACTACCATGAGCCTCTCTAAGGGACGTCACAAGGATCGGCAGCATTCTGGTATATCTTGGATTAGCAACCTCCGCCAAATGTAGGCCGAGCTCCCAGGAAGTCACCAGCAACCTCATCAAGTCACCAGTTCAACCTCGTCTCAGGACGACGTTGTCCATTGTCTCGGCTAGGATTAGGCCGAGACCTCCATGGAATACTCGGACTGAACAGGTATCAAGACTCACCAACCTTGGCCTCACCAAGGCCGAGGTCATAGACCAGACGAGATAGCCGAGCACCTGCTAACATTTGGATAAGGACACGTGGACACAAATCAGTTATAACAAGATTATTCCCCACACGTGGAGAGAATATTGCATCATCATTCTCTACATGTGACAGTGACAGATGGCACTCCCATATTGGTGAGGTAACCACACACATGCTCATTGCATGCATGGAGGGTACATTACACCCCCTAGGTACTATATATAGAGGTCATCCTCTACCTTGCAAAGGGATCCCCAGATATTCAACCCTAGCTAAAACCCTGTCTAGACACACAGTAGAGAGAGAAAGCTTGAGAGATTGTATCCATGGCCATTAGTGCCTTATTGTAGTGGGGTTATTCACACACACATAGTGGACGTAGGCCAATTTAGGCTGAACCACTCATATTCTGGTGCTCTCCTCTTCCCCTCATCTCATTCTCTTACCTTGCTACATAACTATGCTGCCATTGTTGTTCTTAGATTGAGCTTGAAAACACCTCATCTGGTGGTGCTGATTTTGGCATCATCAAGAACCATGGGAATAGTAGACATAAACTTCCTAGGACATTTTCCAAGATCAAAACAAAAATGCCTAAATTGATCTTTCCTACCACAATATGAACATGTGTAAATGGGTGGAACGACACCTATGGGTTGACCTTTTCTAATATCCTTGGAATTAGTTGACCCTCTAAAACAAATAATAATTTTGGCTTTGGCATTAGACGCATGAGAATAAGATGCGCCATTACCATCACTATCAAACCTACCTGAGTCTGTCAAATCATTTTTTAACTTCAAAATTTTTTACTCAAGTAAAGAATTAGACTCTTCCAAAGACAGGAATTTCTTTTTCAAATTTTCAATTAAACTTAACAGTTTATCACGCTCCCCATCAATTAAAACAAACTTATCCCTAAGAGTCTTTTCACGTGCCGTAAAATCATCGATTAATTTTTTATCCTCGACAGCACAAACGGGAACCCTAGAATTTTTTAAGTCCTCTAATTCCTTCTCTAAAACAAGGACTCACTCATCACTCTTCTTTTTGGCAATTTTCAAAGAATCAAAATCAATACACAAATTACCAAAGTGCTCACGACAAATATCACTTTGAGTTTAAAATGCTTGCAAATATTCAATCTTACTTTTAAACAGAGAATTTTCTTTTTCCAAATCTTTAATTCTTTTGCAAAGTTTCAAATTCAAACTTTTTAATTTTTCAGCACGGTCGTGGACTTTTTCAAAAATAGGCCCCTCATTAAATGGGCGTTCCATTGAAACATTGTGAAATTTCACAAAACTGATTTTTCAAAAGAAATCAATATCACAAAAATTTTGTGAAAAATAGGAACATGCAATAAATTAGCGCAACCCTCTCTAATAACAATTTGAAAACGCGAGTAGACAAATTGTATCAGAAAGTAAATCCTCAAAAAATTAGGATCACGCGATAAATTAGCGTAGCCCGCTCTGATGCTAATTTGAGAAGTGCGACTGTGTGATAATTGATTAAATTAATTTTCAAGTTTCTAATTAAACCTTTTAATTAGAGTCTATTAATTCAGTCCCCAAACATGCATCTAAGTATGATAAATCTTTCAAACCATGCATGAAAAATAAAGACGACCGATATAGGAAAAAACCTCTTTCGGGTAAAACCTTTTATAAACACTTTGAATAATTCACAAGACCTTTGACTTACATACAACCTGATAATCACCCACAAGTGTGTAATGCACGGTGCCTTCAGCAAATCTTCAAAGATACGAAAGACAGCGAAATACCCTCCAGGCGTCGATTCGTCATCTTCAGCTCGTCCACACGTAGAATGACTACGCTCGGTATCCACCGATCAATGATGGAGATGCCTTCTCCACAGAGGTTGAACAAAAGCAAAGTTGTTCTTAAACACCAAACAATTCACTAAACCATATGGGAGTTTTGTGAATTGAAAACAAAAAAAGGGAATTAAACCCCTAAAGGAAGAAGCCTAAAGAATTATTCTTTCGCAGTGTTTCTGTTTGGGAAAATGTATGGACTTCTTAATGAAAACGTTACCATTTGAAGAGTATTTATACAAAAATGCACCGCCTCGAAATCCAAGGTCGTTCGAACAAGAAGCATATGTCGCTTGAACGAAGGACGCGTGTCGTTCAAATGACATCGCAAGACTTCCAATCTCGTTCGAACGAGATGCTGATCTCGCGTGAACGACCTGGGCATCAAAATTGAGGTCCGCTTCAAAACTTAGAAAAATTCTCATTCTCAATATTTGACAAAAAAATCCTCTCCAACACTTAGAAAATATTTTGTAAAAATATCCCAAAGCTCTAAGTGAAAAGTTAAGGTATTAAAAACATAACCTTACCAAAGTAAACTTCGCGGAGTCTTAAATGATGAAGAACTTGAGTAATTCGGATCCGTCTTTGATGTAGATGTCTCTTGAATGATCTTCGATGGTGTAGCGGTATATGAAATAATAAATTGATAACGGACCTATGAAAATATGTCCTTACATTTCCCAAACCTTTCAAACTATTTTTCATAGTAGGATAGTTGTTTGGAAGCTTATTCTAGTTGGGTAGCAAGCCCTTCACCCAATTAAAAATTCATGTCACGGTACTTCTAGATAAATCATATTGGGTCTTCAAACAATGCAAACCAACCAGCATTTAAAGTTATTTGATCTTTCTCATAGCTAAAGTATAACGGTTGGCTCTCTTTAAATTTTAAAGTTTGATAGTTATAGTCAAAGTTTATCCCGATATCTTCATGAGCACTTAAACCTTGTACATCATCAGTGACCTTATTATCTTCCACTTCATGAACTCCATACACATCATCAACTAAATTCTCTGACATATTATGATCTACATTGCCATCCTCCCCTTGTACATCTATCCTACTTGTTAAGGTTTGTTGTGAAGGTTTCTAAGGGAAAAAAGGAAGTTTCGGTTCCCTGTGAAAAACCCAAATTCAATAACTATCTTCCATATCCCATTTTAACAAATGTAGTTCAACTGTTTTCCATTCAAACACCTTACCATTTTATACCTAGCACACGGACATGGAAGCTCTTCATTATTATGACATCTCTTTGTGTATTTCAGAAATTCATTAGCACCTCCGCGAAACACATCCCCCAATCTATTTGTCTCACCCATCCACTATTTTTATTTAGGATATCCCATCGCAACTACTATAAACACTCATATATTATGGGTAAGAAGCATATATTCGTGGATTAGTATAAACAAAAAGTGTGAAAATTTAGTTCCCATTAAACAATTTAGTATACGAATGACATTTCATCTTTCGGTGTTATATTATAACAATAATATAATTCGTATTTCATCCATCTCCTCTAAAGGGTGAGTGGTCCTATCCCATTCAAGATCGCATATTTCTATAATATATTTAACAGCTCATGCACATTAATCCAATTTGAGGAAAATTCGGTAACATATCCCAATAATTCTCCAAGTATATGACATAGATTTATAAGTGTAAGTGTTATTTCAATTTATCAATTGAAATAACACTTAACATCGTCTCATCTAGTATTTAGCCAGAGAACATTAAGATACGGCAAGAGAACTTCCCCCAAAAATAATAAGTTTAAGACACTAAGAATATTATTATACAAAAACTATGAAGTCCCAAACTGTTTAAACGGGACAATTAGAGAGATCTCATTACAGGGGTAATGACTCTCGAATGGGTCTAAGGGCTATTGAATGCATACACATAAGAACTAGAAGTCTAGTATCTATGCGCACTATATGTAATTTAAAGTACATTTCATTTAATTATATCTTAGCACAATTCGAGAGATTTCATTTAATTATTTAATTTAAATTATGTTTCATATAATTTAAAGTACGTATAAGAACTAAAACTTATACCAATTTATACCAATATAGATACCAATTCAATTTGAATTTATACCCATATCAATACGAATTAGAATTCAATTTCAATTTAGAGAAACGGTTCTTATAGAATTACAATGTATACAAATTAAAAAGGTTATTAATGTTTAGAGCATTTCATACGTTTCAGTCCATTTCATAAGGAGCTAAGGGGATGGCAACACTGTTTGGAAAAAGTATAACATTCACAAATAATATTGATACTATTTTCGTAATCATAAACGCACATGTGACATTCCATATATTGATCCCCAAATTGAAAACAACCCACGAAAATCTCTTACACCAAAACCAAACGCAAATTGATTCTCTCACAAAATTAATTCTCTTACCTCCCAAAATTGATTCTCTCACCTCCCCCCATCACTCCCCCCCCCCCCCCACTCACCCCCACCCCACCCCCACCCCCACACACCTAAACACACACACATACCTACCCCCTACTGCCCCCCATCATGCCGCCTACCCCCTACCCCCACTCCCCCACACGCACACCCACCCACATTCACACACATATACAAAGGGGAGAGAGAGAGAGAGATGGAGGAAATGAAAACAGTGGAAAAAAGAAGTGGTAGAGTTTTTTACTAAGAGCTGTCACGAATCTGCCAAGGCCTTTGACCGTGACAACTTTCTAAAGTTGTCACGGTCTCTGTGACAACTGTACTTGTCATGGACTTGTCACGGTCAATGACCGTGATGAAAAAATGAGTGCTTTTTTTGTCACAGTAAATGACCGTGACAAGGCTGGTGTGACACCCGCCTAATTAAACATCGGGTGATCAGTCCTTTATTAAATTATAATCAAGGTGAACGGTTGGTTCATTCTTAGCATCACTGTCGTAAAAATAACTTTTCCAATTAAACACCCTAAATAATTAAGCTAAGTGTCAAAACCATTTTTAGACATAACTTTCCAAATTTTATTTTAAAAACCACATTTAAAACTTTACATAATTCATAGTTAAAGAATCACACAACAATTATTCTGGAACATATAATCCAAAAAATTAAACATCCAACTGATTGATTCCAATATTTAAAACTTAAAGGAAAAACATCCTGACAATAATAAATCCCAATGGTTAAATACTGGAAATAAACGAATCACAAAATCCAATAAAATAACTGAATAATGGAAAAGGGCGACACATGCCCAACTGGATAAAATAATGCTAAGGGTGGAATCGAAAATGAGGTCGTCTAAGCAAGAGGCCTGCAACTCCCACCTAAGCTGCAGCGCGTTCCTTCCAAAGGATCCAATGCAAGACGCCCCTGTGGCTGGGCACCTGTAATATATACATATATATACAAGAGAGGAGAGATAACAATAAACGGGTCAGAGCCCGATGGTAAAGCAGTTTAAAATTTTAGTTTAGCAAGTATTTAAAATGTTTACTGGCTAATGCAACAACATATTAGTAACAACACTCTGTTGAGAACGTCTTACCTCTCTTCTAATATGCACACCTATCGCACTAGTCTTCCCAAAAGTTTAACTTATTTTATCTTAAGTTACTCGTAAGATTTCATCTGACTATTTTCAACGTTAAGGAGGTTCATCTTATTTAACAGTACAATTCTTACATAAGCCTTATTTGATAATAAAGTTCCTCAGTAATATATCATGCTTTTCAAACACTTATATCCAAGTTGAATCAATTATTCATTTCTCACATACCATAATCACAGCAGGTTGTTCCCAATTTTCATATTTAAATATATATATAAATACTCATAATATATATATATATATATATATATATATATATATATATATATATATATATATAGATATATATATATATATATTCTAACAGCACCCTACATAAACTCTATTGTGCGGGCATACTCTGCTATCCAGTCCCCGTATCACTCGTACTAAGGGAAATACTAGTTCGGAATCACTCTCAAATTGTATTAACACAAAACACATACAAAATGAGGCGAAGCATAGTTCCAATTCACTAAGAGGATAGCACATACCCTCACGTCTCTTAGGACCGTCTGACTATCGATTCCATAGCCTATACCAATGATATCTATCTTCTAGGGTACGAGTCAATATCTCCCATAAAGGTCCCATCGAGATAAGACTGTCCCGGCGCGGTAACCTCAAGGATAGCAAGTAGCATGGGCATGATTTTTACCCACAAATAAAATATATGATCAATCACAGAGTCATATATATATATAACTATTCACATTCATAAGTTAGGTACGCCCACGGCCCAACATTTTATTATTTCATTCTTAGTACATTTTTATTCGATTATTCCTTATACCGAACTTATTCATTTTTACTTTCGATATTTAAGTTATTTCAGCTCACTTCTCGTCTCTCGAAGTATTCTCTTTACCTAAGTACAATTTCAGTAGGCCCTCTCTTAACATCTAATCCAACTCCTAGACATTTCAATGATTAGGTCTCCACACATTAAATTTTGTAGGTATGAATCTTTCCGTTTACCCTTCATTTTCGCATTTCATTAAAGTTTCACTTAACGGGGTTTATATTGACCCTACTGGTCCTTCCTATGTTTCATTAGGTCCAAATAACATTAATCAAGGTTTACTACGCATTTAATCGGATTTTTCCACGTAAGGAAAAATCTAATTCTTCCCAGGAGGGGTCGATCGATCGATAGAAAGGGTTCGATCGATCGATTGATCAACCAGGTATGGCGAAAACTGTAGAATATTAGTTACGGGAATCATCATCCAAGATCATCCAAATCCCAGTTTTTAACTCCAAAGCTCCCAAAAATTTATACCACAATCATTATAAACCCAAATGAACAATATTCTACGTAAGGCATGCGAGTTTTCATCAAATATCACGGATTAAAAGGGCCAAAATTTATATAATTCTCATGAACCCTAAAAAACTTCTTTAACTTAATTCTTCATTCTTTTTCCAGAACTTCTACTTCTAATCCAACGTAAATTCAGGGTTCAACCTCTACATGTGAAGGGAATTTCCAGAATGATGTTTATATCTCTACAACATGCGATTTCTAACCTTCAACATATGTTTTCTTTCATAAAAACTGATCCTAATCATCCCTAAATTAATATGAATGACGCATTAACTAAATTAAGAAAAATAAATACTTGCCTGGGAATTTTTGTTTCTGATTTGTGGATGAAATCAGTGTGATGGTGATCCTTGTTGCGCGATCTAACGTTTGGCGGTGACGGCGGTGCAAACGGAGGGATTCTTGGCCTAGAACTCCTTGGTAAGATCTTCCTTTCCTTATCCAAT
The DNA here is from genome assembly GCA_949130495.1 of Sambucus nigra. Taxonomy (NCBI): domain Eukaryota; kingdom Viridiplantae; phylum Streptophyta; class Magnoliopsida; order Dipsacales; family Adoxaceae; genus Sambucus; species Sambucus nigra. The sequence continues at coordinate 165,865,750 of OX422207.1, forward strand.
GACCTTCTTTTGTTTTTGGTTGTGTTAACCCTAGAAGACAACCCTAAGCATCTTATATAACCTAGAAAATTCGTAGGTTTCCAAGCCCAAAAATACAAAATGCCTAAAACGCCCTCCCGGGGTGTAATTAAGCCTAAAAATGCCCCGAGACCCAAACTAAGCCCCCGGGTACATTATTTTGACTATCTCAATCCTTCTGGACACTTTAGCACACTCGAAATAACCATACGGGTGACTTATAATTTATTCACTTTTATTAATCAATATTTAGTCCTGACACGACACGGGCGCGCCCCGACTTAAATTTTCAAAATTGTCATTTTATTCACTCGTGACATTTAATAGAACCAATTTTATATATTACTTTTCTCATTAGTAATATTCAACAAGTTTCCAATAATTACTAACTCTCGTCACGTTAGTAATAAAAAAAATAATTTCCGGATTTATATTAAGTTAACACTCACATCAAATTTAATAAATCCCCAAATTTAGAAAGCATAAAAATACGGGGTATTACATACTTCCCCCCTAATAACGGAATTTCGTCCCGAAATTCAAAAAATAAGGTGTACCTAGTAAGAATAATTCTAGGTACTTCTCACGCATGTCCGCCTCACGCTCCCAAGTGGATTCCTCCACATTATGATGCTCCCACTGGACCCGGACAAGTGGGACTACCTTTGACCTCAATCTCCTTTCGCTATGGTCTAGGATAGCCACTGGCCTCTCCTCGTAAGAGCTGTCGGGCTGTAAGTCAACCTCCTAAATCGCAATATGGGTATGGGCCATGTCATCCCGAAGGTATCGTCTCAACGATGAGATGTGGAATACATCATGAATGCGATGTAAATGCTCTGGCAGCCCCAATCTATATGCTACCGGCCCAATCCTGTCGATGATGGGAAATGGCCCCACGTAGCTCGGGGACAATTACCCTTTGTTCCTGAATCTCATCACTCCTTATATAGGAGATACACGTAGTAATACTTGGCCCCCCACGTTAAACTCTTGGAAGAACCGTTTTGCATCGGCATAGCTTTTCTGTCTGTCCTGGGCTACCCGAATGCGACTCCTGACAATTTCAATCCGAGCGGATGTTTCCTGAATCACCTCTAGTCTGAGTAACTTTTTATCCCCCACCTCTAGCCAACAAGTTGGGGAATGACAAGGCCTGCCATACAAAGCCTCAAATGGAGCCATGCCAATCGTGAACTAATAAGAGTTATTATAAGCGAACTCTACTAGTGGAAGGTGCGGCTCCCAACCTCCTCCAAAATCAAGGACACACAAGCATAGAATATTCTCCAACATCTGATTAGTACGCTCTGTTTTTCCATCTGTTTGTGGCTGGTAAGATGAACTCAACCTCAACTCTGTACCCATGGCCTCCTGAAAGCTCTCCCAGAAACGCGACACAAAAATCTTGTCTCTATCTGACACAATATTCAGGGGCACCCCATGTAATCTGACAATCTCAGCAATGAACAACTGAGCATACTGGCTCGTGGTATAGTATATTCGGACCGGCAGAAAATGAGCCGCCTTGGTCAAACGGTCCACAAAACCCCAGATGGAGTCGTGGCCCCGCTGTGATGTAGGCAACCCTGGTAATAAAATCCATAGAAATACTCTCCCACTTCCACGCGGGTATTTCCAATGGCTGAAGCAACCCTGATGGTTTCTGGTGATCCACCTTTACCATCTAGCAGGTGGAACACTTGGACACGAACTCAGCAATGTCCTTTTTCATCCCACTCCACCAGTATTGCCTCCTAATATCCTGATACATCTTATCTCCCCCAGGATGTACCGCAAATCGAGACCCGTGAGACTATGTCATCATTGCATGACGTAAGTCTGTTCCTTCGGGAACCATCAATCTCCCATTAAACCTCAAACCTCCATCGGAGCTAACAGAATAGGGCACAACTCCCTCTGCTAAAAGTCGTACAATCTGCTCTTGGCAAAATGAGTCTGTGGTCTGCGCCTGTATTACCCTTATAACAATCTCGGGTGTCACTGTCATGGAAGATATGAAGGAACGGGCTACTATGTCTTGGTGACCCAACTCTTTCCACTTTGCTTTCCAGATGTCTGCTACATCGTCTACCAGTCTACGTCTCAACGCATCGACAACTACGTTAGCCTTCCCCGGATGGTACTGTATGTCGAACTGATAGTCCTTCACAAACTCTAACCACCTTTGCTGACGCATATTTAGCTATCGCTGAGTGAACAGGTACTGCAGTGATTTGTGGTCTATGAACAAGCAGAATTTCTCCCCCAATAAGTAGTGTCTCCATATCCTTAATGAAAAAATGACCGCTGCTAACTCTAGGTCGTGTGTGGGTTAATTCTTCTCGTGTGTCTTAAGCTTGTGGGAGGAAAAAGCTATAGCCTTCTCCTCCTGCTGAAGTACTCCTCCAAGTCCCCGTAATGAGGCGTCGATGTAAACAGGATACTCCACGCCCGACTTAGGTAAAGCAAGGACAGGTACTGAAGTAAGCTTGTCTTTCAGCTCGTCAAAAGCTAATTGACAAGCAACGTCCCACACATATGGTACTCCCTTGCGAGTCAATTTCATCAGTGGACCCGCTATTTTGGAGAACCCCCGAATGAATCTCGTGTAGTATTTGGCTAATCCCAAGAAACTACGCACTTCCATCGGTCTCGTGGGTTGTCCCCACTCCCTCATCGCTGACACTTTACTCGGGTCAACTGCTATTCCCTCTTCAGAGACAACATGCCCCCAGAACTGCACTTCTCATAACCAGAACCCGCACTTCTCGTACTTAGGATACAGCTGATGCTCTCGTAGAGTCTGAAGAACCTGTCTCAAGTGCTCGACATGCTCTTCCTCGGTGTGTGAATATATCAAGATGTCATCTATGAAGACGATGACAAACTGATCCAAGAACTCTCTGAACACTCGGTTCATCAAGTCCAAGAATATGCCTGGAGCATTTGTGAGTCCAAATGGAATCACTCTGAACTCATAGGACCCATATCTCGTCAAGAAAGCAGTCTTTGAAACATCCTGGTCCCTGATATGTAGCTGATGGTACCCTGACCTCAGATCTATCTTCGAAAAGAAAGTTGCTCCCCTAAGCTGGTCGAACAGATCATCGATTCGAGGCAACGGATACTAGTTCCGTATCGTGACCTTGTTCAGCTCCCGGTAGTCCACACATAATCTCAATGAACCGTCTCTCTTTTTCATAAACAACACTGGAGCGCCCCAAGGTGAGGTACTCCTGTGAATGAAGCCCTGACCTAATAGCTGCTCTATCTGATCTCGTAACTCTCGCATCTCCACCAGAGCCATATGATATGGAGCGCGTGTTATAGGTCGAGTATCCGGTAATAAATCTATGATAAAATCTATCTCTCGACTGGGGGGTAGGCATGGTATCTCCTGAAATACATCAGAATAATCACGAACAACTGGGATCGAATATAAGGGAATCACGTCCTCCTTAGAGGTATCCTCCTCTATGTAATACAAATGAGCGGTCTAGCCTCCCTCTAGGCGAGGCATCGCTACTACAAACATCTCTTGCCCCGGAATGGCAAAGACAATACTCCCACCGAAACAATCTATCATGGCTTTGTAAGCTGCGAGCCAATCCATACCAATAATAATGTCGTGCTCATGCATATCTAAGACTAACATGTCTGCTGGTAAAACCAAGCTACCAATCTCTACTCCTACACCCCGGTATAAAAAGAAAATTAACGATCCATTTCCCAGTGCTGAGTGTACACACGTTAAAGTTCTCTCTGCTGTGGCTAATAACCCTAAAGCCTTCGCAAAATGGGTAGCTATAAAACAGTGTGTTTCTCCAGTATCAAATAAAACCCGACCTATAGTACCATGGATAGGAAACATACCCTCAATCACGGGTGGTTCCTGTGGATCTGCTGCCTAGTGAACGTTATAGACACGTCCGTACTGCAACTTCCCCTGCTGCACTGGAGCGACTGAAATGGTTGGTAGGGCTAGTACCTGAGCTGGTGCTAGGAGGGCAGCTTGAAAAAGTGGCCTATGTGGCTCATTACGAGAATCCTGCTGCTGTGGGGCCCTATCCCCCTCTGGGCAATCCTGGCGTCTGTGGCCATTCTTACCACACCCGAAGCATCACCCCTTGAAGTTTCCTCCCCTCTGTCCCTACTGATTACGGCCCTGCTGAAAACGCTGCTGGCCCTGATGGCCCTACTACTGCCTCTGCGGCTGACGATGTTGGCCCTGCTGGCCTTGCTGATTAGGCTGGCCCTGCTGACCCTGCCTAAATCACCCAAATCCCTGCCTGAAATCACCTGATCAGAACCTCTTGGCAGGGTCCCCCTGATGGGAACTCTGCTCATGCTGACGAGTCTGCCCCTGAGATGTCGATGCTCCACTAGCACCACTACCCCGTGTCCTGCCCTGCTGGCTGGACTCTCCTGCTCGCTTGCTTCCCTGCAGATGGAAGCGGTGATCCTGACAGTGTAGTAAGGCGGAATTGAGTACGTCTGTTTAGGTACTCAGAGATAGATTTCCTATAAGGTGCTGACGGATCCTCCAAGTTAACCCATCCACAAACGATAGTATCTTCTTACTCTCAGTGGGTGCCTCATCTGGCACTATAGTGAGAAGTCTTGTGAACTCCTCTTCATACTCAGCAATAGTAGAATTTTATGTTTCAAGTTCAGTAACTTTCGCCTCATCTCAATTTACACGGCGGATGGAAAATATTTGCAGTGAAACCGCTCCCAGAATGACTGAATCGGGATAATATCCCTCTCCTCCAAGGTGGTGGTGGAGTCCCACCACTGCAAAGCGACCCCCACTAGATTAAAGGAAGACAACAACTGTTTATGCACGTCTGTGCACTCATACATACGCAGATGCCTTTGGATATCTGTCTTCCACTGGCTGACAATGATGATATCTGAACTACCCGAGAACTGAGGGGGATGCGCCTTCTGAAAGGCATCCCTTACCTGCTCCCATGCAGATGGAATCTGTGCAGGTACTGGCGCCACTGCCTGAATCTGGGGTGGAGCCTGCTAGACTACCAATAGCGCAGCATTCACCGCCTGAGCAACGATAGCGGCTACCTCATTTGCGTTCATTGTTCCTTGAGCTGGAGCTACTGGATGCTCCGCTTGGGCACGCCTATCCTTTGGTGTACGTCTCGGAGGCATCTGAAACGTGAAAAAGTTTTATTAGTCTACAGTTATTATCAAATCTCAAATAGCTGAAGACATAATCGTAAAAGTAAGAATACAACAATCTTAAAATAGGGCTCTATAACAAGAATGTTAAGCTGAAAGCAAAATAAGCCGTACAGATCCTAAGGACACTAGAACCTGATGCTCTGATACCACCAGTGACACCACCCCGCAGTCCTTTATTAAATTATAATCAAGGTGAACGGTTGGTTCATTCTTAGCATCACTGTCGTAAAAATAACTTTTCCAATTAAACACCCTAAATAATTAAGCTAAGTGTCAAAACCATTTTTAGACATAACTTTCCAAATTTTATTTTAAAAAACACATTTAAAACTTTACATAATTCATAGTTAAAGAATCACACAACAATTATTCTGGAACATATAACCCAAACAATTAAACATCCAACTGATTGATTCCAACATTTAAAACTTAAAGGAAAAACATCCTGACAATAATAAATCCCAATGTATAAATACTGGAAATAAACGAATCACAAAATACAATAAAATAACTGAATAATGGAAAAGGGCGACACATGCCCAACAGGATAAAATAATGGTAGGAGTGGAATGGAAAATGAGGTCGTCTAAGCAAGAGGCCTGCAACTCCCACCTAAGCTGCAGCGCACTCCTTCCAAAGGATCCTATGCAAGACGCCCCTGTGGATTAGCACCCGTAATATATACATATATATACAAGAGAGGAGAGATAACAGTAAACGGGTCAGAGCCCGATGGTAAAATAGTTCAAAATTTTAGTTTAGCAAGTATTTAAAATGGTTACTGGCTAATGCAACAACATATTAGTAACGACACTCTCTTGAGAACGTCTCACCTCTCTTCTAATGTGCACATCTATCGCACTAGTCTTCCCAACAGTTTAACTTATTTTATCTTAAGTTACTCGTAAGTTTCATCTGACTATTTCCAATGTTAAGGAGGTTAATCTTATTTAACAGTACAATTCTTACTTAAGCCTTATTTGATAATAAAGTTCCTCAGTAATATATCATGATTTTCAAACACTTATACCCAAGTTGAATCAATTATTCATTTCTCACATACCATAATCACAGCAGGTAGTTCCCAATTTTCGGATTTAAGTATATATATAAATACTCATAATATATATATATATATATATATATATATATATTCTAACAGCACCCCACATAAGCTCTATGGTGCAGGCATACTCTGCTATCCAGTCCCCGTATCACTCGTACTAAGGGAAATAATAGTTCGGAATCACTCTCGAACTGTATTAACACAAAACACAAACAAAATGAGGCGAAGCATAGTTCCAAGTCACTAAGATGATAACACATACCCTCACGTCTCTTCGAACCGTTTGACTATCGATTCGATAGCCTGTACCAAGGATTTCTATCTTCTAGGGTACGCGTCAATATCCCCCATAAAGGTCCCATCGAGATAAGACTGTCCCAGGGCGGTAACCTCAAGGATAGCAAGTAGCACGGGAATGATTTTTACACACAAATAAATTATATGATCAATCACAGAGTCATATAGATATATAACTATTCACATTCATAAGTTAGGTACGCCCACAACCCAACATTTTATTATTTCATTCTTAGTACATTTTTATTCGATTATTTCTTATACCGAACTTATTCATTTTTACTTTCGATATTTAAGTTATTTCAACTCACTTCTCGTCTCTCGAAGTATTCTCTTTACCTAAGTACAATTTCAGTAGGCCCTCTCTTAACATCTAATCCAACTCCTAGACATTTCGATGATTAGGTCTCCACATATTAAATTTTGTAGGTATGAATCTTTCCCGTTTACCCTTCATTTTCCCATTTCATTAAGGTTTCACTTAACGGGGTTTACACTGATCCTACTGGTCCTTCCTATGTTTCATTAAGTCCAAATAACATTAATCAAGGTTTACTACGCATTTAATTGGATTTCGTCACGTAAGGAAAAATCTAGTTTTTTCCTAGGAGGGGTCGATCGATCGATAGAAAGGGGTCGATCGATCGAACCGTCGATCGATCGAAGCTCTTGGCTCGATCGATCGATCAAGCAGGTATGGCGAAAACTGCAGAATATCAGTTATGGGAATCATCATCCAAGATCATCCAAATCCAAGTTTTTAACTCCCAAACTCCCAGAATTTATACCACAATCATTATAAACCCAAATGAACAATATTTTACGTAAGGCATGCGAGTTTTCATAAAAATATCACGGATTAAAAGGGCTAAAATTTGTATAATTCTCATGAACCCTAAAAAACTTCTTTAACTTAATTCTTCATTCTTTTTCCAGAATTTCTACTTATAATCCAATGTAAATTTTTGGTTCAACCTCTACATGTGAAGGGAATTTCCAGAATGATGTTTATATCTCTACAACATGCGATTTCTAACCTTCAACATATGTTTCTTTCATAAAAACTCATCCTAATCATCCCTAAACTAATATGAATGAAGCATTAACTAAATTAAGCAAGATAAATACTTGCCTGGGAATTTTTATTTCTGATTTGTGGATGAAATCCGTGTGATGGTGATCCTTGTTGCGCGATCTAACGTTTGGCGGTGACGGCGGTGCAAACGGAGGGGTTCTTAGCCTAGAACTCCTTGGTAAGCTATTCCTTTCCTTCTCCAATGGCCGTCTTTTGTTTTTGGTTGTGTTAACCCTAGAAGACAACCCTAAGCATCTGATATAACCTAGAAAATTCGTAGGTTTCCAAGCCCAAAAATACAAAATGCCTAAAACGCCCTCTCGGGGTGTTAATTAAGCCTAAAAACGCCCCGAGACCCAAACTAAACCCCCGGGTATATTATTTTGACTATCTCGACCCTTCCGGACACTTTGGCGCACTCGAAATGACCATACGGGTGACTTATAATTTATTCACTTTTATTAATCAATATTTAGTCCCGACACGATACGAGCGCGTCCCTACTTAAATTTCCAAATTTATCATTTTATTCACTCGTGACATTTAATAGAACCAATTTTATATATTACTTTGCTCATTAGTAATATTCAACAAGTTTCCAATAATTATTAACTCTCGTCACGTTAGTAATAAAAAAATAATTAACTTCCGGATTTATATTAAATTTATAACTCACATCAAATTTAATAAATTCCCAAATTTAGAAAGCATAAAAATACGGGGTATTACAGCTGGTCGACCCAAAGGTGACAATTTATCCTTCTGGTGTAGTGGTTGTTTTATTTTTTAAATTACATTATAATTTTTTATTAACTTAATTAACTAATCAAATACTTTTTGTCATTTTAGGCAAAGCTTAAGGAAGTGGATGCGTCACGGTCTGATGCTGATAAAGTGTGACACCCCGCCTAATTAAATACCGGGCGATCATTCCTTTATTAAATTAAATCAAGGTGAACAGTTGGTTCATTCTTAGCATCACTGTCGAAAAATAACTTTTCCAATTTAAACACCCTAATTAATTAAGCTAAGTGTCAAAACTACTTTTAGACATTACTATCCAAATGTTATTTTATAAACCAAGATTTAAATCTTTACCACAATTCAATATTAAAGAATCACACCACAATAATCCTGAAACATATAATCCAAATAGTTTAAACATTCAACAACTAAATCCCAACATTTAAAAATTTAAAGTAATACATCCAGACAGTAATAAATCCCAAAGTGACAATACTAGAAATAACTGAATCACAATGTCCGAATAAACAACTGAATAATGGAAAGGGCGACACATGCCCCACTAAATGAATATGCTAGGAGTGGAATCAAATAAATGAAGTCGTCTTAAGCAAGAGGCCTGTAACTCCCACCTAAGCTGCAGCACGTTCCTTCCAAAGGATCCTATGCTAGACGCCCCTGTGGCTGGGCACCTGTAATATATACATATATATACAAAAGAGAAAGAGAAAGAGAAACGGGTCAGAGCCCGATAGTGTAGATGATTTAAAATTTGTTTAGCAAGTATTTAAAATGTTTACAGGCCAATGCAACAACATATTAGTGCGACACTCTCTTGAGAAATTCTCGCCTCTCTTCTAATGTGCACACCTATCGCACTAACCTTCCCAATGGATTATCTTATCTTATATCGCATTAAACTTCCCAATGGTCTAACTTATCTCAGATTACTCGTAGCATTTAAAACTGAACAATATAATTGTTTAAGAGGAAGATTTCATTCCGTAACAAAGCTCTCTTTTTAACTTTATTTATTAATAAAGTTTTCCAGTGTCATATTATACTTTTTCAAAACAAGTATTTCCAATTCGAGTCATTATACATGTCTTACTTACCATAACACAGTAGGCAGTTCCAAATTTCAGGATTTCATATATATATTAAATACTCGTATAATATATATATTCTAACAGCACCCCACATAAAAACTATGGTGCGGGAAAACTCTGCTATCCAGTCCTTGTATCACTCGTACTAAGGGAAATACTAGTTCGGAATCACTCTCGAACTGTATTAACACATACACAAACAATATTGAGGGGAAGCATAGATTCTAAATCTCTAAGAGGATAGTATATGCCCACGTCTCTTAGGAACGTCTGAACTATCGATTCGATAGCCTGTACCAAGGATTTCTATCTTCTAGGGTACGAGTCAATATCCCCCATAAAGGTCCCATTGAGATAAGGCTGTCCCAGCGCAGTAACCTCAAGGATAGCAAGTGCGCGGACATGATTTTTACATGTATAAAATATATGCATACACAGTCATATAAATATACTACTTTTATCATATCAATTTAGGTTCATCCCATAACCCATAATCACAACATTTATCCTGATTTTCCCAGTATTAGTTATCACGTATAACGGTTCGTTTCTAACTTTAATTCGAGGGATTTTTTCAACTTACTACGTAATACTCATAGACTCTATCCTCTCAAGTGAAAATTTTAGTAGGTATTCATTTTTGTTCCAACGTAACTATCTTACGCGTCTCTCCCTTTAATACATAGTTTCATCGTCCCTTATATGTAAGTATCCCAAAAATACAACTCTCGTCTTACATTAAAGGTCCCAAAATTATTCATATGTCCTACTGGTCTTCTTTATCTCCCAAAACATTTTAATAAGGGTGTCCAAGAGTTACTTCTCATTAAATTGAATTCAACTAATTTAAAAAGGGGAAATATGAGTCTGCAAGAAGGGGTCGATCGATTGAGGTCTGGGGCTCGATCGATCGAACCTTCGATCGATCGAAGCTCTTGGCTCGATCGATCGATCAAACAGGTATAGTGAATTCTGCAGTTAATCAGTTACAGGTTCTATCACATAACCTCCTCCAAATCCAAACTTTTCATTCCCAATCGCCCAGAAATTTGTACTACTAACATTATAATGTCATTTTGTGTATCTTTTACGTAATGCATGTAAATTTCCGTCACTAAACATGGATTTATAGGCAAAAACTTCATAAAAACTCAAGAACCCTAGAATTTCTTTAACATGGTTCTAATCAATCTTTTCCAGAATTTTCTTCTTCCAAAACATCATAATTTCGTGGTTTAATCCTCTACATGTGAAGGGGTTTCCAGAATAACATTCAAATCATTACTACATGCGATTTCCTATCTCAAATTTGGGTTTTCTTCCATAAACTCATCCTAATCATCCCTAGACTAACATGAGTGATGCATTAACGAAAATAAGCAAGATAAACACTTGCCTGGGATTTTTAAAGTTCTCGTTTGATGACGAATTTGGTGTGGTTGCGTTCCCCATCGCGCGATCTACACGTTGGTGGTGGTGGCGGTGCAAATGGATGGATTTTAGGCCTTAGATTGCTTTGAAAGCTCTCTCCTTCCCTCTCCTATGGCCGTCACTTGTCTTTGGTTATTTTAACCCTAGAAGGAAACCTTAGACATCTGATATATCCCTTGAAATTTCGTAGGTTTAATTACCCAAAAATGCGAAATGTCCAAAAATGCCCTCCCGGGGTACTAATTAAGCCTAAAAACGCTCTGAGACCCAAACTAAACCCCCGGGTACACTTTTCTGACTATCTCGACCCTTCCGGACACTTTGGCGCACTCAAAATGACCATACGAGTGACTTATAATATATTCACTTTTATTCATCAATATTTAGTCCCGATGCGACACGGGCGCGTCCTGACTCAAATTTCCAAAATTGTCATTTTATTCACTCGTGACATTTAATATAACCAATATTATATATTACTTTGATCATTAGTAATATTCAACAAATTTCCCATAATTACTAACTCTCATCACGTTAATAATTATAACATAATTAATTTCTGAATTTATATTAAATAATTAATTCACATTAAATTTAATAAATCCCCAAATTAATATAGCATAAAAATATGGGATATTACATAAAGCATCTTTCGCTACGGACGCATTCAGCCAAGTGCTCGGGGCAGATCATAAGGGGAGGACTAGGGTGAACTCTAGGGTGGGAAAGTCGAGGATCATCAAAATAGAGACGAGCAACGATGGGTTGGCTCATAAGGTGGATACCCATGATGGTAAGCTATCAAGGTTGGAGGTGACGGTCCTAAATATATACGCCTTCATTAAGCGTCAGTGGGGGTCCACCTCTGATGAGGGCAAGGGCAAGCGCAAGGGCAAGGGCAAGGGCAGGGGCAATGGCAAGGGAAAGGGGAAGGAGAAGGTGGTTGATGAGGATGTCATTGCTTTATCTCCAATACGTACGAACTCGCCGCCTTTATATGATCCATTTCCCATATTGACCCCAATCGAATGACCTATGTCGACAATTAGTTGACCGAACGTGTTTTTAATTGTCATATTTGGTGGGGAGCCAATACCGAAGGGGTTGAGGGACCCGGGCACCCACCCAGGTATGGTGGTTGATGGATGTCCCCTGCAAAACATTGAGGCAAAGAGGCATTCGATGAATTGATGGATGTGTCAATGCATATGTCGTGTGAACTTCCTTCCTCCTCTGACCTGTTCTAGGCCCTAGTCCATAGCATTATTTGTATTTATTTTATTTGGATATTGGATTATATCTGTATTTTTTTTATTTGGTACATGTTGGTTTGGATGTGGATATTTGTATTTGGTTATTGGTATTTACATGTTGGTCATGGATATTTGTATTTTAGTTTGGTTGTTTGATATATATGATGTTTGGAAAGGTTAAATTTTGCTATAACAGGTAAAAATCTATTGTTGGGCAGTGACAGTGGCCATACTACCCAACAATTTGTTTTTAAAATTTGTCCATACTTCTCACGAACTTTAACCGTGATAAGTACATGACAACTGCAAATTGACACAGACTTGTCACGGTCAAAGTCCATGATAATTTTTTATTTGTCTCGAACTTATCACTGTCTTTGTCTATGACAAGTTTAACTTTTGTCACGTGAGTGTCATGGTCGTGACAAGTCTGTGATAACTCTAACGAACTTATCACGATTTTTTACCGTGAAAAGTCTGTGACAAATTCCTTTGTCGCCCCCAAACTTGTCAAGATTTTTTACTGTGATAAGTTGGTAGTGTTGGTGTAGTGTCCTCGGTTATAACCTTGCAAAAATTTCTTGTCTTTTATAAATTTAGAAGGGAATCTTTAAAACAATTATCCCAAAGATTATTTGTTACGGGAGGAAGAGTCTTTGGAGGAGAAGGGGTGACGACCTTAGTTGGTATTTAACACCCCATCACATTGTGAAGTCTTTTGAAGGTTGAGATGCTTCAATTAGCCACGAGGGCTTATAATACCCGCTCTTAGCTTTTGGGATGCGTCATTTAGCCATGGGGGCTTATAATACCCATTTTCAGCATTCGAGCTGTTATAATTAGCCATGGGGGATCATAATACCCAGCCAGGGATGTCTTGATATATATATATATACAAGGGTGTACCCGTGCCGATGGCACGGTTGTAAAGTCGTTCTGGATATTCCCTAATAATTATGTCTAGCAAAATATAACCCACGCGATAACATGTAATAACATTAGCAGGGTGAATAAAATTTAAATAAAATCCCAATAATATATTTAATATGAAATGAAAACAAAACGTTTTTATGTCAAAGTTTTAACTCATGTAAGCAGTATTAGCTTCTTCGTGTTTTAAATAAATTAACACAGTAATTAGAAAAATGGATTTTTAAATAGTAAAACACTTTAATAATTATTTATTTGATGATTTAAATTTTCTCATATTGATATTGTAATTGTTAAAGAGAAGTTAATGTTTACGTATTTAAAGTGAAATTTTTTTAATCTATCTCGAGAGAAGAAAAAAATAGATTTTTTTATTAAGTTCAAACAAAGGCTACTTAAGATGTCTGAACTTTAATATTTCCATGATGTCTGTTTTATTTCTAATTTAAACAGAACCATCATCTTTGTAAGATGGATTGGACATACTTTCCAATATTTATTTACCTCGAGCCATGTATTGAAAAGTATTGTTGACTTAAATATTATTGAAAAGAAAAACTCTAACATGGCAATCTAGAGATTTCCTTAAAAACATGGCCATGCAATTCCCAAAAAAACATGACCCGATGCATTATGAGAATTGAAAAAGAGTCCCACTATTCCCACTCCAAATTTACATTCCCCCACTCCACATTTTTGCTAAAAGACTCTACTACCCTTAATAATTACTTTTCACATACTTTTATTGCTAACAACTCAATTGAGAGTACAAATTGAAGGAGGAGAGATCTAATATTTACAAAAAAAAATGCAAATAAATAGCCACATAAAGAATAAATTTGCAAAAAATTTATTAATACATTTACTTATAAAAAAAATAGTTTGAAGAAATATAATATTTTGCCAAAAATCTATTATTTACTTTAAAATACATAATATTCTGAAAATAAAAAAACATAATATTTTGAAAATGAAAAAATCTAATATTCTGGAAAATAATTTTTAAATATTCTGAAAATACATAATATTTTGGGAAAAAATTATTATTATTTATTATAGAAATGGAAGTTAATCAAAAAAATGTTTTTAAATACGTAATATTTTAGAAATAAAAAGCTTAGTGTTTTGAATATAAACATCCTGGTATTCGGGAAAATAATTTTCTTAACGTTCTAAAAATATAAAAATCACAAAAGTCTGTTTTATTTAAAAAAACATTTGATTATTTATAAAAAAAAGACGTATTATTATTTTTTTATTGAAATGAGCGTTAATAAAAATACTATAATGTTAAGAAATGAGCGTTAGTAATGTGTCAAAAGTCACGACTTAGATTTGTTCATATTCAAAATATTATGTTTTTTTTATTTTCAGAATATTATGTATTTTAAAATAAATAATAGATTTTTGACAAAATATTATAAGTAAATGTATTAATAAATTTTTTTGAAAATTTTTATTTGCATTTTTTTAAAAATATCAGATCTCTCCTCCTTTAATTTGTACTCTCAATTGAGTTGTTAGCAATAAAAGTTGGAGTGAAACGAAGACAAATATGTGAAAAGTAATTATTAAGGGTAGTAGAGTCTTTTAGCAAAAGGGTGAAGTGGGAGAATGTAAATTTGAAGTGGGAATAGTGGGACTCTTGAAAAATAGTATGGACCCAATAACATGTTAAAATAATAAAAATAATTTATTTTATTAGAAATTATAAATATTAAAATGAGAAACATAGTACTGAACATATAATAAGTATTGAAAACAATGATCACCGCCTGAGAATTAGAAAACATAACATATTACTTCAAAAATACGTTCACAAATCAGTAAAAAAAATCTCTCCCTCACACACGGAGAAAAGAAAGAGAGAGATTAGAAGTAGTAACAGAGGAAAAACAGCCACTTTGTAAAAGCAAATCTGCACCTCTTCTATATCCAACAACGTGTTGCCCATCTAACCCAGGTTGGATCACCCAGGTGGACCGTTCAAAACCAACAAAGCAGTTACTATTGCAAAGTTTGTTGAAGGAAAATGACAGGAGGATCCTAGTGGATTAATTGTTTCAACAAAAATCCCCCACCCACAAACACAGATACAAATGAAGAAAAACAGATTACCACCATTAAGGACCAACATAAAGGGCAACAAATAAAATTCTTATCACTTCATTTGATAAAAATTAATTGATAATAACCTCCTTTAATAAAAAAAATATATTTACATGCATTTTTCTTTTGAAATACCAAATCTCTTGGACTTATTTTAAAATAGTGAAATAGAGCATTACAAAAATAAATCAGTGTAAACTATCACTGTAACACCTTTACAGTTTGGGCCATAGTGAAAATGTAAAGGGCAATTTTCTGGATTAGAAAAGCTACCAAGTTGTTGACAGCAATTTATTGATTTTTTACTATAATGAATAAGAAACTACAAAGTGATGAAAAAACAGATATGGTAGCAGAACCCAATTGGTAAAAAAATTGTATAAATGGGGAAATAACAAAGTATACCTGAAACCCGATTTCCCTCATGTTGTGGTGCATACATGTAGTTTTTCTAACCCTGTAGATTAATCAAACTAAAAAAATAGATCCATATCTAAACTTTAAACCCTGTAGATTCTCAGCAATAAAGGATGAAATCCACAGAAAAACATTAATCAAAACAAAAAAACAGATCTAGATCAATAACTATTTGTTTTTTTATGTTTGCTTTGCCAAAAATTGAAATCCAGCTGCATATCTTCATAAAAAAAACTCAAAACGGGTCGGCGCCAACTATGGAAACTGAACCCCCCTTCCTCTAACCTTTTCTCAAAATGGGTCGGGTTTGCAAAATTTAGGGTACACAAAATAGATATTATTACCCAAATGGTTACAGATCTGGTGAAATGAAGAAAGTACGGGCACAAAAAACGGACCTAGCAATGTCATCCAATGATAGTGAGCAATCATCTTACCGTTAGTAATGGCTTGAAGCAATTTTCAGCCGTTCGATTTGTTATGTTCTTTCCTTTGGTGTGAAAAAACCCATTTTCATCCCCCGTGGTTATCGTTTAGCTCAAAAACTACAATCGTGTGGGTCGTCTTTTTCTGATTCAAACTCATCAGATTGATGGTTGTACCATCTGAATGGTACCAGCGTGGGTGTAAATGCCAAACTGGAAGAAGTGTGTTTGAGAGAGAGAGAGAGAGAGAGAGAGAGAGAGAGAGAGAAACTAACGTGTATAATAAGAAAAGATATTGATATGTCATGGGGTGGGTGTGATATTGATATGCTCGAGGTCTGAGTATAATAAAAGGCTTTGAAAGGCTCGAGGTTGACGGCAAACGTGTTGTACAACCATTTTCTTGAGCTTTGTGCTATTTGCACCACTTAAGATCAAAACTCATCCGTTAGATGGTTAAATCTGAACCGTGAGTTGATAAAGACCAAATTCCTCAAGAAGAAATCTCAGCCATCAATTGGGGTAGACAAAAAAAACCCTCTTCCTTTATTTTATATATATATATAGTTATGGGTGGCTTTATAATAAACCCAGCCTAAGGAGGCTTGCTAGTTCCCCAAGAAAAGAGAAGACAGCAGATAAATAAGGAGCACGTCAGAAATAGATGTCTGGCAATGGAAGATGATTCCCAATCACCCACGATCCAAAAATCGTTGTTATTCTCTATCAGAAAGTCCGTAGAAGATAACAAATAAGGAAGGTGTTGCAGTAAAATTGAAAGCATGGGCCAAGGACTTAATTGTCCCTGACAAGCAAATTTGTTCCCAACTATTCATCCTACATTTATGCGACGACATTTCTCATCAAGTGGGCTAAGGACTTTAGAGCTCGCGATAAGGGAATTCGTTCCCAACTATCCATCCTACATTTATGCGTCAACATTCCTCACGAAGGAGCCAACGACTAAATCATCCGTAATATTTCTACATTCCATTCTAGTATTTCTGCAGCAAAGTTTTCAATTGGGCATCAGAAACTTATGTCCGTAGCCTCATGGATAATAGCCACTCAATTCCACACAGCGGCAACCTATCACTAAAAATTTGCAAAATTAGCATTCAAGTGTACAAGACAATATTCAATAATGTAGAAAGCAGTGTAAACAAACATGGTCCCAGTCTCTCAAAATCGGCAGTAGCTAATTTCAAGATACACGGCCAAGAGTGCAAGCAACTTAGGGCCACAACTTGTTCAAGATTGTATTTATAGCAGTGTGGCTTTCGTAAAAGTTCACAACATGATAAAGAAAACTTGCATATAAAGAGAATAAAGCATGGAAATTGATAAAGAATTAAAATGGCCGCAACCCTGCATGATTAAAAGCAAGATAAATGTTCAGTACCACAGAAGGGTACAACAAATATTATAAAAATGTGAATGCTCAATACTGCAGGTTATGGCTACAGCCCAGAAGATATTACATGACTATTTGGTGTAAAAATAATGTTACAAGGAGACTAAGAGGCTGCATCCTCTTACAAATCTTCCATATCATCGTCAGCTGCAGTCTTTGTCTCCTCAGCTGTGACAGCTTCCTCAGTCATCTTCCTGGCTCTCACCTTACTTGCAACTCTCAGTTCAGCCACACATTCATTCTTCTCAACATCACTTAGATTCTAAGACATGACTTGCTCTCTTAATTCAGGAAAGTTTTTCACCATCTTGTGCCTAAGCTCCTGGAAGCCACAGAGGTATGACTTATTATTTGTTAGAAAGAAGTCCCTGGAAGCCTTGAAAGATGCCACGACATCAACTGCAGCCTTCTTTAAAGATGAGACATGATACTCATATTTTTGCTTGAGGGATGCAAGACAATCATTATATTTTTGTTAAAGGGAATCAGTGCATTCATGCTCCAGCTTCTTACACCTCTGTTGGAAGAGGTTGCATTTATCCGCAGAGGACTTAGCATTTCCGTCCGTTTCTATGGCCTTTACCTCAACTACTCTCAATGACTCCGGGGCCTGTCTGAGGTTCTCTTCTGCATTCCTCTAAGCCTCTATTGTAGCCTGAACCTGAGCATTTGCAGTCATTTTATAGCCCTCAAGTGCTGTAGCAGAAGATTATTTATCGGCTTCAAAAGAAGAGGTTCTAACACTCTCCAGGTTAGTCTTATAAGTAGACTCCGCAACCCTATAGAGTTTGAAGAAATCCGCATACTTTAATCTTTGGGACATAACAACGTCCGTAACCAGAAGTTTTGAATAAGTTATTACAAGCAAAAGTATTTGGCAGGAGAGAAAATAATTAATTTAATGCACTTACTCGGAACATGCTATAGAGGGAATATTCCTCCACCAGACGGTTGAGGTCAATAGTGTCACTAATCCTCCTTATCATAAAGACTTACCTGTTAGTTGTAATTCATGAGAAATTGGGATTAAGTTACCATATTTGAGGTCGCGGATGACCATCAGGACCCACTCCTTCCCTATTTTGGGGAGTTGGTAAGTTGGCGTTAATCGCCACAATGTTTCGCAAAGGAGGAGGAGATCCAGAAGGTGAAACATGTACGGGGTTGTGCCCACATGGGAAGCCCCCATTAGAAGATATTATTACTTTCGCGAAAAACTGAGGGGTTATGTCATCGTTAACAAGGCTTTGTTTTTACCTAGCCATAGGATCACCAGCATTGGCTGCGTCCCTCTCAGCAGAAGGATTGGCCTGCTTATCGTGAACAACAGCAGTGGGTTCAGTCAGAGGAATTTTCCCCTTAGGTTCTCTCTTTCTCTTCTTCCCCTTCGTCTTGGAGGCTTGATTGAGGACTACTGCGTCCTCATCCATTTCAGCTAATTGAGAAACCAGGAGTTCACTGCCAATCTTCTCTCCTAAGGAAAAAATAAATCAAGTTAAAAATAGAAGCTGCATCAAGGAATATGAGAAATTAAAAGAATTGGAGAATTACCTTTGGTAGTCATTTTCTTGGGCACTTGTTTGTTAGAAAAATAACCTTGCTTAAAAATATTCGTGAAAGTGACCAGCACACTGAATCTTTTCACTTTATTATTGAAGCCATTACATCCTCAACTATTTTCTTTTGCTTGCTGTTGAGCTTTAGATTGTTAAGAGCTATACACAAGTATTAATGTCAATATAAGCAGCAGTAGGTAAGATAAAAATATTAGCAAAATTATAAGGCTGCAGCAGAAGCAACACATCTCCTGTTTTTGAAGGATGCCCCTATGCCTGCAGCATCCTATACATTGTCACTCTCTCAAACTCCTTGGATGAAGAGACAAAGAAAAAATTATCTTTCGAATTTTTAACACTAGAAGGCCTCTCAATATAAAAATATTCTTTATTGTTCCGTAGAGTAAAATAGTAATACTACGAAAAGTCCACGGAGTTCTCCTTTGGCCTGTAAAAGTGGAAGAACTCCGCGGGAGTAATGTCCCTCTCAAATTTCTTCTGCCAAAGCATTAAGGTAGAAAGAATGACTCTCCATCCATTTAGATCTAATTGGGCTGGGGCTAAAATCATGGTACTAAATATTCTCTTAACTGGGCTACGAATTGGTAGCCGCAGCCCTTGGAGGAAGCAAGCAAAGGAAAGAAGATACCCTTATTGGGGACGGAAAAACATGATCTTTATTTCACAGAAAGAAGTATGTAGATAGTAGAATTAGAAAATTCAAAGGTTGTCGTAACCTCGGTAATCCACTCCTCATCTATAATGCACTTATGATTTAAGGCTGCAGGAAGTTTATCCGTAGCTCGACCAGAGGACTCGGATGAAGTATTTCTAGTCTCTGATGGGACAGTAGCTGCTATGACAACTGCTTCAGTAGAAGGATTGCTGCTGGAGTTTGTATCCTCCATAATATCCACAGCCCCACTAATATCCCTATATTCAAAGGATTTAGCGGAATCAGAATCGATGGTGACGCAGTAGGGACAGTCTTTAAGCAAACAAAGCCAAATAGCCTTCAAAGTCTTTACAAATGGAATTTCAGGAGGAGGAACAGTAAAACAAGACTACTAGCCACGGACTTTCAAGGCCACAACCATCTAAACCAAAAGTTGGAAGTATGAATCCTAAAGACTGCAGCCAAGGAGAGTTGTAAACACCAAGGATTGACAAAAGGACACACCAAAGTAACACAAGTTATACTACTAGCCACGGACAAATACACAAATAAGTAATTGATTAATATACGTGTTCTCAAATATTGAAAACCTAAGAATCTAGGGTTTGGCCAAGAAAATTAAGAACAAGTTATTGGTGTTCTTGGCCAAAAATAAAATTAGGAATGGGGTCAAGGTATGGATTAAGCCCGAAAATCCAAATTACTAACCTTTTATCCAGTTCAAACACCTAGAACTACCTAAAAATCCAACATATGTCAACATTGACATCGAATCCCACTCTATCTACCCAGAAATCAAAATCCCACTTCATTATTCAAAACCCACCTGGTTAACCTCATTACTCAATAAACATTAACCGCATTACACATCGATTGGGATAAGATTATAAGAAATTATGGGGATTCAAGAAATCCAAGCATAGGCAGGAATTATAAAGCAAAACGGATTCAGGAAATTTAGTCAACAAATTCAAATATGGATTTATAGAAAATGGAGTCAGTTAATTTTTCTTGCAAACATGGACTAAAGTAACAAATTTTAGAAAAATCGAAGAAAACGGGAAGGAAATTTGAAGGATACCTGGAAATCAATAAAGGATGGTTGCTCAGCTTCAAAACTACCTTAAACCACCACAGGAGACTTTTTGAGAAACTTAAAGATGAAAGTAACATAGTCTTCCTCTCGATTTTCTATCAAGGTTTGGAAAAGGCAATGAAGTCCATGACTGAATCACATTTATATAAGAGTGCACGGGAAGTTGAAGCGTCACCTCATAGTTTTTGTCGCTATTATAAAATTTAACCGCAACCCTAACTCGCTACCTCTTGGAACTACGACTTGGGGGTTTATTGATATACCCAATTAATCACTATGGTCGCGTAACCTTATAACAAGCTAATGTCTGGGGAACATACAAGCCGCGACCCCATGTGCTTGCTAGGTAGGGGTGTGCAAAAAAATCGACAACTTGAAGAACCGAACCAAACCGACCATCGTGGGTTGGGTTGGTTCAGTTTGTTTTCTCCATGGGTTGGTTCTGGTTCCAAAAAATTAAGAACCGAAGTATTCGGTTCGGTTCTCAATTTTATACCCTTACCAAACCAATCGAACCGAGAACCAAACCCATTGAATCAAATCGAAAAATCGAACTGAAGAACCGAACCAAAAAACCCACCCCAAGAATCGACCCGTGAACCTGAACCATAAACCATAACCATTAAATAACTCGAGAACCAACCCGAGAACCAGAACAATTAATGAAAACCGCGAACCAGAACCGTGAACCAGAACTGTGAACCAGAAACAAAATCATGAACTAAAACCGCAAACCAGAACCGTGAACCGACCCGAACCAAATTGAGAACCGATGCCGGTTCGGTTCGGAACCGACCAATTTTGGTTCTAGTTCTGGCTCTAAAACAACGGAACTGACCAATTTCGGTTCTGGTTCTCGTTCTGGTTCCATAGTGGAATCGAACCGAAACGAACCATGCACACCCTTATTTCTAGGCCTCGTCCCAAATAAGCCATGATCAGATTTAGTCGTTGTCTGGGCCCAGACACGCCGCAACATCCATTCAAACAGCCGTTGCCTAGGCTCAGATAGGCCGCGACATACATTCAAACACTTGTCGCTACCTGGGTTGAAACAAGTCGCGACACCTACTCCAGCATTGGTCACTTGATTATTGTCCAGTTTCTAGAAGAATTTCATATTGTTATGACGTATCACCATGTCACGTGTTCCAGACACGTGACACATCTTTTAGGCCTTTATAAATAGAAAGCCTCACCTGACCAAAAGGGAGGAGGAATCATTAGGCGAAGCCCCGCATTTCTCTTTACTGAACCTCTCCAGTCAAAGAACTACTTAGGCCACATCTCAGGTTGACATTTCAAATCTACATATATATTATCATCTCTTATCTCTCTTGTACGCCTCTAATGGCAATTTAATCTTATATGAAACAACGTTCATAATGAGATTTGGGAAACACAGTGGATATATGCTCAATTTTATAGCTGAGTTACTCTATATTGTATGCTTTTTCCCTTCTTTAATTGCTTTATTATTATTATTATTTTACATTTAACTTGGTGTTGAGAAGGATACAAGTCTAATTTCTCTTACCATCATTGAGCTTTGTGAGCACCAAACGTCAATTAGCCAATGTTTTAACGAAGCCTTTAGATATACCTAGATTCAAGGATCTTAGGAAGTCTTTAGGTATTTGCTTTGTTGATTTAGTTTGGGTACTTTATCGAGTATAGGATGTTTATCATGATCAAATCTTATATCCTTATTGCTAGATTCTATTATCACTATTTTGATATATTTTTCTTTTCATTTATTTTGAAAATTTTAAAATGATTTTCAGCTTTTATGCAAAAGCTAAAAAATTCGAAAAGATTTTTGTTTTTTTGAAGAAAAAGTTTGAAAAAGATTTTATTTTGATAAAATTTTAAAAAAGATAAACAGATTTTTATATTTTTGATTTTTCACCGTATATGGATGAACATTTATGATATTCGAATTACCACTACATTCCATCAATTCACGTGAATTTTTCATAGTTGTTTGAGACATGGTTTTGTTTCATTAGTGTACTTATTAATCTGTGGATAATATTTTGTTGATCATTATTGATTACTTTCTAGATAGTAGACTTTTTATCACCTTTATTACACACGTACACAGACTTTTTGAACATTTTAATTGCTTATCGTGTGTTAAATACGATGTTCTCATCTCAATCATGCTTAATAATGAACCAAATGTAAAAAGAGATTAGTTGTGCTTGTAAGAACTATTGCCCGAATTTTATTTTTCAAAAAATATTGATATATGTTAAGGAATGGAAAGGGGTTACGAAAGAGCAAAATTCTTTTTGCGTTAAAAGCCACCATTTACAAAATAGTTTAAAAAGATTAATGACACATAAAAATATAAGTGTCAAGGTCATTTGTTTTATATTCATCAATGATATACTACATATGATCATTATCATATCTTTAAAATATTTTAGAGTGAATACTTATATATGTGATATTTTGGGGTTTGCACAATGGACTCCCTTGAAAAGCATTAAATAGTTTTGCATTATTGTTTTGAGAATCATTAAAATTCATGGCGTATTATATAAGTCGAATCAATTTCATTTATGTTCAACATTTTACACCTAAGGTAGAAATTGAGTTCTTTCTTTTGAAGTATCTCATGATTTCGTGCACATATGTGATGAATGTTTATCTTGATTTGCCTAGAAAAATATTCACACAATTACATTTTATTTTTACAATTCGGATATTTTAGTGTTATTTCATGGTGACTATGTATTTTTTACCTATATGTATTTTTATACTTTGTATACATTATACTTGAAAAATTGAAATAATTTAAAAATAGTTATTTGATAAGGGAAGAACAAATTATGCTTTTTTTATTATTATTATTATTATTACTTTTTCTTATTGATTATCTTTGTGATAATATCTTTGTTTCTTCATGGGATGCTTATCATTCATGATTATATTCTACTCCTTTATCTACTACGGACAGAAAGGGGAAGAACAAATTGAGGTAGAGTTTTATTTATTTTATATAAAACTCGTATGCATTACGGTATTTCGTTTATCTCATGTGTGTAGGCCATTCTGCCTTGATGATGATTTCTTTTACCACACAAAATGAAGACTTTTTCCTTATATACTTATACACTTACACATTTTCGTTTCATGATTTGGGAGGGCATTCGTTATATTAGTCTTAGGGGTCAATTTGGATTCGTTTGTATTTTCTACCAGAATAGCCAAAGGGGGAGATTTTCAAGAGCAAGTTTTATAATTGCTCAATTTAGTTTTTATTTGGCTTATTCCGTTACACATCACTGGACCTTTATGACTATGTTTACCTATTCAAAGACAAGAAGTTGATGGTATTTAAAAAATTGAAGATTCTTCATCACAACAATATTCAGAAGAATTTTGAGGTGGTTTGGTAAAATATTTATTTATTGAGTGAATTTTTTTAATTAGAGTTTGTATTAAAAGTTTTCAATAATTTCTAATTAATTTTTAAAAGTTTTTTTCTATAACGGCTCGTTAGAACGAGTTTCATAGGTCATTCGAGCGAGTTTACATAGTGTCGCTAAAATGAAACTCCATCGTTTCTAATGAAATCCGGGACGACGCCTTTTGGTCAATTTTGAAATGTTGTTCAGAGTTTTGTTGGATGTCGTTCAAACGAGATTGGGTACATCGTTAGAATGAGTTTTTCACGTTCGAACGAGATCTGCAACGACTCATTCTGATCAAGCATTCGAATGTCGTTCGAAGTTTCGTTGGAAATCTGTTCGAACAAAAAGGGTACGCCTTTCGAACGAGGTACCTGGTCATGCGAACAATCACGCGAGTGTTTATTTTTTAATCAAATCTAATCAAAATCTCCAATGCCTATCCTTTTGCAATAAACGTCCTTATTAGGGTTGTGTTTCGGCCGGATCGGATCGGAAAATGACCTTTCCAAAAAAAATTCAATTTTTTCGGAAATAAAATATTTGTTCCAATTTCCTATCCAATTTTTTCGGAAAATCAAAAAAGTTTCCGAATTCGAAAAAATCGAAAAATCGGAAAAATTCGGAAATTCAAAAAATATACTAAAAATTCAGAAATTTTGGAAATTCCAAAATTTTAAAAAAATTAATATAGGATTTTCGATTTCTCGAAATTCTCATTTTAAAGAAATCGAAAAAAAAATTTACCCAACATGTAAATATGTAAGGATTTAACGATTTTTTTCATTTGTGTAGAGGATATAGGGATATTCTCCTTTTATAGAGGACTTTTTTGGGCCTCTCTTCCTCTCCTAGCCGATGTGGGACACATGAGAATGCTTAAAAAAAATTAGAAAATTTGGAAATGGGAAAATATTTCGGAAATAATTCGAAAAAATCGGATCGGCATAGTTTCGGAAAAATCGGAAATTCGGAAATTCAGAATTATTTCCAATTTTCGATCCGATTTTTTTCGGAAAAATCGGAAATCGAAAAATTGGAAACCTTATATACGTTCCAAAATCGGAAAATATCGGATCGGATATCGAAAAAATCGGAATGTTCGGAAAAAAAAACACAGCCCTAGTCCTTATAAATAGATATGTGGGATTATAGTTTTAATTTTTCAAGCCATTTTAGAGTTCCTTCTATAATTAAACTCTATCATTTTCATCCAAGCCCCTTTAAAATTGAGAGATCATTTTACCAAATTAAGAAGAATACATTCTTGTTAAAAGACTCTTGTAGAGATTTTCTCTACTACTGATTTATGCAGCTGAGGTTCTACCACTAAAGAACAAGGTTGATCAATGGATACGTTTCCTGTAGACGGTGCTGGACTATGCTATATCTATAGAATACTTGAAGAACTGCTCATTATACTTAGTGAGATAAGTAATCTGTAAGTCGTATAGCGTCTGTCAATTCTGATACAGTGTTGAAATAGAGGTTTTGCCCAAAAATAATTTCTTCTTACTTCTTTGCATGCTTGATTTAGCTTATTTAATTTGAACTTCACCATTATATGCACACTAAATTAAATCAAGATAAAATTTGTTAAAATTTGAATTTGTATATGTTTGGCCTAAGATACGAATAAATTTGTATTACCCATTTTGGAATGGCATTAATTAGTGAGCTAAGTAATCTGTAAGTCGTATAGCGTCTGTCAATTCTGATACAGTGTTGAAATAGAGGTTTTGCCCAAAAATAATTTCTTCTTACTTCTTTGCATGCTTGATTTAGCTTATTTAATTTGAACTTCACCATTATATGCACACTAAATTAAATCAAGATAAAATTTGTTAAAATTTGAATTTGTATATGTTTGGCCTAAGATACGAATAAATTTGTATTACCCATTTTGGAATGGCATTAATTAGAGGAATGATGGAATTCAAATGAAAATTGACCCAATTCAAAATACAAATGGGCAAAGCAATGACTCCCTTCATTTTTATATTAGTTTTTTTGGTTTTAGTCCAATTTCTAAAGTTTTGTTAGTCTCTCATCCCATGTGTTTTTTAAATTGTTTTTAGTCTCATAACCGTCTAAAACTTCCATCAACTTCCATGTAACCTCTCCTAACCACTCAAGTATTTTTTTTTATAAAGAAAGACAAGTGTAAAAATATAGGACCAACAACAACAAAATAATGATATGGGATTAAACACACATATATTCAAAAAAGTAAGATTAAAAACTTGTAATCTCTTTTTAAATTTAGTTGTTGTGGTTGTATGAAGTACATTGACACTGTTATTTATTTGTATTGTATTTTGAAACTTTGTAATTTTTTTGCTCTGATTGAAATGGGATCAATTGAATTTGTTAGGTTTTTGTAACTAGTGGTGGAGATGACCATAATTATGCATTTTGGTAACTTTGTAGTTTTTTTTTTCCTGTTTAGTTTGCTCCTTGAGTATATTATTTTTGCAGTTCTATTTTTTGTT
The DNA here is from genome assembly GCA_949130495.1 of Sambucus nigra. Classification (NCBI taxonomy): domain Eukaryota; kingdom Viridiplantae; phylum Streptophyta; class Magnoliopsida; order Dipsacales; family Adoxaceae; genus Sambucus; species Sambucus nigra. The sequence continues at coordinate 165,892,482 of OX422207.1, forward strand.
CAGATTTGATACTAATGGGTGTTTTTTTTAGCATATTTCAACAAGTTTATTTGCACAACTTTTTAATTTTGTCATTATCCATATACATATCATTCTGTCCAAACACTTTCAGCCCCTTATTGGGTGAGAGTAGTAACACTCCCCTGAATAAGGGTTGCGAAACATAAATTATTTCCTGGTATCCATGATCCCATATTCAAATATGAGGACTAGGATGAAAAGTAAATAGTACATTTGGACTTTAATTTTATATCTTATCATCATATCCTAACTCCCCAGATAAAATATACAAGGGAGCAAAGCCCAATTTTCCAATTATTTTAAGAAATTAATAATATTTATTTGAAGTTTAAAGTCACTATGATTCGGGGTGAAATAATAATAATAAATAAATAAAAAATCACTTGTATAGAGGAATTTTTTTTCACTATATTATCTAAGTGGCATAATTATAAAATGAATACTTATTTATAGTTTTATATGGACGAGTGTAAGATTGCAAGTAATTCTCATTATTTTAAATTAAATATGGAAGTTTAAATTGAAATGTTGTCTTCACAAACAGTACCTAATGGATAATAAAGTGACGACGTCATATTGGATGAAATGGAAACATGACATTCGTATTCCAAATTTTTTAAAACATCATTTTTTTTAAGGTACTATTAAATAATTGACCCTTTTTTAAAGGCTATATAAAAAAGGGTCAATTATTAAATAGTCCCTACTATAAATATATATTTTTTAAAAAGGACATATATTTTTAGTTTAACTCATTTAGTCCCTCAAGCACTCAATATCCTCTTATTTTTACAGGTCCGCGTCGGCGGCACTCCCTCTCCAAAATATGTGGCAAAGGACTTTTTGAGGCAAAATAAAAAAGTTTGAACTAAATGGATATTAAAAAATGTCCGAGGGATTATTTGGTATATGTCCCTATAAAAAATTCACTTTTATTTTCTTTAACACCATAAATTAACAATAATAGTTGTTTTTTTTGGTGCCACGAGTATTTCAGCTCAGCTTGTTCACACCTCCCATTACTTTCTCCTGCCCCGATAAGATTTGCGAAACAAAATTTACTCCCCGTGATTCCAAACTTTTGTTGGTTAGGATAATCGTACACAGAACCTTGGTTGACTCAGCCAATCCTCGGGTTAAATTAACAATAATGGTAACACAATATAAGGACACGGTTTCTCCCGTGAGTCCAGTGATTCTTTTAGAAGTACTCAAAATTTAGCTTGGCAAATAGTATTGATGCAGCAAAAAGATATTTTTATTGATTCATGTACACTGTGGAGATGTTTTTTATTGTTTTGCCACCAGCAGAAAGTAAGGTAAAAAACAAGAAAAGTGTAATTGAAGCATAAGAATTTGGAATTTCCAAAGATTTTTTCTCGACTTTTATTCACTTCACAACTAAAAGTAACAAAGAAATTACTAAAAAATCCTGAGATGGAAAAAATTAACACTTGACCACTCACAAGAGGCCAAACTTCCAAGACTCGTCGTCAAATACCATTTTTGGGCACTGTGTGAGAGTAGGTTGAGCAGTTACATTGCTGTCACTATCATCATTCATCAACAAATCCAAAATGTTGAAGTCATTATCATCCCAGAAACCCATGTCATTGATGTAATCACTTTGCCAGTCAAAAGTTGGCCAAAACTGCATAGCTTCAATTATGTCACCATTTTCTAAAGAAGAAGAAGACGATGAAGATGTTGATGATGAGGTGCTTAATGAAGGGTCACATGGTACCAAAATCTCATGAGGTTCGATCAGTGGGACTTCATCTGTGCAAAACTCATTATTGACCTCCATTGATGTGTCAAATGGGCTTTCATTGCTTTTATCTTCTTCATCTTTGGCCTCAGTGATTGTACTTGCCTCCAATGAAGTCTCATTTTCAGTCTCTTTGATTTGATCTATTTCAGAAGAAAGTGGTGCTTGTTGTTTCTGTTGTTGGGGTTGATTAGTTGGAGGAGGAGGAGGAGGAGGGAGAGGTTTGTGTGTTAGAGGATCAATCCCCATCTTCCTTAGCTTTTTCTTGATGTGGGTATTCCAGTGATTCTTTATCTCATTATCAGTTCTTCCGGGCAGATGAGATGCAATCTTGGACCATCTGCCAAACATTAGGGAAAAAACGATTCTAAGCATTAATGGCCACACGAATTGGTCTGTGTAAGAAAGTAACGTGGCAATTGCCTAATACAAAAAATAATTGGACAAAGCTACCCTTGTATTGACTGGTTGATAAATGTACCTCAACTCCCACCACATGTTTGTCATTTAATGGGCGTACAAATATATTGAAACATTTGTTTACTAAATAATAATTGTTTTAGGTTACTACCTATAGTGTACAATCCGGTTATGTGTCTTGAGACGGACGAGTGGTAAACTAAATGCATAATATTATTTATTTATTTTTTTGTTAAGGTATTTTTCATATCACGAGGTGTCTTATGCGCATCTCGATTAATCTCCGCTTGCGGTTCGTGGCTTCCGCTGGTCAAGCATTATTTTGGCACTGGCAGGAATCGAACTGGGAACCAAACTCAATCTATTCTCAAACAATGTCTCAGTGACAGTCTTATACCACTAGGCCAAGATACTTAATTATTTGACTCTAAAAGTATACTCAATGGTGGATGCTCACGAAGAGTATACTTAAACAACAAAAAGTGGATTTTAGCTTTCGCTAATTGCAAAGTTCACACCGGTGAAGTGATCATGAATTGCAAAATAATTCCTACGAGCTAATGTTGTTCGTAGGAAATAAATAAAATATTTTTTACGAACAACATCTGTTTTTATGAATTATTAAGAACATAAATATATAATAAAAATTAATTATTTATATTTGATACAAATATCATTTATTCGCAACAATTGATACGAATAAATAAAGTTGGAAGAATTTGTTACAAAACAAACTAATGAAATTCGTAGAAAAAATTTACGGTCATTTTTCGAATTCCAAGAATGACAACAAATCTACTTAGATTATGCCTAAAATTTCCCACCAACCATAGGCATCCAAGTTTGCAAAGATTGAGAATATTCCGGACTCTTATGTTATCATTGCGGATGCTCTAACTAGAGTACACACTTCAATCGAACCACTTAATTTGAGAAATAAAAATGGTGGATTTTTGAAATAAAGAATGGTGACAGTGTAAAATTATTGATTTTGATGTTTCCTAGAATGATTTACTTTAAAAAAATGTGTAAAACTAATATGGTCAGGTTTTGATGGTGACTGACAAAGGAAAAGAACTGCATTCATAATAAGAAGATCTAGCAATAATTAATATAATGGGGAAGATACAGGGAATGGGTGCCTAATTTAAGATCATTCATTTGCAGTTATATTGTCGGCCACTTCTATCGACAAACCGAGGTATTTTTTCTTTGTTTTGTTAAACCTCCCAGTGACTCATAAGGAAGAAAGATCAATGAAGTGATAATATTGGAGAGTACAACTTTATCAACTTTGGCATTGATCGATTTTCAAAAATAGAAGCAAAAAAAAAGAGAAAAGGGAGAGTTGATTAAAAAAGAAATATATATATATTTACATACCGATTGCCAAGTTGGGCATGAAGCTCAATAACCATGTTCTCTTCAGAATCAGATAGCAGGCCTCTCTTCAAATCTGGTCTGAGATAATTTGTCCATCTTAGCCGGCAACTCTTACCGCACCTTAACAGTCCTGCAAATGTCAACCACCCGGATAAGTTAAAACTATTTAAAAATAACTAAAACGGATATAATTTTTTTATCTGTGCTCCTGTTTTATTAAAAGCTTCCTCCTATAACCCCCCTGAAGGTTACAGTTTTTTACCAAAAATGTCCTTAAGCTATTTTAATGAGCAATTCTTAGTTGGACATTTGTGTTTTTTATGATAATTAGTAAACCAAACACCAACCAATTCATTATTTGTAGCATAAAAACGAGTTACAAAAATTGAGTCCTAATCAAGACTCAACCTAGAATTACTTGTTCTTAAAACAAGAAACTCAATTATGCATTTATTGCCAAAACCCTTGTTTATATGCTAAAAAGGCTACTAAAAAGCCTAAAAATGGAGTATATATATAAAATGCGTAATTCTTGTGTTATTAGAGAAACAAGGCTGTATTTGCAAAAACACTTGAAAATTTAAAAAGTTTTTTATTACTCCTTTGTGGCCTTGTACTTTATCCAGTGATCACCTCACGTCTTTTCATTTTTAACAATGTTAACCAAAATACATTTTCAGTTTCTAAAAAGAAATCAAAACCAGCAACTCATCGTTCACCAAGTTTAACATCCAAAAGAAAATTCCTCTCTATATCTCTCGTATATAGGGAGAGAGAGAGAGAAACTCACACACACAAACATACACATGTATGTCTTGTGTGATTGAAGAACAAGTGCATATATCGATGGCAGACCTGCAAGTTTAGGAACAGCTCTCCAACAGCATTGGCCATTGGTGAGGATAAAGTTGATGAGTTTTTTATCCTCTTCAGCAGTCCATGGCCCTTTCTTCAACCCTACTTTATCACAGCATGGTTGCCTTCCCATTTTCACTCCCAAAACTTATGTTGGATCAGAAACGAATACTACAAATAATGATACAAGTCAGAGAGAGAGGGGGCGAGAGAGTTGATGGGTTTTGAGATAACTGGGTAGACTTGTGACACCAAACCCCATTTATATAAATCAACAAACACCCCCTCTAGAAAACACGCTACAGCCGTTTTGGTTCATTTTTCCTTCTAAGTTTGACTCCAACACGTGTTATCAGGTACAAGCGCGTCCCGCACGTGCGTGGTTTGTATAGAAAGTCTCACCTTATCATACCATTTCGCTTAAACTGCAAGCATGAGAAAATAAACAAAGTAAAAAGTAAAAACACAACCATATCATGAAAACGAAATAATGTATATGTTGCATATATATGTATACAGTAGAATTACTGTCATTATACGTTCACCACCACATTATGTTTCTACTCTAAGTTGGTCCCACTGTCGTATGCATTAAGCAAAATTGTCCCACATTTTACTAAAGATTAAATCGAAAGAAAAATCCAGCTAAACTATACCCAAATGCAAATGCACTCAAGTTTTTATTTAATTTTATTCGTTCCTAAGCCATATTGTTAATTTAGACTGAGTTAAAAAGCAAACATAAAAACTCTCTCTCCTCACTCTTCTTATGCTGTCTCGTGAACAATAATCTAAGGCATGCACGTATTCTTTTACAGCAATTTATGCAGAAAAAGAATGTAGTTTAAAGTAAAAAAAGCTTTGTGGTGTAAATGTAAATTAAAAGAGGGGTAAGTTTGAACAGATCATGAGAACAGGTAAAATAGGATGATCCAATTAGCTCTTGCTTGGCTAGGCAAACATACTCTATCATAGGAGATTACACTAGTACAATGAAGTAATTTTACTTGACTGAAGGTTTCAACAATTATAAAGACACATTCAAGGTAAGAAAACTTCTTTATGTTTGGCTGTTTCTAAATTTTATAAAATTGGTTTAGTAACTGACAGAGTCATAATTCAGCTGGATCTGATGGCATGATAGTTACATTGCTGCCGGTTAGTTGTGCATGGGGAATCAAAGCTGAGAGAGGGAGAGAATAAATGCAAGAAATGATTGTAATGATTTTTGGAAAAATATAAATTATTATTGTGCCGGGTACATTTGAAGATTCAAACACAACTCCTTATTATCTAGATGGTTACATTTGACTTTATGTTATTTAGAAAATACATTATTTCACGATTAAAGTCTTGTAACTTAGTATATAAGATTTTGAGTCCCTTCACTTAAAATTAATTGATTTTGGCTTGGATGATCTAATGTATAATATGGTATGAGAGCAAGTTATCCATTGCTCAACTGCTATAAGAATTTTGTAATTTAAAAAAGCAAGAGTCATTGAGAGAGTTCAAATGGTGAGTTCTTGAATGAGTCTTTAATTGCATGAATGTGGCTTGAGTTAAAGTAATTGATTTTACTAGCATGTACCCCGCGCGATGTGCAGGCACAACTGTATGTTACGAATGTTATGTAAAGAAAATATAATATTTCATTATACTTGCATAAACATATTATTTAGTTTAAAAACATATATACAATGGGACGAAGAGAGAACTCTCTCTCTCACACACACACACACACACACTATATATATATATATATATATATATATATATATATACTAGGGTATGCCAGTGCCTGAAGGCACGCTGATAATTTTAAAAAGTACAAATCGTGTGAAATGTAAATAATAGATGTCTTATATATTATAAGTGTAAAATTTCAAAGTATTGAATTGCATAAATATAAGTCATAAATTTTGTTTTACAACACAAATGTGTAGACAATTTAGAAATTTTGGGAAAATTTTGCTTTATTTATAGGACTATACACCCTGTTTATGAAATAAAAAATACTACAAAAAAATTGTAATAATCCGTCTTGGACGTCATATTAACATCAAATTAACTCAACTTGTCGAAATACAACCAATAGATAAGTAATTATGGCATCAACAATGATGAGATGAATATTCAAATAAATTAAAAAATGAATTAAAACAAACGTATCCACTAAAGAAGAAAAGAACAACAATACATAAGTTATCGTCTAATAAAAGTATCAAAATATTTGAATCATCATTTATTAAAATATTTCAAACATCACTATGTGATTTCTCAAATCGGTTTAGTAAATATTTATTCCCATTGTATGTTAAGTACTATATTTATTCCCATCCACTGCTGGGATATATTTTTCAACAGTCTTTGTTCATCATCAATATTTGGAGAGTTTTTGAGCTACTACTATTTGGAGAGACTTTGTACTTGCAATTGATAAAATCAAACCACAAACTGTTAGAAATTATTAAAAAATTGTTTATGTTAAGTCTTATCTACCACAAATTGCTATTCGGAGAGAGTAAATATAAATGAAAAGCACGGAAACTCGCCACGAACCATGAGGCACATATTATTTTTGGATTAACAGACTGAATAATCATGAGGGAAACAGTGGCTACGGTCCTTACAACATAGAAAAATCTAGCTCGCAACATTTTTAAGAAAAGCATATCTCGAAAAGGCACCATGCACAACAGCCGGTTTCACCTTCGGAACAGGACGTAAGCATATTACATTTGATGGGAGAGGGTGAAAGAGGTGGATTTGGGCTAGTCTTAGTTGGATACGAAGCTAGCATGTTGATCCCACAAACCCCTTGTCGATTGCCATGAATTCCTTAGGATGCAATAATCAACTCCATTTTCCGAATTGTAGCCCACATTCAATACAACATGATCCAAAGAAGTTGAGCATGGCTCACTAAATGTCCCCTGCTTGAGAAATATCATCAAACAAATAAATAATGTTGTTGTGTGTGCACATAAATTTGGGTGAATATAGCCAAAGCTTAATTAAATTATGAATATAGCCAGACCTTTGAGTACATTTGAAATGCTCCCACTTCCACATATGCCTACACTTACAGTTGAGTTGCCACAGCTTGGAGAAGCCGTTTCTCATTATTTTCGGACACATCAACACAACCATCAATGACCTAAAAACAACCCATAATGATCCTACGAAATGGCAGCAACTACAAATTATGATTTACTTAAAAATGAACTAAAAGTTTTACTCACACAGAGAGACAAAAAATAATGAGTTTCTACAAATAAAGAAAGAAATTTGTCTAATGAGCTGTCTAAAAAATCAGTGAAATGTCTAATGAGTTGTGTAAAAAATAAACACAGAAATTTGTAACAGCTACTTTTCATTGCCTAAGGGCCAAATTTATCAAATTGTTCAATGTCACCATATTAAACCACTGTAAAGAGGCCATCTGAGTATATATAATGCCCAATAAGAACTCTGATAGCAGTGTTTATGTACTAAAATAAGGCCAATATATTGTTTTTGCTGCCCCACCCTGGTGGAACGACCAAATATGGGGCCGAACCAATAGAAATATTAATAAAAATAGCAATAGCACATGAAAGCAGGTAACTTCGGTACGTCCCTGAAATGTAATACTCCGATTCATCGAACCAAATCTATTGCTGAATTTACCATCGGTGAAACCGATTATTATGATGTTAGCCTCGTCAATCGATTCAATTTGCTATTAGCTGTCACGCCACTTCGCATAAAAGGATATTATGTGCCATCCAAGAATTTTAACCTTCTCTGATGCAGATTATATAGTCACATTTTCTGGATCAAGGAGTCAAACACAATACACATAATTAGGGAAATTTGTTTTCAAGCAGAGTACAAATGTAAACTTCATAGTAATCAAGAAATAAAGGTATTATAGGAGAAGAAATAAAGATATCATGATGTGTTGTAGATAATCAGTACCTTATCGTGTTCCACATCATTAGCATTGGATAGCATTTGGAAATCAGCACTTGAAGTAGCTCTGCTACCAATAGATCCATGGTTGGCTCGAAGGCTGCCTCCTGCCAGCCCATTTGATAACTTCCTCAGAGCAGCTCGACATTAAAGGAGGCTGACATTTAATGGATTTGATACCACTTGTGTTGTATGCACTTTTGTTCCATCGTTTCTAACATTTGCTGGTTTAATTTATGGCTTTGATCCGTGGTTGGGACTTTTGTTCCCCCGTTCCAATGTACGGTTGTGGATTTATCTTTCCATCGCGATCTTCTTCACTACATTTGCTTGAACTCATGCTCTCACTTGATCTTATTCATTACCTTTAATGTTTCATATAAAATTACATTTCCTGAATTGAAAAACAAATCAAGTTGAAAGATCCATGACATACCTATTAATTCTTGGTCCTCTGTGTAAACTGTTGTGTTGTTAGAAGTTAGAATGTGTAACATCAGTTAGTGGCGTAGACATGTAATGTTTGAGGCTCAAACATTAATTTTGCTTCCTGTAATGACTCGGTGCTTTTGCTGGTGGCATCAACTCATTTCAGACGTGCTTCTTGTAATCACTTGGTGTAATACACCACATGAGGTCTACTATATTGGGGGCTTCGGTTCACTGTGAAAACAACCAAATAAAACATTTTAAATCACACTCAAAATATTTTATTACGGGCATAAATATTGTAAATATTGTAAATCAAATATAGTGAGATAGAGATAATTAAAACAAAAATATACATAATAAGAATAGAGATCTACAAATAATGTGTACTTATCCAATACACAATAATGGATAACCCAAGAACTGAGTTAGATTCTCCAATGGCCAACCACGAAAGAGAGTGATGTTATTGAATCTGCTTGTATATAACAAAGATGCCACTGCATCTAGGCCTCAATCATCTTCTAACACGAAGAAATGAACATCTTGAATTCTGCGATTTTGTTTGGGTGCCCACTGATTTTCTAACATGACAATTTCAATCTTGATATAGAAAAGTCGTCATCTCAAAACTTTGAAACCCTATTTTGAAGAAGTTGTCGCACGTGATCGGTGACAATGCCTGCGACAATTTGAGGAGAGAAGCGAGTGATCATATCATTTCTTGCCCGCTTACCTTTGGCCTTAGCTTCATCAGATGCCTCATTAAAACTCTGAGCTTATCAATGGAAGGCTCAGCAAAAATATGTCCTTTGAAGGGCCTTTCCTGAACTCGAATCATTCTGTCCACGGGCAATGGGTAGCTATTGTCCTCCCTCAAGTATTCTGTGGGTCCTGACCAATTGGTAGCGATCACCGGCAAAGACATTGTCATGTCCTCCACAATGGGGCATCCCCACCCTTCCCCTCTGGATGGAAAAACAAATGCATCAGGTGCCTTATACAGTCTAAACAAATCAAATTGAGGTACATGTGTATCAATCACATAAACTGGAGCCCAGTCAGTAATTGGTCTTTTCAAACCAGAGTCCTTCACAAACTCCACAATCCTATCATCAAAATCTGTATAAGAGTGGTATGGGTTTGTTAACAAATAAAAGCAACCCCGTCATCTTTAGAAAATTCCTTCATATATGACTACAATAGCACATCCCATCCCTTCCTATACTCCCACTTGAAAACACTAAAGAACACAAAATTGTGTTGCAAACTGGAATGAATTGAATTTGGACCCAATACCATGGGAGTCCTTATTGAGGCAAGGTCTAAAGGCTAACATATATAGGAGATGAAAGAAAAATGTAGACAGTTCAAAGATACCAACACATTCACATAGAAGAAGAAAAAATTGAACTTGGCATATTATACCTTAATAGAGAATATTATACCTTAACAGGGTTGTGAAGAGTTAGATCTTCATAACGACTCAATCCCTGCAAAAAAATGTAATAACACATAAGCCCCAAAGTTCAGATGTCTTGAACAACAAATAAAAACAAATAATTAAGATTTGATAAAGCCTAAAACTTGAGATCTATTAATGCCTAAAATCTGTTAATAACTAAAATCTGAGATCTCTTAAAGCCTAAAATTTATTATTTGAGATCTATAAATGTCTAAAAACATACCAAACACACAGACAAAAAGGATAGTGCGTTGATGGTGCTCGATGTTCATCTAGTGGCCGCTCAGGTAGTGCAGATATTTATCTCAAAAGGATAGTGCGTTGATGGTGCTTCTCCGGTGAGCGTGTGTAAGAGACTGGGGAAAAGGGTTTCCTAGGGGCGGCGGCAAGGGGGAGTGGGCGGCAGCGTGGGAGGGGCAGCAAGGGTTTTCTAATGTTACAACCGAGAGAGAGAGAGAGAGAGAGAGACGGGCAAAAGGAAAAAGTGAGAATGAGGGAATGAGAAGTCGGCTAGGGTGGGGGAAAATGAGAGAGGAGAGAAGGATAATGAGAGTAAGAGTACGACTTTACCCTTATTTTTAAAATTTAAAAAGAAGGGGCAAATTAATTAGAGTGTGCAAAAAGAGGGGGAAGTTAAAATTTTAAGGGGTAAAAGAGAAAGTACAAAAAAATCTCAATGATGACATCATTTTTATATCTTATGACATACATAAGTTTCTTACTTTATTTTATATATATATATATATATATATATATAATTGTTGATACCAAATTTAGTCTGCTGACATGTACCACTTACTTGAAGACACGTGTCAACCACGTGGCAAATACGAATACTTTCAACGAGCAACTCATACACTCCGAGCAGCTCAAGCGTACCGAGTAGCCTAGGCACCCCGAGCAGCTCAGAGCTCCGAGCAACTCAAGCGTACCGGGCAACTTAAGCGGCCCGAGCTACTTAGCGTGCATAGCATCCAAATCAAGAGAATCAAAAAGACGACTGCGCATTAAATGCTCATTATTATCGTACAGATGTATATGTCTACTAGATAACAGCGCATTGTCCTTTCACATGTACAACCTCGAGGCTATAAATACATTGTAACTTCCTCATTAGATAGGGACTCGGAATCTCTCGATAAATCCATTGTTAAGAATTCCAGGCAAACAGTCAGCAATACAGAAACAGTGGACGTAAGCCATTCTCCTAAGGCTGAACCACTTTAAAAATCCATTGTCTTATTTATTTACTCATTTTTATCTGTGATTAAAATAATTAGATTGAATCTAGTTTTTTACATCAACAGATTGGACATTTGTCAACTGGCGGTGATCCCAGAAAAAAGAGAGAGTGTGCATATAATTTAGCAGATAATTTCTAGGCTCACCACCAGGTGACACATATCTAGTCCGCACTTTTAGAATGCGGACTGGTCCGCACAAGAGCAGTACTGTATATATATATATATATATATATATATATATATATATATATATATATATATATATTGTAGGAAATTACCACCTACAATAACATGCGTTCTAATCCTAACTCCAAGCCTACGTGAACCCAATGATTAATTATTATTCATCTCATTCGAATATAATTAAATGGTCACACAATAAATTTTAATTTATAAATTGCTAGTTTAATATCAATAAGGAAAGAAAGTCTCTAAGAATATAATATAAGTAAGTACGATCGCCGACATGTAAAAGTAAATGGGCTACGCTCAAGCCTGCACATAAATATGAACGCATATCCCTATAGCCTTTGGGTATCACTTGTGCGTACTATGTATAGTTATTGGATGTACTGAACCTATAACCTCAAATCCTCAACAAGGGATAATCACTACGAATTCCTATCACAATGCACGACCTCCATACCCAAGACTATACACTAGAACTCCCCAGTTTATTTCTCCTCGAAATATGAGTACGTCACTAGTAGGGTCGGGGTAAAAGGACCAAGGTAAAGTCCGTTCCTATCACCGGGGTACCATCGCGGTCAAAGTCGTACGCCCCCATTAAAATGCCTCCTAATAGATCCCCCACGAGCGTTCACATATGATATGATTGACACATAAAATTATTAACCCAATCTACTCACATATTACTAAAACAATATCCATATATCAATATTAATTAACTCGAATTAATTTGGAATCCAATATATATACCAATGTGGCTTTATGTTTTTCATCTATTATCCCAGAAAATCCAAAACCTCATATTATGAACTTTCCCAAAGGTTCCCTTAAAAACTAAACAATCGAAGAATTTTCCCCCATCCGCGCGCACAGGACTATTTCTTCCCGCTTGCACGGGCCAAAACCCTACCCAACGCATGACACGTGAAGACCTAAATCTCATAAACACTTCTTTCTTCAACCCTAAGTCCACTGTTATGAGTCCATACCCCAAAACTATCATAAACGACCTGAACCAAGGTTTGACTATCTCAAATACATTCAAATATGTCCTAAGAACATTAATAGATCAACTTCTGAACTATCTCTATAAGTCATAGATGATTTAATCAAACTTTAGATATAAATTTCAGATTTAATATTTAAGAACCCTAGAATTCATAATCTTACCATTCAATCCCAGATTTACATTAATTTTCGAAACAAACATGGGGATTTTATTTGATTCGATGATATGAACTTGTTTCTAACAACTATGGTAATAATCCAATTAAGATTTATGTGATTTATCAATAAAATCAACTAATTTCATTAACCTGAAGTTTAACATTAATTTACCCCTTACGAAAATTAAGAATTTGATTATAACTTAGATTATCATATGAATTACTTTAGATTCAAATAAATAACTATTATTCTAACACAAAGACATTCAAATTTCTATACTAGGTAAACTTGCCTGAGAGAATTTGGTTGAAAAACAAGCTTCTACTCTTCCTAACTTCCCCAATTCTTGTTGCCTATTCTTTTCCTTAGCTTCCCTAGCCTTTAGGGTTTCCTCGCAAGTTTGTAATGGATTTTAGATCTAGACTAATGACTTACTAATACTAATATCCACAAAATTGGCTTTAACCCTAAAGTTAGACCTAACCAAAAAAGTCCAAAACCTAATCCAAACGTCCTGAAATATGTCCCAGGTCCCATAGTAACTCAACGGGCTTAAACTTATTATTTTAGTCAAAAATGGACATTCTAACGTCCCAAATACCAACCCAAAACATGATATCCAACTAATTAATTGTCTAAATAAACTATTATATTATGCGGTATGAGTCCAAATACCAATTATTTAATTATTTATTAATTAATCGAGACACGATATTATAAGAAACTACTTCACAATCGGTGGAATCGAACACCGAAAGAATAATCCAAACAATAAAACCCCTGATATCTAGTTCTTGACCATTCCATAGTCTCCCTAATACATAGTCACTTCCAAATATTTAATTAATGAATTTTTTGTGTATTAATTTTACTTTCACAAATGAATTATATAACACATACAAAAGATAAATAGTGACATCACATGTCACAACGGGTAAATAAAATAAATTTTGTAATTTAAATAATGCATAGAAAATATGAGTATTATAAAAATGTAACGTGCTCCGAATGTAATCATGCAAGCAAAAAAGTGAGGAAAAAAAATAAAGAGCAAAGTTCTCTTATTTTATTCCTTTTTTAATAAAAAAAAAATCTATTCTTTGTTGCCCATTAAAAAAAATTCCAACAATTTAGAGATTCAAATGCAACTCCATCTTATCATATAGATGCTTACATTGACTTTATTTTATGTTGAAAATACATTATTTCACATTGAGATTAAAGTCTCGCAACGTAGTATCCAAGATTTTGTGTCCCCTTCACTTATAAATAATTAGTTTTGGTTTTGATTGTCCAATATACAATATGGTATCAGAGCAAGTAATACATGGCCTAACGACTCACCTATTTTTCGTTACCTAATATAAATATGTTCATGTATTAAACTGAAGTCAGAGGCATTTTTTTATATCATAGGAAGCGGTTAAAAGTCAGAGGACACAAACGACTCTGAAAATATAAAGCATCACATCAAAAAAATTAAGGCTTGCACCGGGTATTAGTTCTTGCATCCCCCCCCCCCCCCCCCCCCCCCCCCCCTTTTTCCCCATGTACAATTGAATTTTGTTTTGACAATCTAAGATTTAAGATTTTAAGATTTATTTCCATTGAATATTATATATGATTGTATTTTGGGGTATATTTGTGATTTCTATTTTGAAGTAAAAAGAAAAGAAATGAAGGGAATTTATTTTGTTTCCTTCGTTTGAGAGTTTAAAATATGATAAAAAAGAAAATAATTTGTCTCGTTTGGGAGTTTAAAGGAGAGAAAAGAAATAAAACTTTTTAAAAAAAATTATCTTTCTTTCTCTACAAAACTTTATTTCCAAATGGGAAAGAAAGGGATGGAAGGAAAAAAAATTATAATAAATTTTACCTTCTTGTTCTTAAAAAAATTATTTTGCTCCCAACTCCCAAGCATCAAGAAAAAAAGTTGTTTTATCTTCTCTCCTAAACTCTCAAACAAAGAAAGGAATATTAATTTATCTTCCTTTTTTCCTCTTCGATCTCTCGTATTTAATTTTTTTTTTTATTTTGTCTCCTAATAAAACTTTTTTTTTCTCATATAAATTCCCAAACATAGCCTTAAGGTATGCAACCATTTCATTAACGTGGGTTGGTAATTACTTCAATGATTTTCTGCGATTGTGGAGGGCATATATTAACTCGTAATGTTTAGCATTTCTAAATTTTGCAATTAGAAAATACAACAAAATAGTACTAGAGCCATTTCTTTTCCTAGCAGTAGCCTTATTAGGAACTATAGCCATTATTACCAAATCAAGGTAAGTTAGGAACCGTTTAACCACATGCCATTGCTAATATACACACTTGGAATTAGAAGTCTCCAATACTCCTGGATGGTTTGACTTTGTCATCCTTATTAAGAAATAAAATTTGTCTGTTGTAGCATGATTGCAATGTTTATGTTTATGAGAAACTAGGGGTACAATTCATGCTTGTCATGTTAGTTTTCAGTTTGTCATTTTGAATTTGTTTCAAGTATGAGTAACCCTAATCAATGGTGAGAAACTAGGATCCTTTCCTCTCTCAGAAAACAAATGGTGAACATATCATCTCATAGCAGAAATGAAAAATAACACTCCTATTAGCAACATCCTATCCATGCTTGGGCAGTTCAAACTTATTCACGTCTACGCTTATGATTATCTCAATCTGACCCAGCCTCCAACAAATTAAAAAATCACCTAACCCCCTTTTATATTTGATCTGGTCGTCAAGTAATCCAGTCAATGACATTGCATGTGTGCAATTTTAAACTATACCCGAGGCTTATAAATGTGTATGGATAGTGCAAGGAAGCGAAGATGAAGCCTCCTCTGTATAATCGCTCATGTCAAGATTGAGGTTATGAATTGACACCTTAATTTTTATATGTGACAAGTTTGAGAGTTTCGCATATCATTGGAAAATGAGTGGATTCCAGTCAAACATTTTAATGGTTCAAGGTTAATCACAAATATTATTATATCTTAAATTGTAATTCGGCTTCGTTCATTTAGTACATAAATTAATGCTATATTATCTTAGCCGAATTTGAGCAAACTAATTTTTATATGACTTGAGACACTTTAAACTTATTGACTCGGGCTCATCAAATAGGTTTTTTCAATATAAAATTTTAGACTCTACGAACCTAAATTGATTATTTTAACAAACAATCTTGAATGAGCCTTATAACCAATACCAGAGCATCAAATAAATTAATTTATATTACTGCAAACTACGTTCTGAACGTCACTAATATCACTAGGTTTTAAAACAGAACCAAAAAAATAGAACTGTTCTTGTTGCTTTAGCTACTCCTCACATAATGACAATTACGTTCTTTCAAGGGCAATATTTGGCTTATTAAATGCCAATCTGAAATAATAAAGTTATTTAACTTTGATTGACCCCGCTTAGTTCTACAAAACCAGCTAATGAATATATATATATATATATATATATATATATATATAGGGTGCAGCTAAAAACACTCCAAATAATCTGCATGCACTCCAAAATTTTGTCAAAAGACAATATTACCCTTTATTCTTTATCCTTTATCTTTTACACTTACATCAAACCCCATTTAATAATTAAATACAATTTCAACAAATAATTTTTTTAAACTTTAAATAACAATTATTAACAACTTAATCATTAATTGATTTATACTTTAGTGCTTACTTATTTTTTTTACCAAATATGAACACGATCCAGTTAAAATGCGACACAACTCGAAATCTTATTTTTCATCTAACAAAAACACAACTCAAATAAAAGTGACACGACACGAAATCTATATTTTTTTATCTTAAAAGAACACGAAATATTTTTTTACCTTAACACGAACACAATCCAAGTAAAAGGGATATGGAATGACACGAGTTATTATTTTAATTTATTTACAAAAACAGAAACACGATACAACATGATTTTTTTTTCAAAACACAAATAATAATTTTTTGGTAATTTTTTTACCAAATACAAACAGAATTAAAATACGACACAATACGAAATCTTTTTTTTTTTATCAATATGTTCAAGTAAAAGCAACATAACATGATTTTGTTTTTTTTTACCAAATAAAAACACGATCCAATGTGGAATGGTGTTTATGTTTTACCAAACAAAATCATGTTGTATCGCTTTTACTTGGCCATATTTGTGTTTCGTAAAAAAAAAGATTTCGTATTGTGTCGCATTTTAATTTGGTCGTGTTTTTATTTTTGTAAAAAAATTAAAATAATATTTTGTGTCATCTCGTGTCTCTTTTACTTGAAGTGTGTTTTTGTTAAATAAAAAATAAGATTTCGTATAATGTTGTGTCGTGCCGCATTTTAACTGAGTTGTGCATTGTAATTAAACCGTGTTCGTTTTAGATAAAAAAGATTTAAAAAAAAGACTTCACTAAAGCATTTTTTTATTTTAAAAAATAAATATATGGTTCTTGAATTTTAAAAGAAAAAAATGCAAATTGTGGTAAAAAATGAGATTTCGTGTTGTGTCATATCACTTTTATAGGACTCGTGTTTCGTTTTAGGTAAAAATAAGATTTTGAGGCGTATCGTGTCCTTTTTATTTCGGTCGGGTTCGTGTTTGTTTAAAAAAAATAACATAAATACTTTTACTAGGACCGTGTTCGTGTTTATTAAAAAATAATATTTCATGTTGTGTCGTATCACTTTTATTCGGATCGTGTTCATGTTTGGTTAAAAATAAAATCATGTCGTGTCGTGTTGAACTGTATTGTTTCTATGTGTTGTGTCTCGTTTTAATTGACCATGGTTATGAATGGTTGAAAAATAAGATTTCGCGTGTCGTGTCGTTTATATTATTCCAAATAAAAATCGACGCGATGTAATACGAGATACACAAAATATATATTTTTAATAATGCACGAACACGATCCAATTAAATATGATACTGCACGAAATTTTATTTTTCACCAAACGTGAACACAACTCCTATAAAATATGATAAAACACTATCCAATTAAATCGCGATGCGACACATCAATAAATCATAGGGAAAAAATGCAAAACACCTATATAAGATAGCACAATTTAATTTAAAATCATAAAAATAATTTGCAAAAATAAATATTTAGTCCCTATAAGGTAAGTAAATTTAGTCGGTCTTTTTTTAATGTTTCAAAAAAAAAATTATCTATTTTTCGACAAAAAAGTTCTTAGGATGTAGGACTAACATCACTATTGAGCTTTTTGTTAATCTTAAAAATAAGGTGAATTAATTATTAAATATTATAATTTTAATTTATTTTAAAATAAATAAATAATTTTTCTAAGAATAAAATAAAAGCTATCTAAAAGATTTTTTTATTAAAACTATTGTTTAAAAATAAAAATGGGTAGGCTTGTTTTAGGTATAAAAGAGAAGCACCAATTTAGAGAGAGGAGGAATTATAAGATAAGGATTTATTGGTCATTTTTTAAAATTTGGAACCAAATTGGAGTGCCTCCAGAATTGCTTGGAGCGCGAATAGCTGCTCCCATATATATATAGTGCTCTTCTTGTGCGGACTAGTCCGTATTTTAAGAATGCGGATCGGGTATGTGTCACCTGACGGTGAGTCTAGAAAAGAGAAGAAAGAGTGTGCCTATAATTTAGGCGATAATTTCTAGGTGCACCGTTAGGTGACACATGTCCGGTCCGCATTCTTAAAACGCGGACTAGTCCGCGCTTTAAGAGTGCGAACCGGACATGTGTCACCTGATGGTGTGCCTAGAAATTGTAGACACACTCTCTTTCTTTTCTGGATACCTGGTGGTATGCCTAGAAATTATCGGCTAAATTATAGGGACACTCTCTCTCTTTTCTGATCTCACCGTCAGGTGACACATGTCCGGTCCACACTCTTAAAATGCGGATTGGTCCGCACAAGAGCAATCAATATATATATATATATATATATATATATATATATATATATATATATAGTACTGCTCTTGTACAAACTGATCTGCATTTTAAGAGTGCGAACCGGACACGTGTCACCTGGCAGTGAACCTATAAATTATAGGAACGCTCTCTCTCTCTTTTCTGGGCTTACCGCCAGGTGACACGTGTCCAGTTCTCATTCTTAAAATGCGGACTAGTCCGCACAAGAGCAGTACTCTTTCTCTCTCTCTCTCTCTCTCTCTCTATATATATATATATATATATATATATATATATATATATATATATATATATCTTGTGCGGAACAGTCGAACTGGATATGTGTTACCTGACAGTGAACCTAGAAATTATTGACTAAATTCTAAGCACTCTCTCTCTTTTCTGCGTTTACCGCTAGGTGGCACAGGTCTAGTACGCACTCTTAAAATGCTGACTGATCTGCACAAAAATGATACCGTATATATATATATATATATATATATATATATATATATATATATATATATATATATATATATAGAGAGAGAGAGAGAGAGAGAGAGAGAGAGGGACTATAGTATATCATGCTCTATACATCACCCGTGCATTACACCTAATTCTAAGCCCTACAAAACTTTATTTTTTCAAATTTTATATTTTTCCTTGAAATTAACCTTCCAATCAACCCATATGCAAAAAACTAGGTCAAAATACATTTTGTAGCTATTTTTAAAAAATCCATAAAAAAATTGCTAAAAATACCTTATTTATATGGGTTTGCACCAGCAGTCTTTTGTGGATTTTTTAAAAATAGTTACAAAATGTATTTTAACCTAATTTTTTGGGTTTATTGGAAGGTTAATTTCAAGGAAAAAATATAAAATTTGAAAAAAAAAATTCTAGAGCCTAGAACTAGGTGTGATGTACGGTGTGGTGTATAGTGCATGATGTAGGCGAGCCTCTCTCTCTCTCTCTCTCTCTCTCTCTCTCTCTCTCTCTCTCTCTCTCTCTCTCTCGAGAGAGAGAGAGAGAGAGAGAGAGAGAGAGAGAGAGAGAGAGAGAGAGAGAGAGTCACACTCTCATACATACTAATTATACATACCAAGTATATATATCGCACCCATTTTTATAAATGATTTTGAGTTGAGATTTTTTATGTAGTATTTAAACATTTCGGATGAGCCATATAATGAAATCATGTCAATTTTTTTTTTGATAATTTAAAAAAATGGGTCAAACTTTTGCAGTTTTAAAGTGCTTTAAAAAGTGTGAAAATTTATCCGATTTTTTAAATTAAAAAAAAAATATTTGAGATGTTTTTTTTATATCGGTTTCTTGAAATGTTTAAATACATATAAAAATATTCAACTCAAAAATAATTTTTTTACTATTTTAAAAAAATCGGTATGTAAACTTGGTATGTGTGAGAGTCTGGTTGTATCTCTCTCTCTCTCTCTCTCTCTATATATATATATATATATATATATATATATATATAAGGTGCGCCTAGTTTTAGGGGTTGTGAGAAACACCCCGCCTTAAGCCTTTTACGCTTTATTCTTGATAAAGACTTAAGACGCATTTTTTTTAAAGACAAAAGTGCTTTAGTAAAACGATATCGCATGTTAAAGACTTTTAAAAAAAAAACGGAGCAATATTTCATTCAAAACAATCAAAAGACAAATGGTATCCCAAACCTCTCTGCCTCTAGTCCAAAAAAACGCGCGTTTTTTCTTTACGTTTTGTATTTTTCTTAATATATTAGTTTGCATATATTTAAACATATTTTAAGGTATGTGCCATTTTAGTATATTTAATAGTCTTGTTATAGTTAAAAACGTTAAAATATATTTAAAAACGCCCTAAACGTCTTTTTACGTCTATGGTTTAAGGCTTGATCTCGACGTATCGGTCACGTCCCTCGTTTTTAAGAACCTTGATATATATATATATATATATATATATATATATATATATATATATATATATATATATATATATATATATATATGTATATATATATATATATATATATGTGTGTGTGTGTGTGTGTTTGCGCGGGCATTCTCTCATATTTTTAGATAGTTGAATCATAAATTTTTACCAATTATTTAGAAAAAGTATCTATGTGATATATGTCCTATGTATTTCTTACTATAAGGGTCCGTTTGGTTGATAATGGGCAAAAGAGTGGGCATGACAAAATCTGTCAAATTTTACCTAGTTTTTTTTCACATGAGGGGTAAAATTAATATCAATCCAATTAATTTATTTAAAAACAGTTTTTATATTATATTAAAAAATGTTAAAAACAGGTTTTTCAATATTTTTATATTACGGTTTTTAAAAAAAAATTAAAACATTTTCTTAACAATTTTTTATAATATTAAAAACAGTTTTTAAAATATTACAAAACAATTTTTAAATATTCACAATAGTTTTTTTTTAACTATTTAAAATATTTTTTAATTTTGTTTTTAAACTTTAAAACTGTTTTTATATTTATATTCAAAAAAGTTTTTTAAAATGTTAAAAACTATTTTTACAATATTTTTATATTACGGTTTTTCAAAAAATTTGTAAAACATTCTCTTAACAATTTTTTATAATATTAAAACAGTTTTCAAAACATTACAAAACAGTTTTTAAATATTTATAACAGTTTTTTTAACTATTTAAAACAGTTTTTAAAATTATTTTTTAATACTTTAAAACTGTTTTTATAATAAATTCACAATAGTTTTAAAAAATGTTAAAAACGTTTTTTTTTAAAAAATTTGTAAAACATTTTGTTAACAATTTTTTATAATATTAAAAACAGTTTGCAAAACAGTTTTTAAATATTCATAAGAGTTTTTTAATTATTTAAAACAGTTTTTAAATTATTTAAAATCGTTTAAGAAGTTGACAAATTTGTTGGTAAATATTTTCCACTCGAATAGGTAAGTAAAATTTGTCCACAGATTGTGCATAAGAGGTATTGTACATTGACAAATAATACCTAGGCAAATTGTACAATCAAACAGCCAAAATGTGGACAAATTTTTATATTTGTCAACTTTTTGATATTTGACAAGACAAAAAAGCCAACCAAACGGATCCTAAATGTTTTTCTACAGTTTGGGATGCAAGGCTGGGCTAGCTGTCGTGGGCCAGCCAAGCACATAATACGGCCCCTGCGCTGACTTGACCAAATGACCCATCCAAATGGAATATCACTCTCCGAATAGGCCCAAATTGCATGGGGTCCACTGTAAGAATATGCTGGAAGTCTAACTATCATGCAAACGAGGCACAACTCGATAAAAATAAGACTTCTGCCACTATAAAATTTTACATTCGGGATTGGCATTCAGTATATTAGTTGATTTAGATATCTTATTATATATAGATTGAATTTATCTTTTTATATTAAAATCTAAGATTGTATTTAAGCAAACAATTGCTGTCATGCACAATTTGGTCACATACCCGGGATCATTCGATTAAGATGTTGGTTTGTATAAAGCATGCTTTTACCCGATCAGTATTCAAATACTTGAATATTGATTGACACTAAATTATAATTAAATATGTTAATTTATGTTTTTTTTTTACCTCCAGTGCCTATCCACTTTTATGTGATATAATATGTGATTGAGATTTTTATTTTAGGTCACAAAGGATTGGCTACATCCGAAGGGGTCTATTTGGCAACCTCATTTTCAAGGCGTAAAATAGAAATTTTGGCATTGAAGTCTAAATGGGAACGTCTATCTCCACACCTCAAAAGTCTTCCCTCACACCCTTTCTAATAATTAAACACTAAATGACCCAAAAAGACCCTCAATAAATATATGATTTGAGTAAATATAATATTTTTTTCAAAAATTTATTATTTTTTTTTAAAAATGTAATATTTTGAAAATAAAAATAAAAACATCCTAATATTCTAGAAAATTAAAATTTTAATATTCTAAAAATATAAAATCATAAAATTTAGTTTTTTATTGAACAAAACATTATGTTATTTATAAAAAAACTTATTATTTTTTCTAATTAAAACGGACGTCAGTTAAAAAAAACTCTTTCGTTATTTATTTTAAAAAATGGACGTTCTTCTTATCAAAATAAAATGTTGACGTGTATTATATTAAAAAGAATCTGAACATTATTTTTTGTTAATAAAAACTGGAGTAAAATTTTATTATAAACTATACTTTTTTAAAACTCTTTTTTTTACAATTTTTTATAAAACATAGCTTTTCAAATTTCAATTTCTTACAATTCTAATTTTAATGAAATTCCAATTTCATGAATCCAAGCGCACCTTACAAAAACTTGATCTTGTTTCCATGGTTCATTGGTAAATGGTTTTGGATTTTATGATCCCAATCTAATAATTATGTGCATAAATGTGTCTATTTGTGTGTATATATAAGTTTTTATTCGCAATCAAATGAGGTAATTATACAGTGGAGCGGACTTCAGTTTGTGGTCAATGAACTATGAAGCTTCTCACTTCACATCAATTGTTTTGTTTAGCATTTGATACCATACCAGAGAAGTTAATTGAAAGGTGGCCATTGGGTACGGCCAATCCTCATAACTAGGTTGTTTTCTTTTATCTTTTACTTTGTCAACTTGTGATACACGGTAATCTCTATTGCCTTTTTTTTCTATCCTTTGATGTCCTTTTTTTTTCTCCATTTGGGTTTTCGTTTGGTTAATCAACGATTGCTGCTCAAAATTTCAACACACTTTCTCAGGTACAATCATGCCCATCTATCATTTAACTTCTTGACAACATGATAAATAAATGCCTGTACTAAAAGGTAATTTACCTTCTCCACTTTTTTTTTGGTTGCAGATGGGTTTTTGCATTATTTATGGATGGATTTTGAGGTCATTCTGACGCATGCATGACAAGAGGGAATCTTTTATTATTTGATTTGCTAATGGATAAGTGGGGTCCATAGTTTTGGGTTACAACTGATTTGAGGTGTATGTAGTAGCTTTTACATGGGTCCAGGAGAGGATTGGTTCCGAGGTAACCAATTGTAAAGTTGAATAGTCCAAAGCTCACATAGAGATAGGAGAGTAGAATTGAGAAATATTTAATATTAATATTGGCGTGTTTGGTAACCAATAAAATTCCAATTCCACGTGAACTCGAATTTCAAAACACACTCGTTTAAAAGTGACTAGTTGTGCCCACGCGCGTTGAACGTGTGGGTGATTCCAGATATTTGATTTAACAGGTTCGTAATTTTAGAGAGGTGATTGACATATGTAAACTAATTGATCTCGATTTTAAGGCTATGAATTTAAATGGTATAGAGGGCTGAAAAATGGGGAGTGGTTGGAGGAAAGACTTATTAGAATGTTTGCAAATAAATAATGGAGTTTTATCTATAAATATATTTTATGAAGAGTTGGTTGTGGTGATTACTGGAATTTAATTGTTTGATTCTCATAGTTTGAAGTATATTGTGACTAATCTTGATTATATAATTATTCATCACTTTATTATTTCGTTTACTTTAGTTCATTTGTGATATTTAAAGACTACTTTATTTATGAATAAGGTGTATTGCAAGAAAGATCATAAATAAAATTATGATTACGTTGTATGTACATATGCTGTCATTAACCAAAATATGTGGAACTGAAATTACAATTTAATATTCATTATACATATTAAAGTAAATAAATGTAGTTACTCTATAAATATAAGACTTAAAATCTTTATTGTAGGCTTATTGATTAGGCAGATTGCTACCAAGAATCTCATCATGCTTAGCAGTATGTATATTTATCAGATGTGTTTGGGAGGTCCCCCCGAACACTTCAGCAGAGTCTATTTCACCAAATCTTAATAATGAAATTGAGTCCCCAATGAAGTGGTAAAGGGAACTCTAGAGGACAACTTATGTTTCTTCAATATTCTTAATTATTTTGTTTTCTTGTTTACTACTATTAACATACCCTACTATTCAAAGTATGTTGATTTATTTATTTCAAGTTCTAAATATTAGCTTAAGAGATGATACAAATGTAAAAGAATAAAAGCATGGGCAATGAACGTAGTTCCAAATGTGTGTTATATGATAGGTAGAGAATATTTGTTACTAAATGTAGTCGTGACATCCACGAACCAAGCAGTAATATCTACAGCTACTGATTGACATAATGGAGCCACTACATATCCAAATTCAGTGGCTGTTATCTCCATTTTAATAGAAGAAGGAAATTATTTGCCTATATTGAGCATTGTCATCCTCAAACAGTTGGAGGCTAATATTATAAAATCGAAATATGATCGAATACAGCAAAAAAAAGAAACCAATGGGAATGAAGCAGTCCACATTGACCCTATAAACCCAACTTTGAACACTCATAAACCAGTTGAGTATTCCAACACAATAAGTACAGATATGACCAATGGAAAACTACAGGTTACATTGATTTATATAAAACCATAATAACATAGTTCATAAGTTAATTTAGTACAGTCATTATTAATTGCAACCAGATATTGTAAACTGAATTCATACTAATCAAGCTAGACTTCATGGAATTTTGGTTGGGATTTATTTCTTCATTTAAGGATTTTTTAAAACTAAGGTTAAGATGATCAAGCTTTCATTTCTTTCTTCGTTTGTCCATATCATAAATAAAAAGGTGGAGTATATAAGATTACAGAGAGATCTCAAACCAGGGAAAAACTGATGCAGTATTGAATTTGTCCAAGGTATGCCCAGGCCCACGTCTAACAAAGCTTAATATGTTGCGATTCGCCTCAAATCGGGTGAGGCTCCTTCATTAAGGCTTATGCATTGCGGGCGTAGGCGGTAGGCTGAAGCATGGCTTAGGCTCACCTCATTATACATTTCGGATAAAGTACAAAATTTTAATGAATGTGATTCGTCACATTTACGTTACAATAGATGTTTATGTCCTATGAAGGATTTTTTCTACTATCATCTAGTCAATGACACATAGTTTTATCGAATCCTATATAAGAAAAACTATCTCAATTATTTGGCTTAGGATAAGGAGGTGAATTCCTATTCTAGCCCATAAAACAACACTGGCATACGTTTCTTTTTCGTTTTTGGGAACATAAGACAATCTTATATAGATTAGTTTTTCGTCAACTGGTTTCCAATTGGTCCTAAATACTATTGGATAGGGAATGCAAGAAATTTGTACTTCGTTTCAGTCCCCTAATACCATTAACATATCCTTGGAGTCAACTTCTATATTGATAGTTCACCTATATGACTGAGATCCATCGTAAATTAGGACTCCAAGAAGAATGAATTTAATTTATGGAAGGTCTATAATTTTATTCTGAAATTTTCAAGTAGATTAGTATCTTTATTCTTTTTCCTATCACCTTGTATACATTTCAAAATCAATACAATAACAACAATAAAACCTAATTACAACTTGATGACATGTCAAATGAATGACATTAAAGACATGAATACGTAAGTTTTAAGTTAAAAAAAATATAATGAAAATATTTAAAAAAATTAGGTTAAAAAAATATATATTTGGCTAATATAAAAAAAAAATTATGTGTGAATACGTAAGTTCTTGCATCAAAGCCATTTTAAACTTAGTGGTCCTAAAATTCCACTCACTGAGTACCGAATTGCTCCAAAAAAGCCCACCAAATAATGAATCATCACAGTCTTTGATTCTTTTGGTTCATAGGTTGTTTCATTCATCATGATATCAAAACGTTAAATATGTATATTGCAATGAATTAATTTTGTTTATCCAAACAATTTGTTATTCATTAGTTTATAAAGATTTGGGTATCTACTTGGTTCTACTATATAATTTGTTATACATGCGTAGTTTGTGTTTCATATAATTCAATTGATATGATGTAATTTGTTTCCTAACTGTTTAATTTTTTTTCTTTTCCATAATAAAGAAAAAAAAGCTACAGATTACAAATTGTAAAGCGCATGAATTTTTTTAGCTCATCTACATATTTCTTCAATTGGTTTCATAATGGCCAGTAAATTAAATAAAAAATGATAAGTAAATTCGCAATCATACACTAATCAATTGCAATTACCTCGTAAATAAAATTAAGATTCCTTCACTATGAGATTGAAAGTCCAAAATTCTATAAGAAATATTGACAATATCCTACAAAAATTCAAACGAAATATATTACCATCTCGAATATAAATTGTACGAAACAGTTTCAATATGTTATTAAGTACTTTACATACCACGTAAACAAAAGTAAAATTCCTTCACTCTCAGATTCACAATTCGAGCTTGTACCACCAATGTTGACAATATGCTACAAGAATTAACAATTACTTACGAAAAAGTGAAATGATAACAATTTCTTACGAACTATCAAATTACATTCCTACTACTGTTAACATACTTGTAAAGAGTAAGAACATCGTATTATATAAGAATGACAATAAACCCCAAAAGTAAATAGTTGTCTTAGTGCCATCAACTAATGTATGTAATAGTGAACTTCCACCATACGATTTTTTTTTTGTTATCATGAGTGAAATTTTTGTAATTAGAAATTATATAATAATGACAATATACCATAAATTTATGTACTTGTCTTATCAATAGTACCAAAATATTGAACTTCCACCTTGTGAAAATAATAAAAACATTTATTACCATGAGTGAAATTTTCGTAATTAAAAATTATATAAGAATGACAATAAACCATAAATTAAGTATTTGTTTTAGTTCCATCAACTATTGTAGTAGTGAACTTTCACCTTGCGAAAGTAATAATTTTTTTTAGGGGAAAATACTCTTAGATCCTTTACGAACAAATTTTATACACTAAAGGAATTTTGACAAATTTTAAACACTTAGGTCCACTAATTCCCTTCTTGTAGAAGTCCACGCTAGTGGCATAACAAATGGATCTAATTGTAAATTGTCTTTAAATGTTTAAAAATTGTTACCAAGGGACCTAATTGTAAATTGCCCTTTTTTTATCATGAGTGAAATTTTCGTAAGTTGAAGAAAATCACAAAAAATAAGCACAATCTTTAGTACTGAAAAAGTTTATATCAGTATGCACAATTTTCAAATTATTAATATTTAAAACAATCGGCATATGTGAATGTATATAATTGCTTTAAAATTAACATTTAATTTAGAATATGTAATAAGTACACATATCTAAAAACATGAAAAAAATGAAAATGGAAAATACAAACTCTGATCACAAATGAGAGACAAAATTCTCCAATGAGATATATATAATTATAAAATTTATGTAATTGTCTTAATCTTCAAATTAACAAATGCATACTTTGCTGGCATAATAAAAAATTATAGACGGAATTAGGAGTATTGACCTTAATTTTGGCAGAAGAAATGATAGCAATGAAATAAAGAAAAGCAAAGAAACGATGGACTTTCAATTAAATAGTTGTTTGAGCTTCCATTTGTAAAGATGAATTTCTAGGGTTGAAAAATGAATGTATTTTGATGGTTGATATGCGTGAATGAATAAGAGAGAGATATGATGCATGAATCTGAGTGAATTGGAGAATGAAATTTGAGGCAATTGAATTTGGATTTCCTGGGTTGGAACATGAATGTATTTGGATTCTTGGTATGTGTGAATGAATATGAGAAATATGAGATGAAATGAACCTGGTTATTTCATAGGAGCCAATGAGTTGGGAAAATATATGTTGACTATTATTAAGGGTATAATAGAAATTTTAAATTTAATGAGGGTAGTTTAGTCTTCTAACCATCCAAGAGGGAGTTCCCTCTTTTTAAGTAGTAGAGATTATAGTCAATTTTGATAAGAGCTCCACATTTATATAAAATTTCATCTCACAAGATTAAGCTAATATTGAATTGTGACCTTTTGTTAGCAAACTTAATATAAATTCACGTGAATAACATTGCAAATATTAAAGTATTCTACTTAAGATGTCATATAGGATCTTCATGTCAATTTTATTAAGTGTCTTGTTCGGTTCTATATATTGAAATTTTAATTTAAATCTTGTTTTTAAAAAAAATTATAACACTAGTTTTTAGTTTTGTTATAACCTCAAACTACTTTTGGCAAACTTTGTTAAAAACTCAAATATTCATGAGTGCACAATCCAATAGATTTGAAGTATAAAATTGAGGATTTTTCTATTAAGTCCCGTTTATATGAACTATTTTCTAATTGGTTCTATCGCAATATTTTTTTCTTAATAGGTCATATTTGTACATAAAGTGAATATATTCACTGTATGTTTACAAATAGGACCTATTGGAACAAAAATCTATTTTCATGGTCCTAATGGAGCAAAAATAAAATGTTATGACCTATTGAACTACATACTTAGTAAATGGAAAGATCCCCATTTTTATAGGAGTTTTTATATAAAAATCCAAATCAAATTCAGCTACACATTCAACATACAAATCCAAATTTTTCGTCCTATAAAAGTTGAAGAAGAACCAAAACATTTCTAAATGCATATAAATTGCTCTAAAAATTATTCTTATGCAACAAAATATGAGTAATCTAAAAACGATACACAAACATGGTAATATAAGAACGTGGTAAAGAAATTATGATGAATTTTGAACGAATTTATCAACACCTTTGCAAATCGATGATAAAAATGTCACCAGATTCATACCACTTAAAACGGTGTTGAGGGGACGTCTATTTTAATAGAAGTCGAACTCTGGTCGTACACACCGTGTACTGCTCTCGGCTTGGTGCGTGAAGAGGGTGAGATAAATGGGGGGTGTAGCTATGTTTTTCTACAAAAGAGTGAAGATAGGTGGCTAAGGAGTTATGATATCTCACCACCAATTTAAAAGGACAAGACGGGATAGTGATAAGAAAAATAGCTTTAGTGAAGTGTGAGAAAGAATTTGTACTCAAAAAATAAGTTAAGATGTTTTCTAAAATTGATAATTATAACAAACAATTTTTTTAAATTTTTTTTAACACAATTTCACAAACACCTAAGCAAACATGTGTCCATCCCACATTTTATGTTATAATGCAAAAAAATATAATATAACATGGAAAAAAAACAAGCCCTAAGCCTCCTAGCAAAAGTGTGATGACATGTCATAATTGAAAAAATTAGAAGCATTAGGATTGATGTTGCAACTTTTAAAATATTAAATGTAACATGAAAATGACCTTAAACCTCAAAACTAGTTTTGTTTTCCCCTTTATTGATTTTTAAATAAAATATTATTCTAAGATCTCTTATTTACTTTGATTGGACATTGTGGTACGAGTTTATTTGTTTAGATTTTGAGGGTTCTTCATATTACAAGTACATGTGTTGACTATTTGGAGGATTTAAAACTAGGCTTCGTGGAAGAAAAGCAGATCCATATATTTTTTATAGTGAAAGATATATGTGAATTCGTATTTTCTTTATTTTTATTGAAAAATATTTGATATTATTGGTAAAAATACGTTTTCAGTTGTAAGTTTGTTTATAACGAAAGTACTATTTTTTTATAAGAAAGTAATTTTTATGAAAGAAAACTCAAAATTAGACAAATTACACGTGCTTTTTTGCATAGTTCACGTGAAATTCTAGAAAGCACATACAACGAAACTTAGACATAGTTTTTCGAAAATAGTGTTTTTTACGCAAAAGTACAATTGTTTTTTCGAAGCCTATAAATTTGGCATATGTTTTTGCAACAAAATAATCTTAATGTATATTTTTAAAAATAATAAATTTATACGGATTAAAAAGTGACCAAGGGACTAAACACTAATGGCCCCTTATTTAAAAAAAAATTAGTGTTACAGATCGTTGTACATCCAAATGTTAGAATATAAAATTAATTATTTTGATAGTAGTACTGTGTGTGGGTAGGGTGATGTATATAAGTTGTGAAAAAAATATAATTATATTAAAGTTTTTAACTACCTTTTTAAAGAAATTAAAATTGATGTTTATTAATGATAAAGTTTTCTTTCGTTTATTTTAAAAATTATACGATATATTTGGATTTATTTCCTTTTATTAATTTTATTAACCACTTAAGTTTATGATCAACTAAAGTATAGTACTTCTAATCAAATTTGTAATGGATTCTAACTAATGGTGCATGTGGAGTCATTTTCCTTTACAGTTATAAATCTTCTAAGAGTGAAAAGTGTGTCAAAATCAGTACCCCCATTTTGGCTACACCATTTGAACTTTTATTTTTTGGACTTAACCCCCTGAACCTACAATGTAGTTTCAGGTAACCCCTAAAACTAATACTATTAATATTTTGGACGGAAAAAGGTCATGAAATTCCCACGTGACTTTTCAAAGGGTTATTTTCATCTTTTCACTATAGCAATAAAAAAAACCTTTTATCTTTATTTCCCTATCTCTTTAAAGTTGCAATGTAATGCCCCCGACCCGGATTTATGGGTTACACGTAGTCAATCCCGTCTGATCCGAGTATTAGGTGTGAAGTGCAATGAAATAACCTATATAATGTTACTAACCCAGTTTTATTTTAATTAACGTTTCACTTGTTTAGCATGCAATTTCAATTTCAAATCAAACTACGCGAGGGACCGTGGGAAGCATTCTCGAAATCCAAGCTTACAGTGATACTAACGTAAAATAAAATAGAGTACTTACCCGTGTAATGCTCTCAAAATACGAACCCGCACCCAACCTGCCATAACAAAAATGAGAGTGTGAGCCGAATACTCAGTGAGAAATATGCAAATACATTATAGAATCGAATGGCAGAAAAAAGACTTTAACATGTTATACCTATATATATATATATATATATATATATATAAAATTAATGCATGAAATCGTTTTTATTTCCCAAAACGTGATATATTCTGATTAAATTACCATAATCTTTCAAAGAAATGCCTCTTTCTTGACTTGAAATTTATCCATTTACTTAACACTCGCGGTTAAATGCTTAAACAAATATATTTTATTTAATCAAAAATTATTTCTTTACTGAAACCACCCTTTGAGAGTGCGCGATTATGTAATGGCTTAAACTTATTTAAATAGATGTCAATCCATAAAAAAATTCTAATTTTTATTAACCCTAGAACATGCAACTACGTGATTCAAATCAAGCATGTAAAGAAATCACAATTTCAGGAAAAAACCCCAAAGGGAAAAACCTTTATTTCACTAAAGTTTTGCAAATCGCAACTTACAAATACAATAGAGAAATAGAGCCCGACGAATCTCGTACAGGTGACTCTTGTATTCTTCAGCAATAGTTCCCATGAGAAATACAAAGATCACAATCTTCCTTATGCAATGAATCCCATTGAGAATCCATAATGATCGCAGTCGTCAACAATGATTCCCTCAAGAATCATAAGAGCAACACAAAAGACTCATTCTTCACAAGAGTAACTTCAATATAAAAGTATTTTGGGTTTCAAAGTTGATTCACAAAAGTATTTGGTAAAGATTGTGTGAAGCAAAAAGTATTTTGCCTTATAAAAAGTGAAGACTTAAATGCAGCAAGTCTGCAGTTTTTGTAAATAAAAAATCTTAAAGAAAAATCTTTATGAAGCAGGTATTTATAGGAGGACACAAAATTCAAGGCGACACAATCTCATTCGAATAAGAAGCATCAATCGTTCTAACGACATAGAGATGTCGTTCGAACAACATGAACTTTGCTTCTAACGAGATGGAAAAACTCGAGACAATAACCCTCGTTCCAAGGGAAATTTTTATAAACTAATTTTTTACAAAATGAGGCATTTTTAAACAGCTTTCTGAAGAGTTTTTCGATCTTAAATAATTTAAATTTTTAAACAGTCTCATTTAAACAAGATTGAAGTCTCATTAGAATGACTTGCTTATGTCGTTTGAAGTACGTTTGATGTAGGCCATCAAATGACCCATCTAACGACATAAGCAGGTCATTCTAATGAGATGTCAATCTCATTTGAACGAGACTGTCTAAAAATTAAAATTATTTTAAGATCGAATAACTGTTCAGAAAGCTGTTTAAAAACTCCTAGTTTTGTAAAAAGTCAGTTTATAAAAATTTCCCATACTTAGTAAAAAAATCCATGAAAAACAAAATAAAATCAATACGAATATTGCATCAAGTTGTAGAACATATTAAAGTTTTTTGATATTCGGATCCATCTTCTTGAACATGGAACGTGCAATGCCATGCCATAGGTAAAGGGATATGTCATACTCAATGTAAACTAGACTTTATGGACAAGTCCTAGATGCTAGGGGCAATGACATAAAATTTGCCCTATAAATCTCCCCCTATGGCTATTCCGGTACAAAATAAAAAAACGAATTATCCAAACATAAAATCCTATAAAAATATAATGTCCTC
The DNA here is from genome assembly GCA_949130495.1 of Sambucus nigra. Classification (NCBI taxonomy): domain Eukaryota; kingdom Viridiplantae; phylum Streptophyta; class Magnoliopsida; order Dipsacales; family Adoxaceae; genus Sambucus; species Sambucus nigra. Next base: position 165,925,630 of record OX422207.1, read on the forward strand.
CCAGAAACCCAAAAGTGGAACTACTAAAATTGTACAAGTCTTCCAAAATCTTCAACTTTTTTCAAATCTTCAAATCTCTTGCTTTCTCTTGACCTTCTTTTTGGGAGTTTTATCTTATGTGTACTTTGTATATGCTCATAAAAGTGTACCTACATACAATAGACAAAGAAATATACATGCATGACGTATCGAGTTTGAAATAAAATAAAACACATAAATAAATTCTCTCCCATAAATCAAACTTTCACTCCACTATAATTCATAATTCATTCTCCCCCTTTTTATTTGTCCAAATTAGATAACGAAAGGAACAAAACAAGTAAGCCAGAGTGTCACAACAAGCATAGAAAACCATCACAAACATATATCAAATAATCTCATGCAATGATAAGCTTAAAAGCTCCACAAACTATTTTTTTTTTCAAATTTTTAAAGAGAAAAATAATTTTACAAAAATAACATGCAACATGAACTCACACTAAGATAACCAAGTCATGAAAGCATTATGAATAGGTGTGAACAAATTCAGTAGAAAAATCAACTCAAACAATCATAACATATGTGCACAAGGAATTTTGAATACTCCTAACGAATGAACTCAAAATCTTCCTTAGGTGTAAAAATATTGAATTTATTTGATATCGACTCAATCTAATAAACAAATCATAGTCTAAAATGATTTTCACACCAATAATGCCCAAAACTATGTAATGCTTTTACAAAACATTTTCAGGTCGTATCTTTGAATTAACTCCCTCAAAAATCACATATAGAATATTTCTCTCAACTATTTTATTTTGAAAAAATTAATGCTCATATGTAGAGAAGCATCAATGTTCTTTGAAATTGGACTGACACTTTATATATATATTTTTTTCTTTTTGTGCCTTTAATCTTTTAGACTCTTTTCCTTTTTGCAATTGGTGGCCATTCACGCTAAAGCAGCCTATAATCCGCAGCCAAATTGCATTGCATTAAATTAACACATTTATTGGAGATATAATTTCAATTTTTTCAATTCGGGCAATGGTTCTTACAAGCACTACTTTCATTATCTTGTTTTATCGCATTTGGTTCGCTTTAAAGGCAGGATTGAGATGAAAATACTTTGATGAACATGTGAAGACAAGTGAAATACTTAAATAAATTCATGCATGTGTTCATTAAATGAGATAATGAGTCAAACATGTAGAAAGTAATGATTAATCACATCTCAATGACTCCAATACATTATAAAGCACATAAATGAAATAATGTTGTGTCTCGAAACACTATAAAAAAGTCACACGGATAATGAAATGATATTATGACTTGGCAATCCTAAATGTCCATCTGCATATGGTGTAAACAAAATACAAAACTCTTTTTGGATTTTTTAAAAAATTTATCAAAAATAAAATATTTTTTTTGACTTTTTCACTTTTCTAAAAAGAGACCGAAAATATTTTTGTATTTTTCCAAAAAAAAATCTAGAAAAACAAAACTCTTTTTGGATTTCTTGAAAAATATATCAAAATGGAAAAAATAAATACAATGATAGTACATACTAGCAATAGGCATGAAGACATGAACATGAAAATCATCTTATGCTAGCAAACAAGTCTAAACCTCAACATTGTTTGGAGTTATTTTTCAAAGGAGATGACATCCTATGAAAATATCCATCAAATCATGGACTTATTATGAAGACTGGGATTGGGGGTCTGGGGCCGGTCGACCGGTCCTCTATTTTTAACCCAAGACTGGGATTTTATTTTACCCCTTTTCTTTTGGGTTTTATTCTTAGGGGCCTTCTTAATGGACTTATTATGAAGGGTTATGATATAATATATTAAGGGATTTGTTCCTTAGGATGAACAGGGGCTTTCGAACTTATGTTCGAAAGGGATTATGAGGGTAGGATGCCTCTTTTAGTAAGGAAATGATTGTGGGACAGAATGATAAGCAAATTATGTTAATATGATGGTGGTGGGCTATCATGAAATAGTTATAAATTGTAGAGATAGTCCTTTTCTGTTTATGTGCGTTTGAAGTCAAGAAGTATTGCGGTATATGCTTCAGATTATTACTGAATAGAATAGTTATGTGTGTACTTCTAGCCGAGTTAGTTATTACATATTTATGCGTATTAATAATAGATATTTCGAGGTATAGTGGGGAATCTCATTGAGGATGGGAGTTCTATTTAGAGGTTAGAAGTGAGTTTAGATGACGTAAAGTTTAGAACTCTTTGAGCGAGTTGTGAGGGTATGTCATAAAATTGTAGGCCGATAATTGTGTCGAATCCTTATAGCGATAGGATTCTATTTAAGATATGATTGGGGGACCGAGGAGAGAGAGAAGTTGCGTATCCTTAGTGATGATAAACTCAAGGAATAAATCATAAATGCGTTAATGTTAAGGGTTTATAGGGACAATTGAACTATAGTCGGAATTGAGAACGATTGGATCGTACTATCAGATAGAATAGGTGTTGTTGTAAATCTAGTCGGGATAGTTGTTATATATCTGTGTGTGATTAATAATGGGAATTACAATACTTAATGGGATCATGGAATGAATTTAGGATTGAACTTGAGGTTTGCAGACTATTAGTTATTTGTTCACCTATAGTCGGGATTATTATTAGATATATCGAAATGCATTTGGATATAGTTGGAATGTATAGTAATTGTTACATATATTGGAGATTAGGATATGCATATATATAGAGATTTATATATATTTAAATGGTTATATAATTATGGTGCGAATGTATACTTCGTGTGTGATGATTTCTACATATGATGTGATTGCTTGTATATATATATACTGTGTGAATGATATATATATACATAGTTATTGTGTGAGCATGCCGACACATGCTATCATGGGAAGTTGCGTGATGAGGGTGAGCCCCTGGCTTGAGGAGAAGGGTGTGGATAGTCCCCAGGTCATAGTCGTCCCTTATTATTTGTGTGATTTTATTTTTGAGGGTGAGAAGTCTTGGGTATGAGTCGTTCTCACTTTTCGGGTTGGAGCTATGAACGTTTTCCATACGTTATGATTGATTTTGTCTCCATGGCGGTGTGACAATAGTCCGATAGGTGGTGACCCCGGGAGAAAGTGAGTAATTCCTGATAGATGATAGCATGGTGCAGTATTTTTGTAACCTATAACCATTTATGTTATGAGTATTCCAAAGTATACATTTTGTGTGTTATGTATAGGTGGTGATAGGAATGAATGATTGCTTATATATATATATATATATATATAGGTGAAGGTGATATGAATTTTCTGGTATGTACATCTTGGGTGATTTGGTGTACTAGTTTATCGAGGTCGAAGGATTATACTTAGAGACAATTGCGGTTATATCGATTCCAAGGAGTTAGATAAAGATTCTAATTATGTTTTTAGATATAATACTCAATAATTAAGTAGTTGTAGTAATAGGATTTGTGTAGAAGACATGATGGATCCCTACAATCAACATTATCAAGGAGTAGTGTATCGGGGGGTTCCTTGTTTGGATTTCTCTTTGCGAGACGCCCCATGCACGAAACGCAGTGCAATGTTGAGAGTGGAAAGAAGTTTTGTCCTTAGTATTTGAATGTATGTTGTTTAGAGAATAAACTCTTATATTGAAGCCTAATGTTAATGTGTGACGTAGAAAGACTTATAACTGGTTTACGTTAATAATTGGAATCACTAGAGCCTAGTAAGGCATATACGTGTATATATATTTTGATGGGATTTAGAATGGAAAGGATTATTGGGTTATATTAGGATGGCAGGTCATGCGGGTATAGGTTGTGTGTATGGTAAGGTAGGTTGTCCTTATATGGGTGGGGTAACTTAATTAAGGTTCCAGGACACAATTAGGTGCGCGTTGTAGATGAGAGGTGAGTTTGGGGGCTTCACGAGAGTGCGAATCCACTTTAATTATGAAATAGGGCATTTATATTTATAATGCACGGTTAACACACTTGCTGCAAACATTTTTACACCTCGAGCTCTGACCCGTTTATATTTCTCTTTCTCTTTCTCTCTCTCTCTCTCTCTCTCTCTCTCTCTCTCTCTCTCTCTCTCTCCCTATATATATATATATATATATACACACACACTATGTACCACAGGTGTCCTACCGCATGGATACCGGATGCTTTTCTATCCAGAGTCTTGGGAGCCGTAGCAATTGCGGACTGTGGCGGGGTTTAGATTGTTGTCGCTTCCTACTTCTTTGTAAATCTAGGTAGAATTCATGTGGTATTTTGGGTTTATACCCAAGGGTTATATGTATATATTTATATTTCTTCTTTATGGATATTGTACTATCTGTGACCCGACAGCTTATTCGGGTATATTTTCTAAAGTGTACTCTTTTTATTTTAGTGTTTCGCACTTCTATTATCATGCTACTTGTGTATGTTTTACCTTTGTTAGTAGTTGTACATTATTGGCTTGATATCCATTGTATGTTTTATTTTAATTTTGGCATCCGCTTTTATAGTTTTGGGTAGTTAGCCTTATTTATTTTAGTATTGTCTGTAGATGCTGAGAATGATCCATCTGAGTTTTCTGATTAAATGTAGTATAGGGCTGGCCACCCGTTATTATTTTAAGCGGGGTGTCACAGATGGTATCAGAGCCAGGTTCTAGTGTCTTTTGGATCAGTGTGGATTTTCTGCGTTCTTTCGCAAGCGTTCTTGATGTAGAGCCCTACTATTAGGATTGTTGTGTTCACTACGTCTATTTTCTTCTGCGAGGTGTACTCACTTGAATGATGTTCTGACATAGTTACTTTCGTCTCAGACGTCGCCAAGAATATGTCGTCCAAGAAGGGGCTAGATGAGAGATGCAACACCCATAACATATTTTAGGTACGCTTTGACTGGAAGTATTTTTCTTTCTGTGACTCAAGCGGAGATAAGAAGGAGATTTGATTCGAATCGCGAATTTTGTGCTCGATCAGGTAAGTACTGAGGAGAAGTGAATAGTTAAGTAATTTGGGAGGTGTGCATTGAGAAACTCAACAATAATTGTTAGGAAACCTAGTGTCACTGATTTTTATCGATAAAAGGTATGTGGCATTGTCCCATTGTTATGAGTATCGTCTTCATTTAATAAGGGTGTAATAAATTTGGAGACTCGAGTTCGTTGAGTAGGATTGAAGGAGTTGATACCAGCGGAGCAGGATTATCGCCTCATCAGGGTATTAGGCAGGATTGTCGAGGGTCGTAATAGTGTTTTGTCCTTCAGGATGGTTAGGAAGAATTTTCGAGAAGATGTTTCTCTTGAGGAGAAATAGGCTTTAGGAAGAAAGATTGTCATGGAAGAAGTAGAGGACTTTGAACAGGGATTCAAAAATGAAGTGAAATAATTGGATTATGGAAGTATACAGTAGAATACCTTTCTTTGGGTTTAGGTCACACTTTATGCGGTATTGGTAGCGTCGCATGTAAAGTATAAGGAGTGGTTAGCCGCTATAACCATAGTGTTTACAAAATTTCCTTCGAGGAAGGAGTGAGCAAGTGAGGTCCTTATATGGCATCCTTTGGGATAATAGATCGTTTCACGATGAGCTAGTAGAAAGTTATGTTATTGAATTCTGAAAGTGAGGACTTTTAAGGTTTGTTGAGCAGTAACGATAAGATTATCATTTTATAGATAGGCAAGGTGCACGCATTTGTAGCATTCTAGTTGTGAAAGGACTTACCTTGTGGCCATGCTTTGATGTGATGTAAAGGATTTGTATAACTGAGAAATTTTCAGAGTTTAGTAGATTTATTATTGAGCGGAGAATTTAGCTCAGGGTTGTTCTAGTTTTGAGAACTAGGTATTGGTGAGAGTATTGCATTTATTGGGGACTTGTGTCTAGAACATAAGGCGCTTGTTTGGCATGTCTGAGTCCTAGGCATATCCTAACTTTCGAGGGTGAAATTTTTATAGGGGGGAAGTCTGTAACACCTAATGATTTTGGGACTGAGAAATTAATTTTTAAGGAGAAATAAAATTTATATATATTGGAGAATTTTAAATTTGGAAATTGAAGTTCAAAAATAGAGGACGTTATAAAATATTCCGAATGATGATTCTGAGTGCGCCATTGATTCCAGATGGGTCGAGATAATCAAAATGACTATCCTTGGGTTTTATTTCGGTTCCGGAATATTTTTAAGTAAGTTTGACTCTAATTGGATTAAACGAGTCATTGAAAGTGTGTATTATCATTTAAAACTGGGATTTATGTTTTAAAGGTTTAAGAGGCTTACAAATTAAGCCAATCTCATTGCAGAGAAAGAGAGAAAGAGAAAAAGGGAGAGAAGGAAGAAAGAGAGAGGAGAAATTTTGGAGATTTTCGGCCTATACGTGATCTCGAGGATGATTCAAGCTCTACAATTTCGAGGCAAGTGTTTAATCTTCCTAAATAATTCATTTTTGTAGTTTATTTTATAATTTGTGGTCAAAAGAATTGGATTTTGGGTATTAATATCAAGACCTAGATTTTGGGTACTAAAACTTGAATTTGATGTTTATATATGGGATTGATGACATATAAATTGATGGGATGAGATGTAGGATGAATTTTAACATTAAGAAAATGATTGAGTTAAAGATTGGGGGTTAGATGATGATGTTTGGGTGTTTGGGGATTTAGGGTTTGTTCAAAATGGAAAAAGGGCCAAGATATCTGGTATGGGCGATCGACCGCGCCCTATGGGAAAAGCCTACTGCATTCTTCGTAGGGCAAAATTTGTAACCGCGATCGATTGGGGGTCTAGGGCCGGTCGATCGGTCCTATGTTTTTATCCCAAGACTGGGATTTTATTTTACCCCTTTTCTTTTGGGTTTTATTTTTAGGGGACTTCTTAATGAACTTATTATGAAGGGTTATGATATAATATATTAAGGGATTTGTGCCTTAGGATGAACAGGAGCTTTCAAACTTATGTTAGAAAGGGATTATGAGGGTAGGATGCCTCTTTTAGTAAGGAAATGATTGTGAGACTGGATGATAAGAAGATTATGTTAATATGATGGTGGTGGGCTATCATGAAATAGTTATATATTGTAGAGATAGTCCCCTTCTGTTTATGTGCGTTTGAAGTCAAGAGGTATTGCGATATATGCTTCGGATTATTACCGAATAGAATAGTTATGTGTATACTTCTAGCCGAGTTAGTTATTACATATTTATGCGTATTAATAATAGATATTCCGAGGTATAGTGGTGAATATCATTAAGGATGGGAGTTCTATTTAGAGGTCAGAAGTGAGTTTAGATGACGTAAAGTTTAGAACTCTTTGAGCGAGTTGTGAGGGTATGGCATGAAATTGTAGGTCGATAATTGTGCCGAATCCTTATAGCGATAGGATTCTATTTAAGATATGACTGGGGACCGAGGAGAGAGAGAAGTCGCGTATCCTTAGTGATGATAAACTCAAGGAATAAATCATAAATGTGTAATGTTAAGGGTTCATAGAGACAATTGAACCATACTAAGAATTGAAACGATTGGATCATACTATCAACTAGAATAGGTGGTGTTGTAAATCTAGTCGGGATAGTTGTTATATATCTGTTTGTGATTAACAATGGGGATTCCAATACTTGATGGGATCATGGAATGAATTTAGGATTGAGCTTGAGGTTTGTAGACTAATAGTTATGTGTGCACATATGGTCGGGATTATTATTAGATATATCGTAGTGCATTTGGATATAGATGGAATGTATAGTAATTGTTACATATATTGGAGATTAGGATATGCATATATATAGAGATTTATATATATTTAAATGGTTATATAATTATGGCACGAATGTATACTTCGTGTGTGATGATTTATATATATGATGTAATTGCTTGTATATATATACACTGTGTGAATGATATATATATATATATATATATATATATATATACATACTTATTATATTAGCATACCCGACACATGTTATCATGAGAAGTTGCGCGATGAGGGTGAGCCCCTGGCTTTAGGAGCAGGGTATGCATAGTCCCCAGGTCATAGTCGTCCCTTATTATTTATGTGTTTTTTTTTGGGGTGAGAAGTCTTGGGTGTGAGCCGTTCTCACTTTCCGATTTGGAGATATGACCGATTCCCATACGTTATGATTGATTTTGTCACCATGGCGGTGTGATAATAGTCCGATAGGTGGTGACCCCGGGAGACAGTGAGTAATTCTTGGAAAATGATAGCATGGTGAAGTATTTTTGTAAACTATAACCGTTTATGTTATGAGTATTGCAAAGTATGCATTTTGTGTGTTATGTATACGTGATTATAGGAATGAATGATTGCTTATATATATATATCCTATAGGTGAAGGTGATATGAATTTTCTGGTATATACATCTTGGGTGATTTGGTGTACTAGTTTATCGGGGTCGACGAATCGTACTTAGAGACAATTGCGGTTATATCGATCCTAAGGAGTTAGATAAAGATTCTAATGATATTTTTAGATATAGCACTCAATAATTAAGTAGTTTTAGTAATAGGATTTTTGTAGAAGACATGATGGATCCCTACGATCAGCATTGTCAAGGAGTAGTGTATCAGGGGTCCTTGTTTGGATTTCACTTTGCGAGACCCCCCACGCACGAAATGCAGTTCAATGTTGAGAGTGGAGAGAAGTTTTGTCCTTAGTATTTGAATGTATGTTGTTTAGAGAATAAACTATTATATTGAAGCCTAATGTTAATGTGTGACGCACTAAGACTTATAACTGGTTTAAGTTAATAATTGGAACCACTAGAGCCTGATAAGGCATATACGTTTATATATATTTTGGTGGGATTTAGAATGGAAAGGATTCTTGGGTTACATTAGGATGGCAGGTCATGCGGGTATAGGTCGTGCATATGGTAAGGTAGGTTGTCCTTATATGGGTGGGGTAACTTAATTAAGGTTTCAGGACACGATTAGGTGCACGCCGTAGATGAGAGGTGAGTTTAGGGCTTCACGAGAGTGCGGCTCCACTTTAATTATGAAATAGTACATTTATATTTATAATGCACGGTTAACACACTTGCTGCAAACATTTTTACACCTCGGGCTCTGACCCGTTTATATTTCTCTTTTGCTATATATATATATATATATATATATATATATATACTGTGTACCACAGGTGTCCTATCGCATGGATACTAGATGCTTTTCTATCCAGTGTTTTGGGAGCCGTAGCAGTTGCGGACTGTGGCGGGGTTTGGATTGTTGTCGCTTCCTACTTCTTTGTAAATCTAGGTAGGATTCATGTGGTATTTCGAGTTTATATCGAAAGGTTATATGTAGCTGTTTATATTTATTCTTTATGGATGTTGTACTGTCTATGACCCGACAACTTATTCGAGTATATTTCTTAAAGGGTACTCTTTTTATTTTAGTGTTTCGTACTTCTATTATCATGGTACTTGTGTACGTTTTACCTTTTTTAGTAGTTGTACATTATTGGTTTGATATCCATTATATGTTTTATTTTAATTTTGGCATCCGCTTTTATAGTTTTGGGTAGTTAGCCTTATTTATTTTTGGATCATCTGTAGATGCTGAGAATGATCCATCTGAGATTCCTGATTAAATGTAGTATAGGGTTGGCCACTCGTTATTATTTTAAATGGGGTGTCACAATACTCCACTTAAATTCCTCATCAGTCCAATCAGAAATAGGCTTTGGATTAATGTTATTCCTAACTGTGATAGTGGGAGGATTCTACCCTCTTTCACAGACAAACTGCACTCTTTCATCAATAGCTTTTAAACAAGATCTCATGTAGACCTTACATTATGCATAATTTGTGCCATCAAAGACAGACATCTGATTATATAAGTTTTGCATCAGAAAATTTGGGATTTTTCAAAATCTATTTTAAAAACAATTGATATCTCTAACAAATTTTGCGAAAAAAGGATCTCACGAAAATTTGGTGAAACATGCTTTGATACTAATTTGAGAATGGACGATTCTATGATGGCTTAAACTTATTTAGTTAGATATCAATCCTTAAACAAATTCTAATTTTTATTAGACCTAGAACATGTAATAATGTGATGCAAATAAGGCATGTAAAGAAATCACAATTTCAGTAAAAAACCCCAAAGGGAAAACCTTTTTATTTTAGTAAAATTTTGAAAATTGCAACTTACAAATACAATAGAGAAATACAGGCCGACGAATATCTCGTTGGTGACTCTCATCTTCTTCAACAATAGTTTCTACGAGAACTACAAAGATTGCAATATTTCTTTATAATGAATTCTCTCGAGAACTCATAATGATCGCAATCGTCAACAATGATTACTATAAGAATCTCAAGAGTAGCCGTGAAGACTCCTTTTTCACAAGAGTAACTTTAATATAGAAGCACTTGGGATTTCTAAGATGATTCAAAAAACTATTGGATAAAGATTGTGTGAATAAAAAAGTGTTTTTCCGTATTAGAGGTGAAGACTTAATGCGACAAGTTCGCAGTTTTCGTAAATCAAAAGTTTTAAAAAAAAATCTTTACGAAGCAGGTATTTATGGGAAGATATAAAATTGGAGGCGGTGCAATCTCTTTAGAACAAGAAGCACCAGTCGTTATAAATACATAAAGACATCCTTTTAACGACATGAACTTCGTTTCAAATGAGATGGAAAAAATCGAGACAGTAAGCCCTTGTTCGAAGTATGTTTGATGCAGATCATCAAATAACCCTTCTAACGACATAAGCAAGTAATTTTAACAAGATGTCAATATCGTTTGAACGAGACTGTCTAAAATTTATTATTATTTTAAGATCGAAAAATTGTTCAGAAACTGTTTTAAAACACCTCGTTTTGTAAAAATTAGTTTATAAAATTTTTCCAATACTTAGTAAAAAATCCATGAAACACAAAACAAAATTCATACCAATATAACGTCAAGTCGTAGAACATGTTGAAGTTGCTTGATATTTAGATTCGTCTTCTTGAACGTGTGAACATGAAATGCCATGATGGAGAAAACGGGATATGCAATACTTGATGTAAACTAGACTTTATGGACAAGTCCTAGATGTTAGAGGTAATGACAAAAAAAAATTCCTTTACAAACCAATTCACATTAGTATTTTCATTGAAACTTCCCCTTTAAACACACATGAACACCGTGTTAAAAAATACATATCTAACTTTTGAAAACCTTTCACAACACGCCCTTTTTAATTATGATTAAACCGCCTTAGGTGGCTTAACACACCTGCTTAACCACTATACTTTACCTTTCCTTACTTTATGGACATTAATCAATTAACACTATCTTGTCCATTTTAACCATTGTCGAAACATTTATCAATTCATTCAGGTTAGGTTGCTTTTACAAACTTTCACCACACAACCCATTTCTTAACATGTTGCATATTTCTTTATCTTTTTCTCAGAATCTTCCAATAATTGTGTACTTTAACAGGCTCCATACTGCCGACAACGCCACCATATGCTCTAGCCAGTGATTTCGGGTCTTTCATCCCAGGGCTCCGGCCCGTCCTTAATTATTCCAGTGTCATCCAAGTTTCATTTTTTAATGTGTTTTAACATTTTGCAAATGTTCACATATTCAACTCTTCCCTTTTATCCATCCGAAGCCAAAACACGAAGTTTCACCCCAACTTATGTTACACTTTGAAAATCATCATTTCATGTCCTTTACACTTTAGCTTTGATTTTAATCCACTCATGTCCATTTAGGACCATTTTATGTAATGCCTTTTCCAACATTTTTATTTAACATAATGTTCCACTTTACGTAAAATGATCATTTTACCTTTTTTTTTTGCTTCCAAACCAGTTGTGTCCTCCAATTTGACAAGTGTTAATTCCCAAAATACCATTAAGTTAACCACACTAGCTTCTTCAAGTGTTTTTAACACATAAGTACCTTTTTAACATTTGGAGAAATATTCTTTCAAGTTGGAAACATCTTTATCCCATTATTCAATTTCATTAACGCTAATCTCTTAAAATATCATTAAGTTACACACACCAACTTTCCAATCTTTTAACCATTAACACCTATTCAACACTTTTACTATTCACTTTTCGAAATTAGACATTTATTTACTTTCTTTATCCAAGAAATCCAGTGGCACTTAAAGACTACATTTACAGAAAAATACAATTTCCATTTATTAATATTTATAGTCTTACAATCTTATTATACTTATCACACCATTAACCCCATTTTTATACACATTGAAGACTAGAATTTCTATTTTTCTCATCTCATATTAAAATCCAACAAACCTTCTTTAAACTTGTTTATATGTCCATTATCAAAATACTATAAGTTTATATGCATGTAATAATGGAATTTAAATCCAAAAAATCCTTGTAATTGGGTTAAGTACACGATTAGTTCTAAAATTTCACAACCCTGCAAAACATACCTTTTAAGACCAAATGGCATTATTATTTCTTCGAAACTCATCTAATGTCCCATTTTCGTAAAATCTTCATTTTTGCAAGGAATCAAACTTAATTTACAAAACATCTTTGGTAGGATAAAAATATAAATTTCAAACATTTTTATTCCATAAAAATATTTAGCACCCAACTTCTTGAAAGACGCCATCTATATGAAAATCCCAATTAATTCTATAAAACATTGAAATATTTACTCATCATTCATTTCTAACAAAATAATATTTTTTGAACTTTTTTATTCCATAAAAATATTTAATACCAAATCTACTACAAAACCATCATTTTATTCATATTCATTATGTTCTTAAATTCTAACAATCAAGACTACTAATACACAAAATAGAGTCTTAAACTAAGAGTAGAGTTTTTCACCTCAAATGGAGCCCAACAATGGTAGTCATGAAATATCTAACAAGATGGAAATCTGCCACCTCCTAAAGTGGCCTTAGAGAGGTTTTCTATATCCACCAAGCTTACTCCCATGAAAGCTCCATCAAAAACTCTCTCCAAGCTCCATATTCATCTTCTCTAAACCCCTCCAATAACACCTCCAAAATTCGTAGTTATACCCAATAATGGTGGAAATGGGTATCTAGGGTTTGGATATGGTGGAAGACTAGTTGGATATGTCTGCATAAGGTGGATATATGGTGGTGGAATGGTGGTTTGTGGTGGAGAGAGGTGCAAAAATATGAAAAATAACAGTGGAAGACTACCCCCACTATCTCACTGTATATTTTCTTCCACTCCAAAATAACCCAAATGAACTTAAAAACCCTTATAAAAACATCCCCAAACCTTAAAATCCCGTTTTCCCCAATTTGGGTCACGAGAGCTCGAAACCTCATCCATCCAACAACCTAAAATGAGACAGAGCACAAGGGCAACCTGATTTAAAAAGTTCAGTCATGCTCATTCGAACGAGAATCACCTTTAGTTCGAAAAAGAAAGGCATCTCGTTCGAACTATCCTTTGAATGACCTGTACATGTTATTCAATGGGATCTCGTTTGAACCTCGTTCGATCCCCTACTTTGAACGACCTTGGTTTCTTGTTCGAATGACTTGAACTCATTTGAACAACTATTCCTCATTTTTCTCCAAATTTCTAATTTTAACCCATAAACTTCCAACAATTATAATAAGGACGCCAAATAGTCGATGGCAGCTATAAACTTAATCATAATGATCCAAATCCCAAGGTTTTCATATTGTTATAACTTGTGCAAAAAATGAATAAAACACTGGGGTGGGGTATTACATTCTTCCCCCCTTAGGAGATTTCGTCCCCGAAATTATCAACCCATCAATCCTCAAGCTTACTGGGTTCGTCAATTTCTACTTTAAGCCACAAGAATCGTCTAAGACTAAATCATTAAGTCCTCGAATGTTAAGATAACATCATTTTACCTTTTATAACATGGATTTGTCTCTAAATGTCCATGCAGTAGCGCTCATCATTCTACCTTTTATAACATGCAGTAGCGCTCACCATTATTCTAATCATCGACGTCACATAACTATCCTTGAACCTCCACTCACTTGGCGATCATGCTTAATTGAATCCTATGACTACCTTTGCTAATAGGAATACCGTTACCTCTATCGAGCAAACCGCCCTAGTGATCCACATGTACCCAAGTGTAAATCGCAACACAATCAACATCTGATTCACCATCACGAATCATCTCAAATCTTAGGATTACTTCTCTTGCTTTTCATATCATCCCAACCACATAGATTTGTTCAAACTTGACACTAATATCGTATAACTAGTTGCTCGCATGAAAGTCAACACACAACTAAGTCTCAAACCATGCATCTGATTAAAAATCTTTCGCGGGATCCCCATAAAAATCTAAGAGCACTCTAGGAGCCTAACTAAGGAACACACACCTAAGTATTATACAATCCACTATACGTAACAAGCCACACTTAGTACTAAATTTTCTCGAGTTATAACATTCTATGATGTCCTCAAGTTATCATCCTTATCTTCACAACCAGAGCCCTTAATTTACCATGCCAGCCAAAATCCTCTGTCACTAATTCTAAGGAAAGAGAATACCATGTGAGATCATGTGGACAAAAGTGCATCCACTCGCACATGGGACTTAAAGAAATAACAAGGATACCTTATACAAGGTCGCACCCAATTATCGAGCTCCATTGACCATATCAGGTCCAACCGCGCACTAATGGGCCAAATCGCACAACACCACATCGTGGAATGAGTTTGGGTTATCAAAACCATGAGGGATACGTTTTCCTTATCACCGAAACCGAAGGAAAACAAGATAATAAAAAGAGATAACCAATAGATCTGATAGAACCTTACTCACATATAATTGTAATGGTTTACGAAGACGAACATATGTCATGCATTTGGAGTCCATATCCCATCTCGAGAAAACTCAATGGATCCTAGCCTAGCCATACACCCTAGCTTGAATAACTTATCGTGATTAACCTAATCATGACCCACTCATTTCTTTGACAAGAGAGAAACATACGAACTTAACTTTCTTTAGGAAGTTAAACGTTGAACTTCCCTCCTTAAGGATAAGGCCTCCTCCTTACATCCTCTGCAAACATGAGCCACCCGATCTAAGAATGTTAATGTCTTTATCGACACCGACCATATTCATATCATCGATGATGACGCCACCAATATAACACACCTAGATTATTATCTTACTTCATCATATGATAGTTTTACCCAATGTCTCCTTAGGCACTACGCGATTCGATAAAACACTTAGCCTATCACAGATATCACAAGGTCACTGTTGCCTATCCCAAAGTTTAATTTAATTGACACCACATGACGACCAATCGATTGTCAATAATACCATAAAGGTAGCAAGCACCACTAGAATGTACACCCTTGAGTCCACATGAGTCTAATAACATGACCAAAGGTCTTCACGTTTCCCTACCAGTGTCATCCTAACTCATAATGATCATGATGCAGCACCCCATGAAATTTGCTAGACATAAGGCCTTAATTATAACATCATTGGCCAAATCTATAATTCATTCATGGTACTCGCAAAAATCTAAGACGATCCTCTCGGCCTTGGTCCCCTCAAGACAACGAGTATTATTCCTAATCCTGAGATAAATCGCTAATTTCACCTCATAATATTACACTACCAATCGACATTAAGTTTTATATTAAGCTGTGGTAGTATCACCTAGGGCTATATAAAGAGACTCCTTTGAACTTAGTCGAAAACTAGGTTCCTCCCCAAATTATCCACATTATATCATCGGATACAACACACTCCTTAAAATCTATCCTGACTCGTTCCCTAAGTGATTCGGCTCGAATATTGCATGTATTCACCCTCTTTACTTATGCATTTTAGCCCCCTCGAGTACTTTAATTCCTATATTTATGATCGTTAGCCAGACAACCTCTATTTTATATGTTTTTATTCTTCATACGATATAATTAAGCTTTTGTAGATATTGTGGTGCTTAGTGTGATGTTCGATCGCGTTCTGGGGAATTTCATCGATAAATGCACATGTAAGGGCACATTCAAGGGAATTTTAGTAATTTCATCATTTGATTTTTTGTCCCAATGTATTATTGTAAGTTGTATCCCTCTGAGTTAGCTTTGCGTAGCTTTTGACTGCGCCTAATTACAATTTATAACGAAGAAGTTATGGCATTTTTCGTATGTTGATCCGAAATAAAAAAAACCTGTTGGGGAGAATCAATTGGCCATTTTTTCAAATCGATTTGGAATGTCTGAATGTACGCAAATGACTATTTTTATGGGGTTTTTGGTGGGTTAGTTAAGGTAAAACTTTCTCTTAAGTTGGACATTCATTATATACTTCATATAGACGGGCCACTTCTTTGGGTTTATACCCATTTGTATGTAACTTACTATTCATTCATCCTCTATCTTTAATTAATGCTTTATTTCTTTGTTTAAGCTTTGTTCTTTTAATTTAATGCTTTGATTTATCAGTTCTTGCACTACAAGAAAAATACCTTTTTATGACGCTTGCAAATTTAATTTAAAGACATTTATCACAAAAATGTCATTTAAAGGTTAATACTATTATTAGTATGACATCTCTAATATAAAATGTCATTTTATATATAGTAGTATTATTTTTTATATCATTTTAAATATAAAAATCATATTTGATTATAGATAATATGACATTTTTTAAGAGTTTTTATACTAAATGTACATGTTATGACATTTTTTGTTCTCCATGCCAATTAAGAGGACTTTTCCCTCCTAAACATTTCGGAGAACTTTGATATATCCCGATTCTCATTTTCACTCAAAGTGCCCCGGTCTCTCTCTAGACATCGTGACTCCTTTCTCTTTCTCACGCAGCCACCCTCTCTCTCTCTCTCTCTCTCTCTCTCTCTCTCTCTCACTCACACACACACACACACACACACACACACACGACCATCGCTCCACATTCTCACTCACAGGTTTGATCTCTCCGTGCACCTCTCTATATATTTTCTCACAAGTTAATATATATAACCCCAAATCAGAAATCGAGAATCAAATTCAACAAATCACTCACCAAATCCAAACTCAATCTCAAAATCTGTTCCGACAAGCTCTCAAAATCTTCCACAGGTCCATTGTAATTTAAAATAGCTTCTCCTTTATCTTATATTATGTATGTATGTATGTATGTATCATTTGACTAATTATATGTATGTATGTATTCATATCAAAGTCAAGTGGAGGAGACGCAGATGGAAGTTCTTTTGGGGGAGTTTCACTAGCCCTATGCGAAAAAGTTGTGTGAATTGTCGAAATGGAAATAAGCGGTGGTCGAGTTCCAATATATCCTCCCCCATATTTAATCTTTAATGCACTTAACTCAACTCCATTTGATAGGGTCAAGACTGTCATTATTGGATAGGTATTTTCCTTCCCTAATTCCTTTCAGTTACCTCTCAAGGATAAGAACAGAGTAAAATATTGGAAGGTGGCTTAGTTTTATCTTCTTCTGCATCCACCCCCATCATCATCATTATAACTAGTATCATTACTATTTGTTATAAACATAAGCTTTTGACATGGGAAGCTATATGAACATTTGTTTGCTCAAGAATTAATTAATGGAAATTGAATACCTAAATTCTTGAAGCCAAGCTGTATATATTCTTACTATCTGCTTATTCAAAGAGAACACCATTTATTCCACTTCACTGTTGGAATTATGCCATTTTTCATTGTTGGACATTAATTTGTGTTATTATATGCAATTGAGTAGTCAATGTTAGTTTTAATGATCTTGGTTGAAAACATCCTTCATCCATCAAATTCATTGAATTTATTTTATAGCACTAATTATTGTGGATAGTGTGATTCAATGATTGCCATAATTAATGAATGAAACAAATGGACAAATTTAATGATTCTCATTATCAATAAATTTAAGCTAATGAACATAACGAATGTAATTGCAATCTATTATAAAATAACTAGTTAAATGACAATCGATTATAAAATGGGTAGTGAAACATTTATCATAAAGGTTTAACTGCGTCAAAAACTAATATTAACAAATTAAATAATCATTTTCTAAAAGTCGAATCCTTAAACCACATCAAAACTGTATAAATTCAAGAACCCCATGCTGAGATCCCCTTATTTCAGAACCACATTCAATGAATTTTCTGTTTTTAGTTTCATCCGATTATTTAGATTTTCTTTTCATCCCCATTCAATGTATGTTAGTTCCTATTTCTTATGGAAGCCTAATTCATTGGATTACTGAATTTGTTTTTATTTTAATACTTCTGATTTCACCTTTACTCATAATTTTTTTTCTCATTATTGCAAATATCTTAGGGTGGTTCTTTTTGGGGCCCTAGTTCCTCTGCAAATGGTTCCCTCCCCGGGCTTCCAGTTTCATCTTTTATGTCAAAACACATATATATAAAGATGGATTATGCATTCATATGTTTTCTTTATTTCTCTTGGTATTTGAAGTTTGAACTTTAGAGGGTTTGCGTTATTTAGTTATTTGATCTTACTCTTAAGCATTAGTGTGTGCCCATCTCCGTTTCGATTTTTCATTAATTGTTGACAATATATTCCATCCACGGCGCAAGCAAATCCACAATGTAAAGTGTATTTTTGTTAACAATCATCGAAAAGTTAAAACCTATATAAATAATAGATGCTGTAATAATTAAGGCATGTGATAATCAAGAAATAACACATAATGGTAACTGAATAAATAATAGATGCTATAATGTAATGTGTATTTATGTTACAGTTAATGAATTCATTAGTAATCTACTTTAGTATGCGAGTATTCTGAGAAAATAATAGTATGCAAATATTGCAATTTTGAGCAAACAAAGGTATTAAGTCGTTGAATTCATTTGTAGTAATTCAAGTGTATCAATTTCTTAAGGCAACAGTGATATACATTTATAGCATTTGCGCTATCCATTGATAGTAAATTTATTGGTATTCGATTTATGATGGTCGTGGTATTCATCCTAGTAATGGTATTTGGATTTGAATTTGTAGCATATACTACCTTTCACATTTGTAGCAGATATTACAGATTTTTAGCTGTTTGAACAAGAAATAAAAAGTGACATGTTGCATCACAAGCTGTAGCTTCAGTTTAGGTTTAGTAGTACATTATGTCAATAACATTCATGCGGTAATCAACCACACTAGTTACTAAAATAATTGTCTTTTTTGGACAAACTTTATCAGTTGTTTGACGAGTTTTTTTCGTGAGTATTGTGTTTACAGGGTTATCGTGGACTATGGTCTTGGATCTCCTTCTGGTGAGTGTTAAGCTTTATCACATTTAAAATTTCGTATTCTTTTATTTTCCCTTTTCAACTTTTATCTTTAACGAATTTATGATATCATCAGCACAAGGAAAGCAAATCATCCATGGAACATTAAAAATCAATCAACCAGGGTTTGGATGTTGTTTATCGAGCAACTATTCTGTTGAAGTTGAATGTGGAGCTAGTAAACACGCTGACAGTGAGATATCGGTAAATAATTCTCACATGTAAATTTCTCCTGAATGTAATGTTGATGTCGTGGGCAAGGAGACTGCTGATACTGAAGAGAGATACCCTTATATCACAACAAACTATCATGAAGATTATAGTACCAGCGGGATGCATCAAAATGAAATTTCAGAAGTTATGAAAAAAATAGAAGTCATGGAGTTGTGGGAGGAACAAACACAAGTGATGGAGGGGGAGAGTTGAGAAGCTAGATTTCATACCTGAAGTTCTTTGGTGGGGTCACCAAAAAGGACTGTTGACAGAGGTGGCTTAGAATCTTAGAAATAAATCAACACCCTGGTTAGCAGATTGAAAAAGATAGTAGTAGTAGTAGGATGAGGAGATGAAAATGCTAATAAACTTCTATTTCACAACTTAACCATCTCTTTTTCTCCTATTCAACCTACCTCAAAATGCACTCGGAACTTATGGACCATTGTGGCGCATATAATAACGTCGGTGATAGGGTCAGGGGTGTTGTCGCTGGCATGGAGTGTGGCACAGCTTGGGTGGATTACAGGTCCATTATGCATGCTAGTATTCTCATTCTCCACCATTATTTATGTTTTCCTTATATTTGACTGTTATAAATATTCGGACCCGGATGATGGTCCCACCAAAAATAGATCCTACACGAAAGTTGTTCACACGATTTTAGGAAATAGGAGCGCTTGCGTGTGTGATATTTTTGTTTGAATAAATTTATTTTATCTCGGGGTTGTCTATACAATTACAGCTCCAATCAACATAAGTGCAATTCAGAAATCAAACTTTTATCATAGAGAAGGGCTTGCTGCTTCTTGTGAATATGGAAATACTTCTTATATGCCTCTATTTGGAATTGTTCATGTTTTCTTATCTCAGATACCCAATTTTCGTAATACAAAATGGGTCTCAATTGTCACTGTAGTATGTCCTTCACCTATGCTCTCGTTGGATCGGAAGCTTAGCAAAAGTAATAGGAGATGGAAAAATTAAAGGTAACACAGGAGGAGTTCCAACTGCTACTAAGGTTCAAAAAGTATGGTTGGTCTCTCAAGCAATCAGGGCATTGCTTTTGCCTATCCATTCTCCATAATCCATCTTGAAATACATGATACTTTGAAATCAACTCCACATGATAAGGCCACCATAAAGAAGGCATCGGTAATTACAGTCTGCATTACAACTTTCTTTTACCTAGGCTGTGGAGGATTTGGCTATGTAGATTTTAGGAATTCTATTCCCGGGAACCTCCTGACTAGGTTTGGAATCTATGAATCTTATTGGCTCATTGAATTCATTAATGCATGTGTTGTTCTCCATTTAGTTGGAGCATATTAGGTGTTCAACCAGTATCTATTTGCAATAGTAGAAAGATGGTTTGCTAAAGAGTTCCCAGATAGTGGATTTATAAACAATAATTATGGTTGTAAGCTTGCACCATTACCAAGTGCTAGATTAAATCCACTCAGATTGTGTTTTCGAACTGCTTATGTTGAATTAACCACTAGACTCACAATGTTATTCCTTTATTTCAACCAAGTTGTGGCAGTGGCTAGATCCTTGACCTTTTGGCCTATGGTTATCTATTTCCTTATTGAAATGT
This sequence comes from Sambucus nigra, assembly GCA_949130495.1. NCBI lineage: Eukaryota > Viridiplantae > Streptophyta > Magnoliopsida > Dipsacales > Adoxaceae > Sambucus > Sambucus nigra. Next base: position 165,946,718 of record OX422207.1, read on the forward strand.
ACTTTGTTCAGAAAAAATATTAGATCTTGGATAGGCAAATGGGTTGTTCTTCGTGTTTATTTGGCATTTGCTTGATCATGGCAATGCTCATACTATTTGGATCATTTGAAGGATTGATAACAACAAAATTTTCCTGATAATATACGTCATACTCTTCCACAATGTAAAGTTAGGAAAGTAAATTTGATAGTTTCTCGAGTTCAATGGTAAAATTTGTAATTCTATACACTCCCCCAAAAAAAGCAAGCAGAGGAATGGATGTAGAGGTTATGGAAGAAATAAATATGGACCCGAACTTCTTTTCCCAAAATTCTATTTTATTATCCAACTTAAAGAGTTGATTGGAACTATTTAGAATATTTTTTTGGTTGTGGTGTGAGCTATAAATAAACTGGCACACTCTTGACTATTTAAATGGCTATAGGTTGAAGTTTTGAAGCTGGTCAACTCTGGTGATCATTCCTGTGCGCTAAGGGTTGCTTATTCTCATTTGGGACCTTTGGCAACTAGAGATCCATCTCTGCTGAAGCCCTTAAACAACACTTTGCTGGATTTTCTTAGAACACACAAAGAGGAACTTGGAGAAGGCTTTCCCCCTTATATGCTCTTTCAACTTCACTACAGGTATTGTATTGTTTGCTGACATAATAGCTTGTCAATGTTGTTAGATCTATTTGATTACTCCGCGTATATTGTAGCATGAAACTAACACCTTAAGCTCCACATGAATCAAGCTTTACTAGTTTTCATTTGTGGTCTATGCAGTTATTTAGATAGTTACCAGGGAACTCCAACACCCTTGTGAATTACATATTGGAACGCATGTTTCGAAACATGATACACCTCCGTTCCAATAGTTTAAAATTAGCGATTCGAGATCTATTTACATATTTCTTCCCTCATATCAATTTTTTATGAGAAAATATTAAAATACATTGTGTTTATTATGCACTATAATCTAATACAAAGAGGTTAGGTATTTTAAAGTGAATTTTGAAGAGTCTAGTATATATTTATTTGGTGTTTACATAAATAATTCTCATTTATGAAATCTGAAATGTGAATAAAGGACATTCTCGTCTTAAGAATATTAAAAGATATTTATTATTATAACTTTTAACGACTAGTGTTTAGGAAGAGTCCAACATATTTGAACAGAATGATATTTGCATAAGTCTTCCCCTATTATACCACGTTTTAGAGGGCGTGGCCTAATGCGTTCCCATACCCGTTCCACGTAACCAAACGATCCGCATTTTAGGTAACATTGAATAGCCACAGTTCTAGCTCCAAGTCTGAACACTGCCCTTTATAAAGTGTTTAAACTTATAATAGTTTGTGAAATTAATGCCCTATGTTCTGCACTAAATGCGGATAGGACATGCATTAATAGGGTACGTGACTTCCTCGATGGAACCGATCCCTTTTCATCTGTTGTGATTCCACTAGGAACAGCCTATCACATCCGGGGGGGGGGGGGGGGGGGGGAATCTCTATCAAAATTGGCTTATGTAGGAAATGTGCGATATTATGGGAAATGCACTAATAGAGCAGGTGTAGTCCACACATTGAAAGGATCCTGCTGCCAGTCATTTGCAGGTACGGTGCCTCGACTCGTTGCTACCTATGTTGGGCGATGAGGTCGATTTTAACTTTCATCTTTACTTGCAGAACGTTCATGCCATAACTAGCCATTTATTTGAACCAGTTGATCAGCACTGTATTTATCACAGTGCTTGTGACGCCTCTCGAAGCATTAAGTATAATTGTCTGTGTTGTTCTAGCACATTTCTTATCGAAGGATAAATTGCGAAAAATGAGAATACTTGGATGCATTTTATGTGTAGTGGGATCTACCATTATCATGCTTCATGCACCTTTTTTTTTGCACTGCTTTCAACCTAAAACAAGATATTTCATTTACAACATCTTAAAAGAGCTATAGCTTGCTCAATCATCCACTCAAGGATCCACAAAGCCTTCCTCTAAGCTCATAGAAATGAAAAGAAACTATACACCCTGAACTTTAGGTTCCATCACGCTGCATTTAGATCTCTGAAAATACAGAGTAAAAGGTGAACAAAGGAAATAAAAATATGCTACAATATGTTGTACCAAACACTAATTTTAGCATATTTCTTCCACTCTTCTAAATTCTTTATTATTTGAAGATTTATTATTTTCTCTTCTTAAATCTTTATTAGGCTATAGTAAATACCAAAATATTTTATGAAAGATTTTGTGAGACTGTTTACATTTTGTTTAATTGGTGGTAAAGAAAAACACGAGCGTAGGGATGGCAATGGGGTGAGTTTGGGGCGGGTTTTTAAAAGCTCTAACCCGCCCCGTTTAAAAAATTCTCAGCTCGACACCCCCCGCGACCCGTGACGAGATTACTTTAATGAGCCCCGAATCCATTTAAGTCTATATTACATGAAATCGTACCCACCCCGCCCCATTTAAACCTCGCGGGTCACAATCCGGCCTGCCCCATTTAAACCTCAAGTGACTCTCCATGAACTTCAACATCATCCTCGTATCATCAGCTCATGAAAACCTGAAAAAGTAAAAAAATAATTCCAATATGTTAAAAAAATGATATCAATAAATTATCAATACAATATCAATATTTACAACATTTTAACTATTAAAAAGTTGCCTTAAGCCTCCATTGGCTCGAACTCTTCGTCACAATCATAGTTCTCGAGTCGACGATGGAATCTTCATTTACAAAAATACAATAAAAATATAAACAAACAAGTACCTTGTTAGTAAAAAAAACAAAGAAAGATAAACAACATGTATGGACATTGTTATTAAAAAAATTAAACAAGTACCTTGAATATTATTCCACAACCAATCTTGGGTACACATCAAAGCCTCTAAAGAACCCACACTAAGTCAACTAAGATGAGCACTAACAATTCTACCACTTGTGCTAAATTCCAATCCAGATGTGACAGTTGATATTGGAATAGCCAATATATCTCGGGCAATGAGTTGTAATGTTGGATATTGAACACCATTTGCTTTCCACTAATTTAGAATGTCAAAATCCGAAGTTCATGGAAATATCATAAAACTGATTCGAAGAAATGAGGCTAACAGGTATGAAACTAATGGTATTAGTAGAATACGAGAGAGAGATAAATTGTAATTATATATAAATATGCCACTTACAGATAACTAAGAGAAGCCATGTTAGAAATTAAATAAGGAAGATTCCCCAATTAAATTGTTGTTTGCAAGATTTCTGCATGAAACAAAAAGATAATAATTGGTACCAGGAACTTAAAATAGAAGTCTTATTAAATACACTTACATGGAAACAATAGCAGAACCCATCCAGGTAATTCCTTTCCAAGATTCGACACAAGGATCGCCACGAATCGATTTCCACTAGTTAGTTATGAAGGAATGTTGAGTGAAGTGTACACAACTTGATTGCTTGAACTACAACCCAAACAAAACCACGATCACATATCCCAACACTGACCTATATACCATAAGTTTAAATTACGTGATTAAACTTAAAACAAAACTCGATCGCACATTCAGCGAGTCGATAAATACATGTATATGTACATACAAGCATATCACAACATTAAGACAATATTAATATTCCTAATTTATAGAGAATAACATTTATATCTTGACTTTGCATCGACTCTCAACCTCATACTAAGACAAAGTAGATATTCTAAACTCACTAGTCATAACAAAATACCAAATGAATGACATTTAGATCCATGCTCATGGTTAAAGTAAAAACAATACTGGAGCATGAAAACGTAAGATAAGAGCAAAACGATATGAAAAGAGGCATAAACACCTCACACGTGATAAATAAAGTTATGGAAATAATTCGAGTAGTCATGTTACTCACGGGTTTGAGATTTGATCAAAATTTAGAAATTTTAAGTGTTAAAACTTGAAATTGAGCTTTGTGGAAGAAAATGAAAAACAACAATCAAACATTACGAAAAGAGGCAAACACACCTCATACACGATTAGAGTAACTTGTACAAACAACCCGTGTACTCACGAGACTCATGGATTCATATGTCTTTATAAATTTCAAATTTCTATGTATAAACCTTGAGAGTTGGGGTTGGAAGGTGGAAACGCAAGATAAGAACATAACGATCCGAAAAGAGGGATGCACACCTCACAAAGGCCTAATGTAAGATTATTGTTAGGCTGTGCAGGCCGTGTGAGATTATTATTATTTTTTTAAAACTCGAACACGAGTCTGTTGAACCTTTATATTGATGGAATTAATTTTTTTTTTATCTTATATATGTTGAATTAGTGGAAGGGATTTATTGTTGGTTTAGTTGTGGCTTTTGTTGTTGAGTTTATTTTAATGTTAAAACAGGTTGGATTTCATGAATAAACAAAGGAAATTCTGCCAAATTTTTCTGAAATTAATAACTGTTCTAGATTGATTAAGTCGAATAGAGATGCATTTGAAAATTGGGTATTGGTGGACGAAAAGGTAAAAAAACTAATAAACATACCAAAAAGCGAATATACACGCATTTTCTGCCCAATTTTTTTTAAAAAAAATTACAATTGTTTGTGTTATATAAAAAATCTTTTCGACTTAAATTATAGATGACTTAATACTTTGGAAAAATTGGAATTCATATGCTGCGTTTTACATTGCACTAGAGATTTATATTTGATGTTTTGAACTTATGCAGGAGCATCTACTTAGAGGCATCTGAAAGGTATATTGCTATCAGACAACATGATAATGAACGCAAGCGGGAAGAGGACTTCAGTGCATTGTTGCCTAAAATTATGAAGCAATTATTACAATGGAGGAACACTTAATTTTGATAGATAAATTTAATTTAGTTTATGTGTTAGCTCAATTTTATGTGAAATAAAAAATATGTATAATGTATCAATTGTAACATTGAATGTGGAATAAATGATTATACGAATTTTAGTTTGTGTTTCGATTTATTTATCAATTATGACATTAATATTGATTATTAATTTTCTTATTATATGTTTAATTTATGACCGTTCATATTAAACCCTCATGTGATGAAATTTTTTATGACCTTTTTAAAAATTTGAAAACTTTTTATCATGACATTTTTTAAATCAAATATGACATCTTATAGATAATATTATGACCTTTTTTTGTAGCAGACATGACACTTTTGAAAAAAAAAGTCATATATAATCGTTACCTAATATGACACTTTTTATGGGTATTAATTATGACACCCAAACTTATGACGCTTTTTATTAAAAAATAAAGCGTCATAAAATGCATTTTATGAGTCTTAAAAAACGTCATAAAAAGGATTTTTCTTATAGTGTTGGTAGTTTCATTCTTATTTTCTTTAGTAATTAGTTGTTTTAGTTAGTTTAATCATGTATCGTGGCTAGTTTAAGGGGTTGGGTAATGTTTCCGCCATTGATGGGCGTTGAGCTCCAAAAGTTAGGTTTTGGGTACAATCGTGTTTAATTAAAACCACGTGTATTAAAGTTGGAATGTTATGCGTTTAACTTTCTTTATTGTGCAACGTTAGTGTTTATTGCGATATTCCGAATTTAATACACATGTGACCATTTTTTATTAAATATTTTATCTCTCATTTTTGGATTAAATTTCTTTATTTGTAATGTTTATAATTAATTGATTATGCTTGATTATATATTTTTAACCGAAATCCTAGTTATACGTTGTTTATCCCATGACGGGGATGTAACCATATTCCCGTTTTTCATTCTTGTTTAGTCTTAATTAGAAATTAACTTCTCTTATTTCTCTTATTCTCTTATCTCACCATATCACCTTTTTCACTTTTATTTTAGAAGTAATAAATCTATTACAATATATCCAACATTTTCTGTGGATTCTCGATACCCGGACTGACCGATATACTCCCCTTGTTGAGTGTAGTCATAGTTTAGGTTTTTTGCATCGCGATTGGAAGCCGATAACAACTATTAGCCTATATACACGGACGCTCGATTTTGCCTCATCAAATTGGTGCCGTTGTCGGGGAGTGTTTGTTATAGATTATAATTCTTTTATTATTTCGTAGTATTCTTTTCATTATATTTGTATTCTTTATTTTCTCCTTTCTTTTAAACTTGTGCTAGATTATTTTGAGAAATTGAAATTTTAGAACTTGTCGCTTTGTTGCATTGCTTAATTTTAATGTATCTCTATAACTCTTTAGATAACCTTTATTGTTATGATAATAGTTTTCCAAGTTACACTCCCAAGACTATGCGAGAATGCCTACAAAATCTTGAAAATGAGCGCATTGAGTGTGAGATTCAAGAATTTATAAGTAATTTCCCATCGCCTTGTGAGGAAACCTTGGGAAGTGGGTAATCGTCTAACTATAAGAAAACCTCTCAAGAAGATAGTATGTCTTTTTCTTGGTTTGATCATGAGTTAGCTTTTAAGTAATTGAATGATAAATTCGAGAGTTCTGAAGCTTGGTCTTTAGAAATAAATGGCCAACTCGATGAGATTATTTGTTCTTCACAAAGCCTAGTTGAGTTTAAAACTTGCGTTTCACCTCCACCCCTTTTGAGAAATAAATAATCGAGAGTTATCCAAGCACTTTTGAATTTGAACCTCTTACTAATTCTTCCAATTGTATTGAGGCATATGGTCTTTCCTTTATTTTATTCCCTACCATTTTAAAACCTTTAAATTTATCGCAAGAATCGGCTAAAAATCTCAAGGACTTTGACCCAATTCTTGAACGAGAATGTTATTTTGAGATGCTTCATCTCATGGGATATTCGCTTGCACTTGACTCGCCTTCCCTCCAAATTGGAAAACCTTGGGGATATGATTTTAATTTTCCCAAGATCAATGGGGCCTTATCACCATAGCATCCAAATCCCCCATCACCCCTCTCAAATTTTTAATTAGTGATGGTTCATTTCTTATGCCTTACACATGCCTTTCGTTGTTCAAACGAAATTCTTATTTTTTGAGAAGCATGCATGCAAGGGAGGGTTCACTTTTGATCCTTCAAAGCCAAATCGTATTTTGGGTGGATCCTCAAAAAATTTGACTTCTAGTGTATATTTAAGTTAGAAATTAAAATTGCAGGCTGTAAATAGTTAGTTTTCTTTCTTTCCTTTTTCTTTATTTTTAATTGTAGTCTAGTGTAATTAGTTAAACTTTTTATTATTCTTTTTGTTATGCTTGTTACTAACATGTTTTATAGATTCAATGGACTCATACTTATCGGGGCTCTCTCCAATTGTGGGTAATATCTTTCTTTTTCTCTCTTTATGTTGTGTTCTTGATTTGCATTGATTATAATGCAACATTGAAGTTAGAGGGTGTGGGTAATTCTTCCTATTATTTTGTTTTGTTCCATTGATTTGATCACATGTTAGTTACTAAGCATGCTTTTGTTGAAAAATTGAAAATTTTCAAAAATATTTTCTTCCCTTTTCTCCTTTGTTGGGCATTTTTCCTTTGTTTTCGATGATAAATTTCAATAAATGTCATATCTAATAGACAATTCATTGATGCATGTTCTTGATTTTGGAAGTTATTAGACTTTAGTCATCAAATCATTGATATTATGAATAACTTCATAAATTAAACTTTAATCCCATGAAAACATGCGATTTTCTTGTTCTCACGATTTAGTTTAAGGAATTTATAACTCGATTATCATTATTGCATTGTATATACTTACACCGAGTGAGCTTTGTGCTTTTCATCATTTGCGAGTGTTTATACACTACTCTTTCCTCCTTGAAAATGTTAAAGTCGTCGGTAATCTCTCTAATTTTTTCATTGATCATTCATTAATTGAGTTCATTTATTTAATATGTTACTTAATCATGGTTTCAAGGTTGTTTTGACTCGAGAATTGCATAAACATTAGGAAATGATCATAGGCCATCTTTGTTATATCACCCATACTGGCCTTGACCCCATCTTATATATTTCCCTAGTCAACCCCTTTGAACCTTATTACATCCTTTGATTTCATAACCCAAAATCCCATAACGAACTCCACATTAGAGTTATAAACTATATTTATCACCTTCCATACTTACGTTTGGAATGATAACTGGGATTGAATGGTGTTTGTGTTACATGGCTGCAATTAAGCATGTGAGAGTGAAAAAAGTGAAGAAAAAGGTGGAGTGAAAATGAAAAGAAAAAGTGAAAAACAAAAGAAAACAAAAGAAAACAAAAGAAAACAAAAGAAAAACAAGGGAAAAAGAAGAAAAGAAAACAAGGAGAAAGTTTTATATGTTGTATATAGTGTTGAATAACCTTTGTTTACTCTTTCCATTATTATATTCAATGCTTGTTATGGAAATTATTTACTAATTTTGAAATTGCCCATAATTTTCCATTATCCCAAGTTTTCATCCCCGATCACCTTTGAATCCATAAATATACCTATACTTTCATAGCCTTAACCCCAAACCTACATTACAACCCTATAAAGTACTATGTGATCCTATGGTGAATTTTATAAATGCATAATAGTTTTGATAATCTGTGAAAATACATTTTTCCTCTTTAATGAGTGGTATCTTTCATTGAGATTACAAGTTTTTCATTTTCTATATAGCTTTCTTCATTAGTGACATGTGTGCGACCTAGTTGCCATTTACATTTACTCTTTATACCCGCATGTCCCGTGTATCACCTCTTGTTCTGAGTGATTTCATTTCTTGAGTATAATATCCGGTGAGGATTGACTTATGCATGATTTAATGTTTATTATCCAATTTATATAAGTGTTTTCATAATCATACTTTGCATGTTCTTGCTCCCCTCCCACTTTTAAGTTTTCAATTCTATGAAGTTTGTTCTATAATGTTAATAACAACGGACTTTTGTGTGAATTCGTTCACTATGCTAATAACGTGTTTAAAATATTTTTTGTTATTATTGGTCTTGTTGCATTTTGAGTGAGCATACATTTGAAGAGACTTTGATGTTTGTGGTTTTCATCTCTAAAAACCCTCACGAGACAATACTCGTCAACTAGGGTAACCTAGGGGTTCAACGGCTTATTGCATATGCTAAATGCAATCGTTCATCCACGAAAGTGGATTTTATCTTTTTTGTATATATCTATTGTCTTTTGGTTTTATTTTAGTTCTTTTTGCTCTTTATTTCATTTCTAGAGACTAGAAATGTGTAATTTAGGGGATGTGATTCGGCTCGAATATTGCATATATTCACCCTCTTTACTTATGCATTTTATCCCCCTCGGGTACTTTAATTTTTATTTTACGCTCGTTAACTAGACAACCTCTATTTTATATGTTTACATTCTTTGCGAGGTATAATTGAGCTTTTATAGATATTATGGTGCTTAGCGTGAAGTTCGGTCGTATTTCAGGGAAGTTTTATCAACAAGCGCACATGAAAGGGCAGATTTAAAGGCATTTTATTAATTTCGTCATTTGAGTTTTTGGTCCAATGTCTTCTTGAAAGTTTTATTCCTTTGAGTTAGCTTCACATAACTTTTGACCCTGCCTAATTCCGATTTATAACGAAGAGGTTATGGCATTTTTCGTATGTTGATCCATTATAAAGAATGAGCCTGCAAGGGGAGAATCGATTCAAATATTTTTCCGAATCAATTCAGAATGTCTGAATGTCCAGAAATGACTATTTTTTTTGGGTTTTTGGTGGGGTATTTAAGGGGAAACTTAACCTAAAGCTGGACATTCATAATATACTTCATATAGACAGTTTTTAGGTCATGTTTTGGGAGCTTTGGTCCTTCTCCCCTTCTTTGGGGTTATCCCCATTTTTATGTAAATTACTATTCATTCATCCTCTTTCTTTAATTAATGCTTTATTTCTTTATTTAAGCTTTGTTCTCTTGATTTATTGCTTTGATTTATTAGTTGTTTGTAGTTTAATTCTCGTTTTACTTAGTTTAATCATGTATTGTGGCTAGTTTAAGGGGTTGGATAATGTTTCCACCATTGATGGGCGTTGAGCTCCGAAAGTTAGGTTTTGGAAAAAAATGCATTTAATTGAAACCCCGTGTATTAAAGTTGGAATGTTAGGCATTTAACTTTCTTCGTCACGCAATGTTAGTGTTTATTACGATATTCTGAATTTAATCCACGTGTGACCATTTTTTATTAAATATTTTATCTAGCATTTTTGGATTAAATTCCTTGATGTGTGATGTTTATAATTAATTTATTATTCTTGATTAAATATTTTCGAACCAAAATCCTAGTTATGTGTTGTTTAGCCCATAGCGGGGATGTGACCATATTCCCGTTTTTTGTTCTTATTATTCTTAATTAGAAATTAACTTATCTTATTTCTGTTTTTCTTTTATCTCACCATATCACCTTTTTCACTTTTATTTAAGAAGTAATAAGTCTATTACAACCTGTCCAACATTCCCTTCTCGGTACCCGAACTGCTCGCTATACTCCCTTTGTTGAGTGTAGTCATAGTTTAGGTTTTTACATCGCAGTCGGAAATCGATAACAATGATTAGAATATCTACACGGACGCTCGATTTCCGCCTCATAACTAAGGTCACCAAGTATAATTAAGCACTTATCACCAAAGACTACATAATACTTCATTGACCATGTTTTCCACAAAGCAATTGTGCCTTATGATTTCTCAATATTCACTTCAACGAAGTCTAGCCACTCGCCCCAATCGTCATTCTATAACTTTCTAACATGGTAGGTCATAGTCGTCGGACACCTTGAGGTGTCACAACAAGTTGACCTTACATCCCAATGATATCCCAAGGATCTCTTTACCACAACTAATGTTATGCATCACGCACTGAACCATAAACTAAAAATAATAAGGATATTGGTAGGATACAGGGCTTTGTGTGTAACTAGTACATCTCTAGGTCTAGACTTCTGATGTCGTTAAAGATCCTATTCATCAAACATTTCATCACTCTTTCCAAAGCTACCCCGTAAAGGGATATCTAGGGTTTACTCACCTGTCAAAATATTTCATCAGTGTTACACATATGACACTTTTGCCATTAGTGTCATGCAACTCTAATCACGGCTCATGAGATATACTCATCGGTTAACAATCACAAAGCACTCACCCACAAGGATAACATCCTATCAATTAAAACTACGTGTACATATCCTCAATCTTTGACCCACACAACTTTACATGCTCGTTGAAATACCCATCAATCATGGTATTACCCCAAGGATCGAATTTGCCTAATTATATCATTGATTAATCACACATAAGTGCCGCACTTAGGGGCTATATGAGTTTTAATCATTAATTATCCTTACTTAATCATGACATCCTAATAATAAACTTCTTCAGTTGATTATACAAAATTTGTGCCACCTGCCCAATGGGCGTCATCATACTCTATTAACATCTTAAAAGACTCTACACCATCAAACGTTAGAATACAAGCACCTCCCACTAAAACCACGATGTCACTATTATTGCCTTGCATGAACACCCGTAAATAATTAACATATTTAATCAGAAGTGCCGAAGTGATTAATAACAACCAATTTGATCGTGTGCCACTTGGCACTATCTTACTCGTCATGTTAATCTCTTTGAGTTCATCGTCGAGGACACGAACTAAACTATCACCAAAACTAGCGTGACCGACCCAAAACCAATCGATGTTGAAAGATCCACTACCGAACTTACCACGTCACTACCGAAAGAAACCTTGAACCTAGAGCTCTGATATCATTTGTAACATCCCGACCCAGATTTATGGGTTATCCATAGTCAACTCGGTCCGACCTGAGCTTTAGGTGTGAAGTTCTATAAAACAACCTATATAATGTTACTAATCTAGTCTTATTTTAATTATCGTTTCACTGTTTTAGCATGCAATTTCAATTTAAAATCAAACTATGTGAGGGACTCCTATATATATATATATATATACTTACTTACTTACTTACTTACTGAATGCATGAAACCTTTTTTATTTCCAAAAATGTGATTTATTCTGATTAAATTACCTTAATTTTACAAAGAATTCCCTCTTCCTTAACTTGCATTTTATCCCTTTACTTAATACATGCGGTTGCATACTTGAACAACTACACTTTATTTTACAAAAAACCATTTCTTTATCGAAATCACCCTTTTTATTTAAACCAATTCACATTAGTATTTTCATTGAAGATCACCCCTTTCAATACACGTGAATACCATGTTAGAAATTACCTATTTAACTTTTGTAAACCTTTCACAACACTCCCTTATGAATTATGGTTAAACCTTCTTAGGTTGATTAACCCACTCGTTTAACCACTATACTTTACATTTCCTTATTTTATGGACATTAATCAATTTACACTATCTTGTCCATCTTAACATTTGAGGGAACATTTATTAATTCATTCAGTTTTTTTTAAAATTTTCACCACACAACCCTTTTCTTGACATGTTCCATATTTCTTTATCTTTTTCACGGAATCTTTCAATAACGACGCACTTTAACGGGCTCCACACCGCTAACGGCGCCACCATATGCCCTGGCTAGTGATTTTGGATCTTCACCTCAGGGCTCCGGGCCCTCCTTTATTATTTCAATGTCATCTGAGTTTCCTTTTTTTTAATGTGTTTTAATATTTTAAAATTTTCCACCTTATTTTACTTTTCCCTATTACCCGACCGAAGCCGAAACTCGGGATTTCACCCAACTTGTGTTACACTTTGAAAATCATCATTCTATGTCCTATACACTTTAGCTTTGATTTTATTCCAAAATCATGTTTTTTAGGACCATTTTGTGTAACACCTTTTTCAATAATTTTATACCATAAAATGTTCCACTCTACGTAAAATTACCATTTTACCCTGTTTTTGTTTCCAAACCTATCTTGTCTTCTAATTTCGCAAGTATTATTTTCCAAAACACCATTAAGTTACCCACACTAACTTATTAAGTGTTTTTAACACATAAATACCTTTTTAACATTTGTAGTAATATTCTTTCAAGTTGGAAACATCTTTATCCCATTATTTCTTTTTCAATTTCATATGTGTTAATCTCTCAAAATATTATTAAGTTACACACACCAACTTTCCAAAATTTTAACCATTAACACATATCCAACACTTTTAATAATTAGTTTTATAAATAGAGAATTAAGGTAAATGTCATGTTCCTTCCTATATTTGAATTTTTAATGCTTTTCAAGTTTATAAATCCAGTCCCTATGTTACAATAACATTTATTTGCGCGGTTCCTTTAAAGTTAGGAGTTCATTTTTTTGGTTCGCTCTAGTGGCACCATTTTTCATGGTGTTTTTAGTACAGGGACTAAATTTATAAAATTATTTGGAGTGTCCTATTTTTATACACTTTGACAATTATGAGGACCTTTCCCCAAAACCCCATTTTATAAATTAGACATCCATTTACTATATTTGTCCAAGAAATCCAATTACAATTAAAGACTACCTTTACAGAAAAATACAATTTCCTTTTATTAACATTTCTAGCCTTATAATCTTATACTTATCATACCTTTAACTCCTATTCACAAACCTTCTTTAAACTTGTTTATATGTCCATTATCAAAATATTACAAGTTTATATGCATGTGATGATATATTTTAATTCCAAAAATCCTTGCAATTGGGTTAAACACACGATTTGTTCTAGAAATTCATAACCTTGCAAAACATACCTTTCAACACCAAAGGACATTGTTATTTCTTCAAAACTCATCCAATGTCCCACCTTTGTAAAATCTTCATTTTTGCAAGGAATCAAACTTAATTTATAAAACGTCTTTGGCAAGATAAATATATAAATTTCAAATATTTTTTATTTCATAAAAATGTTTAGCACCCAACTTCTTGAAACACACCATTTATATGAAAATTCAAATTATTTAAAGAAAACTTTGAAAATTTTACTCATCATTCATTTCCAATAATAAAATATTTTGCCAACATTGTTATTCCATAAAAATATTTAATACCAAATCTATTAGAAAACCATCATTTTTTTTCATATGCATTCTATTCTTAAATTCTAACAATCAAGACTAATAATACACAAAATAGAGTCCTAAACTTAGAGTAGAGCTTTTCACCTCAATTGGACCTCCAACAATGGTAAGCATGAAATTTCTAAGAAGATGGCAACCTTCCACCTCCTAAGGTGGACTTAGGGAGGTTGTCTAGCTCCACCAAGATTGCTCACATGAAAACTCCATAAAAAAAACTATTCAGGCTCCATAAATCTTTCATTTACATCTTCTTTAAAAACCCCAACAACACCTTTAAAATTCGTATCTATGCTCAACAATGGTGGAAATGGGTATCTAGGGCTTGGATATTATTGAAGACTTGTTGGATATGGTTGCAGAAGGTGGATATATGGTGGTGGAATGGTGGTTTATGGTGGAGAGTGGTGCACAAATCTAAAAATCCTGGGAGAAGACCAACCCCCCCCTCTCTCTCTCTCTCTCTCTCTCTCTCTCTCTCTCTCTCTATCTATCTATCTATCTATCTATCTATCTATCTATCTATCTATCTATCTATCTATCTATCTATCTATCTATCTATCTATCTATCTATCTTATTCCACTCCAAAATAACCCAAATAAATCCAAAAACTCTTATAAAGACATCCCGAAACCTTAGAATCTCATTTTTTCCCAATCTGGGCTTACCACAGCTTAACAACTCATCCATCCAACGGTAAAAAATGAGACAACGCACAAGGACAACCTGATTTAAAAAGTTTAATCGTTCTCGTTCAAATGAGAATCGCCTCTCGTTCAAATGAGAATCGCCTCTTGTTTGAACGAGAAAGTCATCTCATTCGAACTAGCCTTCAAAAGCTTTGAATTAACTGTACCTGTTATTTAGTGGGATCTCATTCAAGCCTCATTCTATCCCCTACTTCGAACGAATTGGTTTTCTCGTTCCTCATTTTTTTTCAAAATTTTAATTTTAACCCACAAACTTCCAACAATTACAATCTTGACCCCAAACAGTTAAGTGCAGCTATAAACTAAATCATAATGATCCAAATCCTATGTTTTTTATTTATTGCAACTTATGCGGGAAACTTAATAAAACATTAGAGCGGGGTATTACATACACACCTCTTCACTCCATTATTTCTTCCATGGATGTTCACCTCTTCTCTCCCTTCTTTCTTCATCTCCCTTCCCATTCTCTCTACCATTCACACACACGCACACACATGGACACACATGAATATACATGGATTCGAACGCACATACGAAAATCATATTTAACTTCTATTAATTGTGGGTTTGGGATTTGAGATTGAGAATGTGTGTGCTCGAAACCAAAATTAATTGAGGATACCCAATTAAAATTATTTGTTAACTAAAAGATAATGTTTTTTTATTTCTTGTTAAGGGTAATAAAGACAAAGGCCTGTCATTTATGTGGAAAATTTATTACCATGTAGATTACAACAAATTTTATCTTAGATGTTAGGTGACTTAATCTATGTGCGAAAAGCTAACAATATTGCATACTACCTAGGCATATGAGGAAAAATCCACAACGACAAAAAATGTTGGTTCAATAGAACGAAAAATAAACTATGGTAGAACATACAAAGGAGAACTATGTCTTAGAACACCTTAGGCATAACTTCCTCCTAATGATCTTTAACACTATATCTTCCACCAATGAGAAGGTGTCAACAGTTGGAGCATGATTTACAATCGCCACAGGTTTTGGTTGCAATCAATATCTTCTTTAAGCCATAAATGGTACAAGAACTTTGTGTTTTAAATCTTGGAACAAGGTTTAGAAGCCTCCAAAGTGTATTGTCACTACACCAAATCTGCCGAATTGTCAAGGTCATTGACCTTGACAAATCCAACATGTCAAGATCAATGACCGTGACATTTCGAGGCGAGATAACTTTTTTTTATCACAGTCGTGTCACGGTCGTGCCGCGGTCAATGACCGTGACACGTTTGTCACGGTTTATAACCGTGACAAAGATGTGACCCTTTTTAAAAAAATTATCACGGTCAATGACCATGACACGTCCGTGATAACTTTTGTCACGGTCAATAACCGTGACAATTCTGGTCAGAATTTAAAAAAAACTGCTGGGCAGTATGACGACTGCCACTGCCCAGCAGTATCCAAACATCATATATCCAAACAAACTAAAGATAATGCAAATATATATTCAAAAAGAGACAATATGCATCACGATATAATTTAAATGTAACAACTTAAAACAATTCAATTTAAACTTAAAACAATTCAATTCAAACTTAAAACAATGTCACTACATGTCTGGTGTATTGTTAAAACTGAGGAGGTGAGTAGGCCACACGACATACGAATTGATGCACCCACTAATATACGTCGTGCCTCATTGTTTGCGCAACCACAAAAGGGAGTTCTCCTTCCTGGGTATGACATGCATGACGAGCACCCTGGACTCCATCTCTTGAAGCGCACGTCCATGAACTATTCCACCCTGGACGATATTCGGGTCCCTCAACCCCCGCCCTATCCGCTGGCCATCAAATACGTCCAATATGAACACGCTCGGCCAACCAAGTGTCAACATTGGTCTGTTGAAGGGCGCCAAATAGGGAAGTGGATCATCGAAGTACGAACGTGTCGGTGATGAAGCAGCGAGGTCCACATCCTCATCATCCTGCGCCTCGTCCTCCCGCACCTCCTCCTCCACCGCCTTCTCCTTCCCTTTCCCTTTCCCTTTCCCTTTACGGAATCCGCCCAACATACGCTTCATGAATGCGTACATATCTTGGACCGTCGCCTCCAAACGGGACAGCTTCGCGTTGTGTGAATCCACCGTTCGAGCCAACCCGTTGTCGCTCATCTCCAATCCGATGATCCTAGATTTGGCCACCCGTGAGCTCACCCCCCTTGTCCTCCCCTTGCGATCAGAGCCAAGCACTTGACTGAGTGCATCTATGGACAAAGATGCCTTGTCAGCATCAGACTGCGACTCATGCACTTCCTTAAGCTTTGCCTGAAACGACAAAAAACACATGATTAGTAAAATAAGTAAACTAAAAAATTATAACGTAATTAACAAAAATTAAACTGTCGGATTACTTACAATCGTGGCCTCGACGCTCGGGGACACCTCCTTGTCCTTCCCCTTCTTCGTTTGAAGAGCCACATAAGTATCGAGCCTATGTGGCTTACCCCTTGGCCCACTCCCTACCCCCTGAAATAAAATAAAGTAAAGTAAAATTAGTATCAAACCCCAGAAAGTAAAATAATGAAGAATAATATATTTCTATAGTTATAGAAAAATTAAATCTTACCTGCATCCTATGCTTCACCTCGGCGTAAGAGGTCCGACCGGAGTAGTGCACTTCAGTCTTTTTTTCCCGATTTTCCCTCCCCGATTGGCGAGATGCCAATTGTCGATCCTCGATCTCATTGTCAATGAACTTCTGCCATTGTGCCAATGAGATCGGCTCCTTGGGGGGGGGGGGGGATAGATTCACGCCATTAGATAATCGACTCTCGTGTTTTCTCAAAGTACCGTGCCCGCATATTTTTTTTCCACGACTTGAGTTGCTCCCTAATCTGCTCCAACACGGGATTGCGTAGCTTTGGATCCAAGTTGAATTGTTCCTGTCCAACAAATACAATGTTAGTTGCGAATAAATATAAATATAAATATAAATTAAAATATGAAATTGAAATTGAAATTGAAATATTCATATAAATATAAATATATTACCTGTAGTGCCGCCTAAACAGCTAACTTGAGCTCATATGGCACCTCCTTCCAACTCATAAACCCCGAACCGATGACCGTCTTTAGCAGAACGAGGGATCTCGCTAATATCTCCGATTTGTTCTCGATGGTAATCCCATATTTCCCATATTTGGGGAGCCTAGGGGCGGAAGAGCCCTCGTCGCCTCCACTACCACCGACCCCAGACGACATCATCATAAACAACATCATCATGCCTTAATATCTGAATGAGACATTTGCGGTAAAAAAATGTTATTAGTACATATATAATATTTTCAATTTTATGGACTATTTTCATCACTTAGTGTTCATCTAAGTTCTAGTATAACAAGTTCCCATAAAAATCTTTAATAAAATTCTCATATCTTCTTTCAATTTAAACACACACACACTAGTGACTGTCTATTTAAAATAATCTCAATGTTAATTTCAGGTATTGAATTTCTACTATTTCATTGACTTTCTATAACTCCTATTTTATTAAACATTAAATATAATTAGGGGTGTATAGAAAGAAAAGTTAAATAGGAATAAAAACAATATTTTTAAAATATGAAGGGCTCACCAATTTGATCAAATTTTTCAACAACATAGACTAATTGATCTTTATTATAAGACAATTACTACAAATTTATGCGCATCGCCCGAATTCAAAAAGTAATTTAATGACTAAAGTAATACTTTTTTTAACTTTAGTTATTCACCACAAATCTTAAAAAATATTTTATTTTTCATGCTTTTACCAACTTCGGATGCCATTTTAACCCTTATTGTAGTTTTTTAGTTTTCATGCTTTTATTTGATGGATATAAAGTCATGTGATTATTTCACCATATAAAGTCAACAAAAAACGCCATATATGGTTTTTTTCTCCAATAGTATAAGTATATAGCGATTATTTCACACTTAAATCACATATTAAGCCGACCTTCATTTTTTTATGAAATTTGTAAAAAATTACTTATTTATTTTGAATGAAAATAAATTGTTATCCAATATTTTTGGATATTATTTACATTTACATTTTTGGATATTATTTACATTTATATTTTTGGATATTATTTTTGGAAATTTATAAAAAATTACTTATTTATTTACATTTTTAACCCCTACCCCCTACCCCCACCCTGCCCCACCCCTACCCTGCCCCCACCCTGCCCCACCCCCTACCCCCACCCTACCCCACCCCCCACACACGCACCCATATACACATATACACACATATATATAGACACAAACATATATATAAATGGAAGAGAGAGAGAGAGAGAATTAAACCTGAAAGGAGAGAGAGAGAGAGAGAGAAAGAGAGAGAGAGAGAGAGAGCAGCGTCGAGAGAGAGAGAGGGAGGGAACGATGGGAGGGAAAAAATAAGGGGGAAAGGGTTTTTGCTGGAACCATTGATACGGTCGTGTCAAGGTCATTGACCATGACAATTATTTAAAGAATTGTCACGGTCAATGACCGTGACAAGTAAATTTGTCACAGCCTTGTCACGGTCATTGACCGTGACAATTCTTTGTCACGGTCGTGTCAAGGTCAATGACCGTGACATAAAACGCGTGTTTTTTATCACGGTCAATGACCTTGACAAGGGTGGCCGGCTGAAAGGTGACAATTTTGTCATTTTGGTGTAGTGTGTGGGGTCCATAATCACACATACATGTTCTTAGCACGATCGCTTGCGATACATATGCCCAAATCTAGCGAAAAATCCAAGACACAAAAGACTCCCACATATGCACCACTTGAAAAGACTGAAGTTGATAAAGGATAGGTTCGAACTCTTAGAGATATCTATTAACAAAGCTTAGGACTCTTCTAAGATTCTCTATAAATCTAAACCTACCCCCATTTAGAGGGGCATGTGAGATGGTATCATTGAGCAGTACTACATTATACCGACTAGTTATCTAAATTAATAAAGAAAAAACCTTAAACCCCGTGGATGTAGATATGTATTCAAACCACGTACATCTTGTGTTTGTGATTTTTTCTCTCTCTTTGATATTTATTCTTATTTGATTTGTATTCATTGGATACTCTCACCTCTATGAAATTATCACCACCAATTGATGTCGCCCGTTGGGACGATTTAAGTTCTTCTCCACTAGCCAATTTTCTGAGATATCTCACTCACCCAACCAATATCATCAAAATCTTAATGACCAGGAGGTCCATCACCAACACATTTATGGGGGCCCAGAGGGCTCCCCTTCATCATGATGATTATGATGACTATGAGGGTAATCAATCATCTCCTTCCTCTCAGAGGTTTAGATCTGAGATTGGTAATTATAACCAATACTCTAACACACTCTACACTCCTTAACACGAGAAAACGTTGAACAATACTAGACTTGAACAATTTAACCAGACCTCAAGGCACATTGATAATAATTAGAAGTGCCTCCAAGATGAAAGGGATGCTAACAGCCACAAGCATAAACATAATATTGCTATCCAACATTACCTAAAGAAGCTAAAGGGGGAAGACCACAAGGATAAGTGCATGACTGGTCACGGGTCACGAATTCCTAGCTCTCACGCAAGCAGATCTCGCAGCCGAGTAAGGAACACTTTTTGAAATAAGGAATCACCCCCTCACGAGAGAACCCATGAGATAAGACCACAATCTAATGAGAGATGATGAAATAAAGTTCTTTACAATTTCATTTGAAAAGAAGTAGATAGACACCTAACCAATCAAGGGCATCACACAACCATGGAGCTCATAAGGAGAGAACTTGTCTTCCAGATGAAATCACCCTTAAACTTGACTATTAAGGGGTTTGAGCCTCCTAAAAAGTTTACTCCACCATGATTCAAAATCTATGAAGGGAAGACTGATCCTACCAATCACGTCATGAAAAATCAGTAGGTAATGATGAGGTGGAACACCAATGAAGGATTGATATGCCTAATATTTCCCTCAAGTCTTAGAGACACATCCCATAAGTTATTTAAGAATTTACCACACCAATAAATAGCCTCCTTCAAATAGCTGGTTAAATGCTTTACGGTTAGATTCATTACTAGAAGCACTCATCCTTAATAGATGGACTCACTTCTGACGATGAAGAAAAAACCTCGAGAAATAGTTCGCGATTACACTATAAGGTATTAAGAGGTATATAATGAGGTGGGGGATTGCACCGAGTAGGTTACGGTGGCATTCTTTAAGATCAGTCTGTTAAGTATCTCTATGCTTTACTAGTCCCTCATAAGAGAGAGGTTATTACCACTGATGACCTTATGGTGATAAATTAAGAAGTATGTTAAGGTTAAAGATAAAGTGACCAGAGTTGGTCATGAAGGAGATTGATAAAAATAAATCGATAACGGAGATAAGAAGGCGATAAATAATAAAGGAGGGAGGAAGCCAAACGAAAAGTAGAAGGGAGCCGGGAATAAGGATCCTGAGAAAGTATTCAAATCCATTAACATGGTTTTTTCCAGACTAATATACAAGATATTTTACAAGATTAGAGGTCAAAAATACTTTAAGTGGGCTGAGAAGATGGTTAGTGACCCCAAGAAGAGAAACTAGGCAGTGAATTGCAAATATCATAAAAATCAGGGTCATAAGACCAAAAATTACAAGGCACTTATGTCCCACCTTGAGGAAATGGTTTAGACAGGGCACCAAAACAATTTCGTAGAAAAGAAGGAGGGTGCATCATCCCCTATGCATGACCAGAGGCTAGAAAATATCTTGTCCAGTTATATTGGACACTATTTTGTGATAATCCATAGGTACCCAAGACCAGATAACGTCTTGGAAAATGCTTGGGTCGTGAATTCGTTGTGACTCATAGGGCCTCAAACCTAACCAGATCAAAGGGAAGGCCCTCAGGATGGAAGTTAAGAAACTCACAGCTGTTATGTAAGCCTTTCAGATACCTGAACAAGCTTATCACGAGCAAATGCAGACGACCTGAAGTTATTAAATATTCAAAGCATATTATTTTCACTAACAATAACTTAGTCAGAGTAAGGACTCATCATTATGACTATTTCATAATCACTCTCAAGGTTTCTAATTGGGATTGGACAAGATATTAGTGGATCAGGGTTTCTCTTCCACTGTAACTCCGATCGTCTTTATAAGAAGGATGACTTTGCCCTGAGGAAGGTTGTTTGACCCAGGGTAGATATTTTTACCGAGAAGGAGGAATCTATTAACTAATTGAGTTCATCATGGTAGACATAGATTCCTAGCATAATGCCATAGTGGTTGAGGAGGAAGTGCAGAATTTTTTGGAAGCGCAACCTATAAAGGAAGTTTAATTTCTCAAGTGGATGTCAAACCCAGTAGTCGTAAAGAAAAGCAATGAGAAGTGGAGAGTTTGTATAGAATTCATTGATCTGAATCAATCGTGTCAAAAGGATAATTTTCTTTTACCCAAGATAGACCAGTTTGTCAAAGACACGGGGAGCCATGAACGTATGAGCTTCCTTAATGCCTATTCTAGGTACCATTAAATCCTATTCTTCACCACTGACTAGGAAAATAGTTCCTTCATCACCACGTTGGGGATACAATGATATAATGTGATGTCGTTCACATTAAAGAACACCGGGGCAACCTACTAGAGAACTGTGATGAATCTTTTCAAAGAACATGTGGGAGATACTTAGAGGTGTATATAAATGACATGCTTAATAAAAATAGAAGGAAGTGAGATCACCTTGTAGACCTAGTGAAGGCTTTTAAGGTCCTTCACTACTACATGATGAAACTTATTGAAACCATATAATCTTTTGGGGTACAATTGAGAAAGTAGCCAAAAAAAGAGGTATTGAGATGAACCTCGACCAGATAAAAGCCATCTAAAAGGTACAACACCCAAGTATTGTGCCTGAGGTGAAAAAATTAGTTGGCATGCAAGCCGCACTCAATCGCTTAATATCCAAATCCTTAGAGAAGTGTCAACCTTTATTTCAAGCATTTAGGAAAGAAAAAAAGGATATATGGAACGACGAATGCACCAAGGCACTTGAAAAAGTAAAAAATTATTTGAAACAACCACCACTGCTCACCATTCCGGACGATAAGGGACCTTTACGCTTGCTTTTGATAGTATTCCGCAATGTTTTTAGATTAGCTTTGGTTTGTGAGAAAAAGGAGGTCAGGCTCCCACTTGTTATATGAATAAAACCTTTGTTGATGTTGAGAAGACATACCACCCGTTGGAAAAACTTACATACGCATTAGTAGCCTCCCAAAACTTAAAAACTACTTTAAGTCGCACGCTATCATTGTTATAATCTACTTAACTTTGAAAGAGATTCTGAGTAAGGAAGACTTATCTGGACAGATGTCCAAGTGGTCAGTGGAATTTGGTTGCTTTGATATCCAGTTTCAGCATAGGACCTCAATAAAGGGGCAAGCCCTAGCATAGTTTATTGCTAAATCTTCTAATGAATAGGAACTAGTGTAGACGAGCACTAAAACTGAAGAATCTGTCCAAAAAATAATTGAAGATGGGGAAATATGGACTCTTTATGTTGATGAAGCTTCTGTTTCCAAGTGGGAAGCGGTTAAGATAATGTTGGTATCCCTAGAGAAAGCTTTCTTTAAAAAAGCATTTTGCTTGGGATTTGAAGCCTATAATAAAGAGGAAAAATACGAGGCACTGATCGACGGACTAAACAAGGCAGTATCCCTAGGTGAACATCACCGTGATGTCTTTTATGAATCCAGGATGGTATCAAATCATATATTAGGCTAATATAATGCTAGGTATGAACGCATGGTTGTATACCTTAGAAAGGCCCAACACTTAGTCGCCTAATTCAAGCATTATGAGAAGTGCGACTGTGCGATAATTGATTAAATTAAATTCACAACTTTCCAATCAACCTTTGTTTAATTCAACCCCTAAACATGCATCTAAGGTGCGTGTGTTAACCCCTAAATAAATAAAGCACGTGACACAAAAAATATGCTGAGATACAGATTTCAGGAAAAAAAACCTTTCGGGTAAAACCTTTATTTTACTATGAATATATAAATCGCAACTTACAATTACATAGAGAAATCTGCAATGGATCAACGCGCAGGCAACCCACAAAGACATGCAGTCTTCAACTCAGCAAGAGAATACACACAGCACCCTCCAAGGACTCGCAACCAAAACTTCAATAAAGAATCTTCACTCAGCAAGATCCTCAATGACACGCAGTCATATGGTGTAGAGACGCACTCCACGAAAGATGAACAAAAGCAAGATGTTCTTGAACACCAAAATAATTCACTAAAGCATATGGGAGTTTTGTGAATTGAAAACAAAAAAAGAGGATTAAAACCCTAAAGGAAGAAGCCTAAAGAATCCTTCTTTCGCAGTGTTTCTGTTCTGGAAAATGTATGGACTTCTTAATGAAAACGTTACCATTTAATGAGTATTTATACAAAAATGCACTGCCTCAAAATCTGAGCTCGTTCGAACGAGAAGCATATGTCGCTCGAACGAAGGATGCGTGTCGCTCAAATGACATCGCGCGACTTCCAATCTCGTTCGAACGAGATGCTGATCTTGCGCGAACGACCTGGGCGTTAAAATCGAGGTCCACTTCAAAACTTAGAAAAAATACTCATTCTCAATATTTGACGAAAAAGTCCGCTCTAACACTTAGAAAATATTTTGATAAAAATCTCCCAAAAGCTCTAAGTGAAAAGTAAAGGTATTTAAAACATAACCTTACCAAAGAAAACTTCGCGGAGTCTTTTTGATGAAGAAAATGATTAATTCGGATCCGTCTTTGATGTAGATTGCTCTTGAATGCTCTTCGACGGTGTATCGTTATATGCCATGAAAAATTGATAACGGACTTATAAAAATATGTCCTTACAAATCTCCCCCTATGTCTATGCCGGTACATAGATAAAAAATCCGAATTATCAAAAACCAAAATGCCTATACAAATCTACCCTCCCATGAATAAACTTGCAAGACCTCAAAACTGCTCTTCAATCATCTTCGTCAAATCTCAAAGGTTTTCTTTGTGCACATCATGATTTTCAATCTTTGTACCTACACATATGAGATAAAGCAAAAACCTTCGTGACGCATCGAGTTTGAAATGATATAAGAATTAAGCATTAATAAATAAAATCTCCCCCATAATGCAAAAACTCCCTTATAACATGATAATTATTTCAATCTCCCCCTTTTTATGATGTCCCCAAATAGACAGATAAGAAAAAATAATCAAAGCATGGAGTGTCACGATAAAATTGCAAACAAACAGGGATCAAACTACACGCATGCAAAGGAGTATCTCAAAATTTTCACAAACTATTTTTGGATTTTTCAACTTTTCATACAAACATAAGATACTAAAAATCGCACCATGGATATAAACTAAAACAACGAAGTCATGGAAATGGAATGAATGGGTGTGAACACATTCGATAGGTAAATAAACTCAATCAATCATATGTGCACGATGCATATGTGTACCCCTAACGAATGAACATCAAAAGTATCCTTAGATGAAAAGATTGTTGAATTTAGATGACATCGTCTTATACAAATCGACAAATTAAAGTAAAAATGATTTCCACCCCAATAACGTCCAAAACTATTTAGCACTTTTTCAAGATTTTCAAGGACGTGCAAACCCGTTTAAAATCTCCAATCAAACACCCTCATATATATTTTCTTTTTAGAGGTAATCTAAATTCTCAAACTTTGGAGAATCGGTGCAAAAACCTAAATGACCCATAATTGGCATGAATTTCATTTTATCGCCTTTAAATTTTTTAGGGATCTTTTAAACCTCTTTGGACCTCGGATAATAAAATTCCTCCATTTAGTAGGTTCAATTTAACGGTGGCTTAGTATTCGCAAAGGCTTTCGCAGCCCTTCCCCGTTTTCAAACAAAACACACAAACTCACAAAATGATTTTTATATGCACAATTTCCTTATCAAAATTTATCGCGCTTGGTTCGTTTTAAGGATAGGATTGAAGTGAAAACACCCAACCAACATGTGATAAGACAAGCATAATAATCAAACAAATCCGTGCATGTGTGCAATAAAAGAAACATGAGTCAAACATGTAGGAAGTAACACTTAATTATATTTTAATGACTCCAAACATTATAAAGTACAAGGATGAATTGACCTATTGTCTCAAAACACTATTAAATAGTCACATGAAAATAAAGAAATGATGTTGTGACTCTGTCATCCAAGTGTCCATCCATAAACGGTGCAAACAAAATACAAAAATCTTTTTGGATTTTCTCAAAATTTTATCAAAATAAAATCTTTTTGTATTTTTCAAAATTTTTCATAAAAAAATAAAACATACTAGCAATAGGCAAACAATGTCATCATGAAAATCATCCTATGCTAGTAAACAAGTGAAACCTCAATCATTAGGTGCGGAGGGGTTTTCCAAAGGTGGTGACAACTTATGAAAAACCACCATCAATTCTTGTGAAGTTTTGACTAAAAACTTAACTTGCTCACCTAAATGTGCAAACTCTATCATGTAGTCTCCGGGAGCATGTAAAGTATCATGTGTGGGTGCATGTATGCCAGAAACACGTGTAGAAGCAAAACGTGACACATACCCCAACTTAAAGCAAAATTCCTTAAGGTGTCCTCTCCTTTTTCATTGTGAGCAAACATAAATAGGCCTCGGAACACCTCTCTCAAAAACTCTAGGATGCACTTTCCTAATAGGAATGGGACGCCTAGGCGGGTGAGGGTGAAACTCTTGTCAATCTATCACTAAAGTGGGAACCGACTCGGGTGATAATTGGGAAGAAGAAGCACGGTCATGACTTATTCCTAAATTCTCACCGTTACCCTTAAGAACCACCTTTTCAACCTTCTTAGGTGCATTCTCAAACATGAATTTGACCTCCCTGGCACGTTCGAGATCACTCTCGAGTTGGGATACACGTTTCGTCAGACTAGACAATGTGTCGGTCAAATCACACTTCTCCTTTCTCAAAACGTCCTTCTCTCTCTCCAAATCTAAAACCCAACGACCTAAATCTCTATTATACTTCTTTGTTTTCAAGGTCTCAGTGTATAAATCTCTAAAAGCTTTTTGAAGCTCACTTTCATCTCCACTCTCCTCCTCGCTTTCTTCCTCACTAGAAGAACGCAAATCACTATCATCGCTCTCGTGTGCACTCTCGTGAGACAAAATGGGTGTGCTCACACGACTAGAAAAAGCGACAACCATCCCATGTCCTAAACCTTTATTGGACTCATCTCCCTCATCACCCTCACTATCACTAAGTGTGGCAGGCATGTTTACTTTCTTCCCTTTGTTTCTAAGCCACGTAGTACACTTAAACGACTTATGCCCCTTACCCCCACATTCAAAACAAGTCACGTTCTCAAAATCTTCCTCACATTCCTCATTGGAGTCATTCTTTTTTTCCCTCTCACCGCTTTCTTTGGCCTTTCCTTTCTTTATATTTTTCTCAAAAAATTTCTTTTTGTTAGAATAATTTTCTATATACATTTTGAGAAACTTTTTAAATTTTTTTGCAAACAAGGCCATATCATTAAAATCAAAGTCTCCCTCAGAATCGGACTCACAAACTTTTTCTTTCTTTTTCTTACAATGAGTCTTTAAAGCAATGCCATTATCCTTAGCCTTAATGATTTTGGGAAACATTTCAATCTCATAGGTTTGAAGATCTCCTACAAGTTCTTCCAACTTAAGTGATTTCAAATTTCCCAAAGAGTTTAAAATAGTGACTTTAGGAATAAAGCGTTTTGGGAGAGATCTCAAAATCTTTTTAACGACATGAGTGTTATCAATCACCTCACCCAAATTAAAACATGTGTTAACAATGTCCGACAACCGTGCATAAAAATCATCGAAGCATTCAGATTCAAACATGGTGATAGTTTCAAATTGGGTGGCCAAATTTTGTAATTTTTATTCTTTAACCGCCTTCGTACCCTCATGATGTGTCAATTTCAAAACATCACAAGCCTCTTTAGACGTGGTGCACGTCATAATTCAGCGAAACTCGTCGGGAGTGACAGCTCCAGAAATAGCACTCAAACCACGTGAATTAAAATTAGACATTTTATAATCATCTTCAGTCCAGGCTGACACGGGTTTTAAAGAGGTGATGTTATTAACGGTTACCGTGGGAGGAGTCCACCCATTTTCACAAAGCAACCAAACATGCTCATCAATAGATTTTAAACTGAATTTCATGTGAGCTTTCCAATAGGCATAATTATTTCCATAAAAAATAGGCACCTTATTAAATGAACGCTCCATAGAAAAAATGCGATTTTAAAAAAAAATGATTTAAAAAAAATCAATATCACACAATTTTGCGAAAAATAGGAATACGTGATAAGTTAGCATAACCTGCTCTGATACCAATTTGAGAAGTGCGACTGTGTGATAATTGATTAAATTAAATTCACAAGTTTCCAATCAACCTTTATTTAGTTCAGCCCCAAAACATGCATCTAAAGTGCGTGTGCCAACCCATAAATAAATAAAGCGCGTGACACAAAAAATATGCTGAGATACATATTTCTGGAAAAAACTCCTTTCGAGTAAAATCTTTATTTCACTATGAATATATAAATCGCAACTTAAAATTACATAGAGAAATCTGCAATGGATCAACGCGCAACCAGTCCACAAAGGCACGCAGTCTTGAACTCAGCAAGAAAATACACGCAACACCCTCTAATGACTCGCAGTCCAAACTTCAACAAAGAATATTCACTCAACAAGATCCTCAATGAAACGTATTCATACGGTGTAGAGACGCACTCCACGAAAGATGAACAAAAGAAAGATGTTCTTGAACATCAAAACAATTCACTAAAGCATATGGGAGTTTTGTGAGTGTTTCTTTTCTGGAAAACGTATGGACTTCTTAATGAAAATGTTACCATTTAATGAGTATTTGTACAAAAACGCACCGCCTTGAAATCCGAGCTCGTTCGAACGAGAAGCATATGTCACTCGAACGAAGGGCGCGTGTCATTCAAATGACATCGCACGACTTCCAATCTCGTTCGAACGAGATGCTAATCTCGCGCGAACGACCTGGGCGTCAAAATCGAGGTCCTCTTCAAAACTTAGAAAAAATACTCATTCTCAATATTTGACTAAAAAGTTCACTCCAACACTTAGAAAATATTTTGATAAAAATCTCCCAAAAGCTCTAAGTGAAAAGTAAAGGTATTTAAAACATAACCTTACCAAAGTAAACTTCGCGGAGTCTTTTGGATGAAGAGATGATTAATTCGGATCCATCTTTGATGTAGATTGCTCTTGAATGCTCTTCGACGGTGTATTAGTATATGACATAACAAATTGATAACGGGCTTATAAAAATATGTCCTTTACAATATAAGTGGAACATTTCTCAATGGGGGATAAGAGTAACACATATACACTTTCGACACTTGTTTCAGATGACAAGCCGGACCTCATTAAGGAAAAATCTACCGAGCAAGTTATGGCCATTCATAAGGCCCCCGACTGGATAGATTTGATAGTGTGTTACTTGAAAGAGGATGTCCCATAGGATGATAGGAAGAAGGGGCACAAGATTCAAGTGAAAGATTATCGTTTCACTTATTGGTAGAATATAAGCTTTATCGGTGATGATTTTCCTTGAATTATCTCCAGTGTGTACATATAGATGATGTCAAAATTAATGTCTAAAAGTTTCACAACGGGATATGTGGAGTCACACAGGGGGGAAGCTCATTGGCATCTAGTGTCGTGAAAAAGGGGTACAATTGGTCATATATTTAGCAAAATGTTGTCGCTTACGTTTGAGAGTGCAAAAATTATCAACTTTTCTTATCATTAGTGCATCACCCAACAAACAACCCCATGTCCCTCATAAGTCCTTCCCCTTTTTTTTCATGTAATGGCTTGACATCGTCGGCTCATTGCCCCTCACCTCTGGTAAGAGTAAGTATCTCCTACTCACCACATACTATTTCTATAAATGTATTAAAGGAGAACCATTGGTGAACATCCTAGATGCCAATATAACCAAGTCCATATGGAAGAACATCATTATGTGGTTTGGCATCCCTTGGATCATCATCACGGACCACGAAACACAGTTTGAAAACATCATTTTCAAAATTTTCTATAACAAGCACAATATTAGGCACTACTATAGTTGAAAGGCCTACCCTTAGAGCAATGTGAAAGTGTAATCCTCTAACAAGACAGTCCTCGACGGAATAAGAAAGATATTGGAGAAAGAAAATGGCTCATAGGTCGGCTAGCTCCCTCACGTCCTCTAGGAATTTTGAACAATGCCTAGGAAATCAACAAGGGGAAACATCATTTAACTTAGCTTATGGAATTCAGGTATTGATCCCACTGGAAGCATGTCTACTCACCATGAAGTCCCCCTTAGTTGATGAAGACCTCAATAAGGATGTGATAAGAGCAAAGCTTGATTTTCTAACAAAAAGAGGGAATTGGCTGTAGTAAATATTTCCTCCTACCAAAAATGTTTTGTGAAGTAGTATAATAAGGGGCCATATAAGGAGATTTAAGGTCATCGACTATGTATTTAGAAATATCATGGGAAGTTCCAAGAATCCTTCAAACGGGAAACTTAGGGCCAACTAGGAAGGCCCATTCAAAGTCATTCGAACTGTCTTAATTTGAGCCTACAACTTAGAAATAATGGAGACAGAGAGGTTCCTTGAGCATGGAATGCAAACAGTTTGAAGAAACTTTAATTCTAAAGTCTAAGTTTACATCTAAGTTTACATCTAGGTTTATTTAGTTTATTTGAATTTCGAATTATTTTCAGAAGTTCTTTTAGACCTCTCGTATTTATCCCTATACATTATCCTAAGTGGCAAGCATATGAGTATTTAATAAAGAAGATCAATTAGTCGAATGAGTTTCTTTTTAACACGTTACTTATTGTGGTGAAAAACTCAACACATAAATAATAATGAAAGAAAACAATCACCATGAAAACAAGAGCAACAAATAATCACAATCACAACACAAGAATTTACATGGTTCGGCAACTTGCCTATGTCCACGAAGAGATCTACTATTTTTATCAAGTAACTCTTGAGATGGTGTTGTTCTACATGCCCCAGTGCCTTGGGCCAGGGGTACAATATATATGCAGTTAAGGGAAGGAGTTGAAAACTAACACGTTGGCCCTGTATCCCATGAATATCTCTTCGAGATTTTTGGGGATAGGCTCGGTTACATCTTTTACTCTAATTGTTACTCAAGACTCATAATTTGGGCCAGGTGCCTAATTCATTTATTTAGGATTGGCCGACTACTCTTATGGGCTTGGTCAATAATAGGTACCAATAATTGCCCCTAAAATTTTTGGGATCACAATTTGAGCTCATAAATTTTAAAAAGTAACTCCTCATCCCTCAATGATGGAACTATTCTAATTCGTGCAATTAGAAGGGGTGTGTATCATCACTTGGCAGGGAGTTTAATCCAAACATATTCTTCGATCAGTGTGTGCCATCATTGAGGTGTTTAAACTGAAGTGTTAGTCGATTATATCATCACTTCAACTCTTTTCTTCCTCCACTTCCAAACTCTCTTGCTCCCTGTTGATGTAAAAAATTAGATTTGACCTAATTATTTTAATCACAGATAAAAATGAATAAAGAAATAAGACAATAGATTTCTAAAGTGGTTCAGCCTTAAGAGAATGGGCTACATCCACTATTTTTGTATTACTAATTGTTTTACTTTGAATTCTTGATAAATGATTTTACCAAGAGATTCAACGTGTCCCTCTAATGGGGAGATTACAATATATTTATAGCCTTGAGGCTATACATATGAAAGAATAATGCATAGATATCGAGTAGGCATATACATATGTACGATAATAACTGTACATTTAATGCGCAGTTATTTTTCAGTTTTCGTTGATGCGTACGCTACAAGTATTTGAGTTTCTCGGACCGACTTAGTAGCTCGGACCGCCTATGTAGCTCTGGGCTCCTCGTGGCTTTTTAGTTGCTCGGTGATCTTGAGTTATAGTATAGTAGTTCCTCAGAGGATTGAGTAGCTCGGTATAAACATTTATAGTTGCCACCTAGGATGACACGTGTCTTCAAATAATAGGTTCATATCAATAGAATAAATTTGGTATCAACATAAGCCCCCAATGTTTCATAATTCGAGGTTGAGGAGGAGTGTGGAACATTCTTCTCGAAATATGGAGGCATTAAATAGTCATCCTAAATTTTAGGAGTGTTTTCCTTGTATTTATTTCTTCTTTGAATTCATAGAATCAGACTTCACGAATATTTTGAATTTTTCTAACTGCTTCGGTTTTCGTTCCCTTTTTCTCCTTTTAGGCGCCGGTAATGCAAGCGTCTTTCTTTGTAATCATTATTTTTACCCATTCCCAAGGTAAGGTATTTAAGCGCTGCAGAAAATCCTATCGTATTTTACTTTTTCAAATCTGTATCTTTAAACTATTCATTTCTTCTCTATCTTGTGCGTTCGTTTCTTCTATCGTTCGTTGTCAACTGATTCACTCCTTTCGTGTAAGATTTTCTTCCTTTTCTTTTATTTACTTTGTTTATCATGGTTTACCTTGTTGAATCTCTTGACAAATTTCGCTCTGAATTTTCAATTCCTTCATGGGTCATATTAGAAGAACTTTCTGAACCTTCTCACTATTTTTCTTTGGCTGAGGGACATTGGTTCCCAAGTCTCTTTGTGGCCGAATGTGGCTTTTCTTTTGTTCCAAATCCTTTATGTTTGGAATTCTGTCAGTATTTTGACGTTGTACCTACAAAAATAGCGCCAAACACCTGGAGAATAGTTACTGTAGTTCATAGGTTGAACCAACTCCATGGAACCGGTTTAGGGATTCCAGAGATAATGTACTGCTACAGATGGGTTGTTAGCGATAGTACTTTTTATTTGAAAACTAGGTTTTTGAATAGGGCATTAGATGTCAATCTTCCTGATGCCAATATGGATTATTTTGAACATGGAGTGGTAATGAAAAATTGGCAACATCCTCCATTAAATGGAGATGATGTATATCAAGGTCCTAGATGCCCTCCTTATGGCAATGGGATAGGTTGTTTTTATTTTTGTTCTATTTTTGAAATTTCGTTTTCTTTATGTTTGATAAAATGCTTCACTGATATTTGATTTTTGATTATTTGCAGTTGACAGTAAGAGAAAGTCTCCCAAAGAAACTGATGTTAATTTAAGGCATTTGAAACTTATCTGGAGTTTACACCAATCCGTTGCTGACGAACATATCAGATCAGCCTCTTATTTGTTGCAATACAAGAGCTATACTTCATCCTTCACTGCTCGTCCAGTGGCGGTTGACATCGACCAAGTACCAGCTTCTGAAATTGATGTGGAAGGTTCCTCCCCTGAATCAAATATTCCCCTTAGTAACATAATGAAGAGAAGAAGAGCTCTTGCCTTCTTTGACAAATCAGACTCTGCCAATGTGGAGGCAAAGAAAAGGAAACAGAATGTCCCAGAATAAGGGATGAAAATTATTAATGCGCCTCCTCCTGCTGCTACTGAGAAAGTTGTTGAGAAGCCCCCTGTGGCTACGAGCAAGGTTGTTGCTATCTCTCCTCAAAGTGAGGTTATCGTTATATCTCCAACAAAGACACCGTCTTTAGTTGAAACTGCTCCTGCTCCCCCGAGGAGATTGAAGAAAAATCTTTCTGAGAGACTTGCTGAACCAGTATCTCAACCAACATCTGTTGAAGGTGGTGTTTCAACTTTTATTCCCCGAGCTCCGCTGTGGGCTTAGTCAAATCTTGGACTATCCCAGAGGTTCCTGACATTGAAAACACTCTTACTCATGAGAGAGTTACTGCTCTAGCTGCTCAACACATTGCCTCAGTAAGTATTATTAATTTGAGCCTTTCATTCTTTTAATGCTATGTTCATACACTGACTTAGAGTTATCTCTTTTCTCAGCTGGTGACGTGTTTCAACAACATTGTAAAGAGGAATGAAGCCATCAGGGCCTCCAGTTCCTCGGATGGGGTAGAAAATGCTTTTACTGGTTTAACCCAATCTTTGAAAGACTCTCATAAGAAGTATGAGGAAAGTAAAGTTGCTTGGGAGAAGTAGGTTAAGTCTGTCGAGCAAGAGAGAGACCGAGCTGTGGAAGCCTCCAAAGGTTTGGAGAAGAAATCGAGAGAGTTTGAGAAAAGTAATAAAGAGCTTGAGGCGAAGCTCAAGAATGTTGGAGAGCTTGAGAATAAGCTCAAAATTGCTGAAGGGGAAGTTGTTAGGCTTCATGATGTTGATCGTCAGAGGCAGGAGGTGGAAGGGAAATTGAAGGCTGCCGAGGAACTTCTGATTAAGAGGACTTCCTCGAAGAAGGTAAAAAGAAGAAATGATGTTAAGAAGTCCTTCAGCGCTGGTTGGGACAAAGGCTAGAATAAAGGTCTGGCTGCTATGTCCTCTCAAATGAAATTTGCCAGCCTTAAGTATTTCAGAGATGGATGGGTTGTAGCTCTGCAGGAGCTAAAAGTCGCTGAGAATTCTGAACTATTCCAGCGACACACTCATGGCCCTCCTCCCTCTCCTGGAGAAGAAGAAGAGGACGAAGCTGCCTCAGAAGAATCTTCCATGATAATTGGGGACCAGGCCCTTGCTGTTGAACCCTTCTCCCAGCAGCCCCAACCAGTAAACACTTCCACCGTGCAGCTTTTTTTGCCCTCCAAACAACTTTCATTGCCCTCCGAGCAACCAACCTCTTCGTCCAAGCCTTCCGAGGAAATCTTAGAAAATAAGGAGAAGGTGTAGAGTTGCTCAGATTTTTTTTTTTGAATGTAATTTTGGACTATGTACTTCTTTTTGTGATGAATAAAATTCAAACTTTTGGTTATTTGTCTTGACTTATTCTTCTGCTTGCTCTATCTGCATTCTTATTAATTCTTTCTATATCTTTTCTTTACTAGTTTATGGCTAGAATGGAGCTCTTGTCTGCTCATGACACCGAACTGATGAAAAAATGCAATGACTACTTCAAAGCTGGTCATGCAGATTTGAATGAGGCTCAGATAATCGACACCCTCGGATTAGGTGTTTCTGATCGAGCAGTTGAGGCTTACCAATATCTGAAGTGCTTGCTCGACCGAGCTATTGCCAATAATGTAGCTTATTATGAGATGATTGAGGATCTTCAAGGGACTATAGAGGAACTTCAACAGCAGTACAAAGAGTCCTCCCTACTTTTGCACCAAGGGTACGAGAAGAAATATCAATAGTTAAATGCTGAAAAAGGGTATGATAAATTCATCGCTGCCTACGAGAAAAAGAGATCATTCTAAGGCTTGAAGTTGAGGAGCATAGGCAAATCGCTAAACTATTGGAGGAGGTAAACAATGTTTCGCAAGGGGAGATATCCCAACTAAAATCTGCAGCATCTTCCTCGGGAACTTTGGTCCCTGTCAATGACGAAGGTTTCTCTTTATTGTAAGTAGAGAATGCCAACTTGCTAGATGAATTGGAAACTTTGAAAAGAGCTGGAACTTCCTCCTCTACTCGCGGACGAGCAAGATCTTCTTCTCGGGGTTGAGCAAGGGCTGGTCGGATCTCTATTGAACATGCTAGAACTCAAGCAGCTTTGCAAAATCAGACAGTTCAATTGATGGCAAAGAACCAAGCTCTAGCAGAGATGTCCAAGAAAAATCTGAACCTCAACGAGCAACTTTCCATACAAAGCTCTGCCTTGGAAAATAAGGAAATCCTGGTGAAGAATCTCCACGAGCAGCTGGAGAGGTTAACTTACCAGTTCCACAAATAACCCAGAGAATTTTGGATGGCTGGTTACAATGAAGCCCTTTATCATCTTGATGATCGGATTCATCAATCAAATAATGAAGGGTACAAGCAAGGGTGGCTGAATGCATTGTGCTTGCTAAAAGTAGAGCGGGGTCACCACTTATGGGATTATTATGATCCTGGATTGCTCGAGTTGCTCGTTCCTACTTTTAAGCTCGACATGAGTTGCATTGCTGCTAGGGTAATTCCTCAGTGCTTGATTTCAATGTACCTCGGTGATTACAATCTTCATTCAAATTTTGACATATCTCGCCCAGAGCATTTACTTGATCGGCCATCTGTGATGAATGTTCGAATGCTTCAAGATGTAAATTTTATAAACTCTCCCTATGCTTTAGACAATCCTCCTGCTGGAGTAGAGCCTATTTCGAAGTCAGAGGGAAAGAAACCTATAGAATAGGGTTTGTTTATGTAATGAACTTCATTCATGCAATCTTCAAATTTTATCATATGTAATTTGTTCTGGTTTTAATGAAGAGATCTTTAGTTTTCTTTTCAATTTTTATTGTTGTTGATTTGGAAATATTTTATGAAATATCTCTTTTATTTAATGACATATGTATATTTATAAAAAAGATAAAAAATGTCCTATGTTATTTTAAATTACCAACCAACTGGAGTTGGTAGCCATTTGCTTCTCGACCAACTTAGAGTTGGTGGTAATCGATTTATTTACCGACCAATCGGAGTTGGCGGTAATTGCTTCCCGACCAACTTAGAGTTGGCGGTAATTAATTTACCGACCAACCGAAATTAGTGGTAATTGCTTCCCGATCAATCGGAGTTGGTGGTACTTGCTTCCCGACCAACTTAGAGTTGGTGGTAATTGCTTTGCCGACCAACCGAAGTTGGTGGTAATTGCTTTACCGACCAACTGGAGTTGGTGGTAATTGCTTCCCGACCAACTTAGAGTTGGTGGTAATTGATTCCCGGCCAACTTAGAGTTGGTGGAAATTGATTTGCTGACCAACTGGAGTTGGTGGTAATTGCTTCCCGATCAATCAGAGTTGGGGGTAATTGCTTCCCGACCAACTTAGAGTTAGTGGTAATTGATTTGCCGACCAACTGGAGTTGGTGGTGATTTCTTCCCGACCAATCGTAGTTGGTGGTAATTGCTTCCCGACCAACTTAGAGTTGGTGGTAATTGATTTGCCGACCAACCGGAGTTGGTGGTTATTGCTTCCCGACCAACAGGAGTTGGTGGTAATTGATTTGTATAGTGTGTAGCACTAATATTCCGAAAAAAAATTTAATGAACAAAGAAAATGGGAAAACCTCACTTTATTCATATTGAAGAAATTGTATTACATAGAAATTTTAACTACTGATAATACTTTCGAAGATGCTCTGCATTCCATGCATTCTTGAATTCTTCTCCTTCTAAGGTTTCAATCCTGTATGTCCCTGGACGAACAACTTCTGTCACTCTGTATGGTCCGTGTCAGTTGGCTTCTAGTTTATTATGCTTTTAGATGACTTTCTTCAACACATAATCTCCTTCCTTCAAATCATATTTCTTGACTCTTTTATTGTAGAACGAAGTTGTTCGTTGTTGATACGTGACATTTCTTATAGCTGATTATTCTCTGACTTCTTCTAGCATATCTAGATCTAATCTTCTCATCAAATCACTAATAGGAGAATTGAAATTAAGTACCCTATGTGTAGGTAGACCTAATTCAACAGGTATGACGACTTCACTCCCAAATGCCAGCATGTATGGGGACTCTCCAATTGTTGTTCGTAGTGTGGTGCGATATGCCCAAAGAACAGACTGTAGCTCGTTAATCCAATTTGCCTTTGCATTATCCAGTCATTTTTTCAAACCATTTAGCAACGTTTTGTTCGTTAGCTCAATTTGTCCATTGCTTTGGGGATGACCTGGTGCAGAATAGACCTTCAATACATTCGATTATTGACAATATGCAGTGAATTCTTCGTTGTCAAACTGGGTTCCATGGTCAGCTAGATTTATTCGTTGAATGTACGAACAAGATTGAGCCTCACTGAGATAAGCTTTCCTCTCTACAGTAAGGTCTCCACCTCCTGCATCTCCACCTGTAATAACATTGCAATCAAATGATCTAAAATGAATTAAAAATACCTCACGTTCTGGTTGTCTCGATCTTTTGGGGAGATCGGGGTTATCTTCTGGATCATCTTCATGATCCCTTTTCTTGTCATCTTTTGCTTGGAGAGGAGATTTGGACCTTTGCCTTCCTCGTTCATTGGTTCGACCACTGTTCTGATGATCAACATACTTGGACAGTTTTCCTCGTCGAATGAGTGCTTCAATTTCATTCTGAAGAGTTATACAACGCTTGGTATTGTGACCATAATCTTTATGGAATTTACAATATTTGGACTTGTCTCTCTTATTAGGATCTGCCTTCATTTTTACTGGCCAAGCTAGTTCCTCACTGTTCTTGATCTCTTTTAGAATGTGATTTATATCTACCTTCAAGGGAGTATAATTTCCGTAATTCTTCATTTGTTCCAATGCTTGCTTACCCTTTTATTTCCTGTTACCACCATTGTTCTTTTGTTCCTTCTTTTCAGTTTTACCATTTTCCACCTTGATCTCTTAGTGTCTGCGTTTTTCTTCGCAGCCATGGCCTCCTCGACATTCATGATTTTTGCTGCTTTTGCCATCAGTTTCGCCATGATCCTGGGTGGATCTTTGGCTAAAGTATAGTACAATTTATTGGGCAACAATCCACTCATCAAAGTAGTAATTATAGTTTTCTCCTCGTAATCAATTACTTCTAGCTTCTCGTTATTAAAACGAGTAATATAATCCCTAGTGCTCTCACTTGCCTTTTGTCTAACACTTAATAAGTGTGCTACTCGTTTGACTGGCTTAGCTCCAAAATAAAAATTTCCAATGAAGAGCTCTGCTAGCTGAAAGAAAGTCGTAATTTTTTCCTGAGGAAGGTTATTATACCACATCTGAGCAGATCCAGTAAGGGTTCCTAAAAATGCTCGGCATCACATCTCGTCTAAAACAGCATAGATATCAGCAACTGCTTGGTATTATTCTATATGGAGAACATGATCAGTTTTAACATCATATTTTGGTGTTCTACTGGGGCTTTGAATTTTGACGGTTTGGGAAAATCCACAATCTCTTGTATGAATGGAGTTCCTCGGACAAAGGTCCT
This sequence comes from Sambucus nigra, assembly GCA_949130495.1. Lineage (NCBI taxonomy): Eukaryota > Viridiplantae > Streptophyta > Magnoliopsida > Dipsacales > Adoxaceae > Sambucus > Sambucus nigra. Next base: position 165,985,458 of record OX422207.1, read on the forward strand.
TTGTAGAGGATTCTTGGTTTTATCCATCTCCCCTAATCTATCCTCCAACCTTTGAATTGAGCCTTTCCATGCATCATTTCCCTCTTCGATCCTATTGGTTCGAGCAACTGATCGTGTTGAATTAGCCTCTTGGGATCTTTCATGACGAGTAGTTGGTCGTGATTGGGCAGAGCCTTCCTTCATATCAAATGGTCGTTGAGAATTCCTCGACAAAATCCTAGGGGGACTTCTATTCCTCCTAGGACCTAGACGATCAAAAGGTGAGACTCTACTTAATCTTTTAAGAGCACTTGTCCTTTCTTGGGATAGAGTGGTGTTTTGCTGAGTATCTGTAGCTCATACCGAGGAAGTCCATCCATGCTGATAAGAAGGATTATTGGATCTCTCAGTACGATATGAATCGGTGCGTCTGGACTGGGATTTTTCTGGGAATAACATTTGTCTTCGCGAAGAGAGTAAACGAGCATTTCTCTGAACTCTTTGTTGCCGTGATTGGGCTGGTATTCCATCTTGAATGGTTTGTATGAGTTGACGCGTAGTTTCTTGCATGGCTGTTTGCCCTTAGGCCAAATTAGCCATTATACCAGCCAGATCCTGAACATTTGGAAGAGTAGATGGAAGATTTAGAGGGATCCCGTCATTTCAATTGCTGGATTCAGGATGATCAGCCATTGGTGATGAATTATTTTGGTGAAAAACGATAATTACAGTCGTTTCCCACAGGCGACGCCAATCTGTTGATGTAAAAAATTAGATTTGACCTAATTATTTTAATCACAGATAAAAATGAATAAATAAATAAGACAATATATTTTAAAGTGGTTCAGCCTTAAGAGAATGGCCTACATCCACTGGTTTTGTATTACTAATTATTTTGCCTGGAATTCTCGATAAATGATTTTACCAAGAGATTCTGTGTGTCCCTCTAATGGGGAGATTACAATGTATTTATAGCCTTAAGGTTGTACATATGAAAGAATAATGGATAGATGTTCAGTAGGCGTATACATCTGTACGATAATAACTGTACATTTAATGCGCAGTTATTTTTCGGTTTTCCTTGATGCGTACGCTAAAAGTATTTGAGTTGCTCGGACTGACTTAGTAGCTCGGACCACCTAAGTATCTCGACACGCTTGAGTTGCTCGGGGTATCTGGGCTCCTCGTGGCTTTTTAGTTGCTCGGTGATCTTGAGTTATAGTATAGTAGTTCCTCGAGGGATTGAGTAGCTCAATATAAACATTTATAGTTGCCACCTAGGATGACACGCGTCTTCAAATAATAGGTCCATATCAGCAGAATAAATTTGGTATCAACACTCCCAAGTAGTCGTTTTCTCTTCATCTTCTAAATTTATGGTTTTCCATGGTTTCAAGTTTCATTCTTTCCTTGTATGTTATCAGTCCCATCTCTTTATATATTTCCTTTCATTATTGATTTACTGTAGCTAGGGTTTTCTTATGGCAAGAATAGACAACAAATCTCTGGTTGAAATCAGGAAATGCTAACTGGGTGGATATTGAGTGTGCCTATGTTCCTCGCAATATCTGTGACATTGAGGATGGCCACTGGATTCATGTTCTTCTATTGTCTTAAGGGGGTTTAGCCTTTCCCCCAAATCGTGTGTTCTTCATTTCTTTCAATACTTTGAAATAGTTCCATCTCAGTATTCTCCAAATGTCTAGAAAATTATAAATAACGTCCATAGAATAAACCAACTCTACGGCACTAATTTAGGATTGGTTGAAATTTTCTTTTGCTATACCTTTTCTCGCACGAGCTCTCGTTTTATTTATTTGAAAGCGAGGAGTCCAGACAAGGTATTGGTAGTGAGCCTACATGATTACCATAAGTAATATTGTACTGAGGAGTTCTTTGCTAGGAACTGGAAATTCCCTCCCCAAGTAGGGGGAGCAAGGTACCGGGGACCTCGGATCCCTATATATGGGGAGGAGTACGTAGGTTATTATCCAACCTCATTATTTGTTTATTGTTTCTCTAATGTGTTCTTCCTTTAATATTTTCTTCTCTTTTTAGTGGAATCTAAAAATTAAGAGCCTGCTCTTCACGAGATCCGCACTGCTGAATTGATAAAAGCTTGGAAGATAACGGTCTCCACTATAGAAGGTGAACATCCCAGGTCGGATGCCTTCTTATTGGAATACAAGAACACTACCACCAACTTCATCGCTCGTTTAGTTGACTCTATTCCCCATCTTGATATCCTAGAGGAGGAATAACAGGAATAAGGTGCTCTCGAACCCATCGAGCTAGACGAGGAGGAGGATAGAAGATCAGAGTTTGGTGTTACTGTAGATGAGAGAGGTGGTAATGGTGAGGCAGGATCCAGTGAGGAAGGATCCAACGAGGAAGAATCTAGTGGAGAGAGGTCCAGCGAGGAAGAATCTGGTTCAGGAGATTCCAGGTCGAAAATTTCTAGTGAGGAAGATATGGCACCCCATAGAAGAGAAACCTTGATCCGTGATGATGACGATGATAATGTCGTATTATTCAACAGGCTGAAGATCCATAAACTAAGGTCTGGGGATACTGCTAGTGGTTCCCAGATAGTAACTCATAAGAAAGAGATGGAGAGGAAGAGGAAAGAAGAAGAAAAAAGAGGAGAGGAGGAGAGGAGAAGAGAAGGGAGGATGAAAAAATATTAGGTCTCTCTTGTGCCTGTGGCCCGACTGAGAGGGCCTTCGTGGGTCTGACCCCTCATCTCGCTCTAGTGATGCTCGAGAAAGCTGTGCTCATGGAAGACAGTGAGCGATCTTCGAACATGGGCCTACACCTGTTAGCCCTGAAGGAAGATCAAGGGTTTGCTTTGGTAAAGCCACTTCACTTTTTCTTTATTCTTTAAACTTATAATTTCTTTATTCTCTATTTACTAACCTCTGTCTCTTTCTGCAGTTTGTGTCTGATTATACCGTCCTTAGTTGCAGCCAAAATGAGCTAGAAAGTAAGAACTTTGAGCTAGAGGAGAGCCTAAAAACTCCCCAGGAGTCCCTAAAGTCCTTTGAGAATGCTCTCACTGCGGCTAAGGCTTCTTTTTCCAAAGAGATGGCTGAAACGGCCAAGGCACTGAAAGAACTCCATAAGGCCTTTAAGTTAGTCCTGGCGAGAAGATTATCCATCACGGATGAAATTAAATGGCTTGCTGAGAAGGTGAAAAGTCTATAAACGGAGGTGGCTACCATCAGAGAGAGTGGCTACAATGAGGGCTGGGAGGCAGCATGATGCCTAAAAATAGATTGACTACATTAGTCAGAAAAGCTTCAAGAAAGGATGGGATCGAGACTTAGTTGTTGTTGACTCTTTTCTGTTAGATGAGCCCAATCCTGGTACCAAATCGATCATTGATGAAGAAGCCCCTGCTGCTCGAACTACAGTGAAACCTGTTGCTTCAGCTGCTGATGTCCCTATCGACGACCAGGGAGTGAATCTTACCCTGGGCGAGGGAGGTGTACTTGGGGCTGAGACGAGCGAGGCTATCACTAATAAGGGGAAGGAGCCAACCCCCACCGAGCAGGTTGAGGTCTCTTAGTAGACTTTTAGGCTTTTTTCCTTTACTTGTGTATTTTTGTTCTTTCTTTTTGTCATATCATGTATCTGTACCTGGCCAGTGCCATTTTTTAATGAAATAAAGAAATTATATTTCTATATTTACTGATATATGGGTTTTATGTGTTCGATGTCATGTATTTTTTCTATCTTGATGGTTACATTCCTGCAACCTCTCGTTTAGGCCAAATCCTTGGTTCGAATGTAGGCGACCAAGTTCGTCGAGATTTTATCAAGATTTTCAAAGACTTTAGGGCATGGATTCAGGACTACATAGATAAGTCTGAAGTAGTTGCCATACTGAAGGATAGGCTTGCAAAGATGGAGGAGGTTGGTGACTCTGTTCAAGAAGCGATGGATGCTCTGAAGGCTAAGCTGTTGGACGCATCTGAGATCAATCAGGTTGGGGAGGTTCTGTAGCAGGAAAATGATGCCTTAAGGAAGGAGATTATAAGCCGTAAGGAAAATGCTCCAGGTAGTGCTCCCCGAGTTATTAAAGGTTCCTCGTCATAACCCACACGGCGAGCTAGGAGAAATGGCGACAGTTCCTAGAGGGAGATTGCCGAGCTGAAGAGGGACGTTCGGTGAGCACACATAATCACCGATGGACTATAAACAGATGTCACAAATCTACAACATTTATTTCGAAAGGGTCCTCAACAGGTGTGGGCTAACATTTATGACCAAGGATGGATAGATTCCCCCATAAAGCTTAAATAAATAGAGGAGTTGGACTTTATTATAGGATGTCTAAGTGCCCTCAGGGAGTTGATGGTCCCAAAAAACTCCCCCATGTGGTATAGTAATTAGATCACTCCCCCAATTTTGGATCCAAATCCCTTTTGAAGGGATGATCGCTGGATCCCTATAGATGTTATTCCAAAGCAGCTATTAGAGCTGAGCTCGGAGGAGGTTGTGGAGAGCTTTGCCCCTCACCCTGATGATGGTCGGAGAGCTCGAGTAGTGGAGTGCCCTGCCTAGTGACCTGGATACTCTTAGGGTTGATTTATTTCATTACTATTGTAATGTAATTATGTAATTTTTAGTAAGAAATATAATATTTATGTTTTAGGCATAGGCTGACTAAACATGTGTTGCTTACTTTCGACTTATTAATAAACTCTAGTTATTTTGAGCACCTCAGCCGACTAAATGTCATTTAGAGTTTAGTTTCAATTGGGCATTCCCCCAGTCCAGTATGCCTTAGCCATACCATTCTTCCCACTTTACCTTTGAAGTCGAGTCGTCACACTACCTTAAGCCTAAGTAGGGCAATGGATAGAATACACCTGATTAATGAATAATCCACTCAAGAAGGATTTTGGAGCAAAACTATGTTAGAGACCAACCTGAGTTGGCCGTATTGCCTAAGGATCCCTTGTAGGTCTTCATTTATTATCGGATCAACCTAGGAGGCCAATTGTGTTTTGGATCAAAGGCTTTAGGATGGTTCTTTCCTGTTAACCCTACTAATTATGCTTTGAACAAGTTTAGCTAGGATAGTCCTAACCACTGTATTGCAACCATGAGAGGTTAGTTTAAAGGATCCTTTGACTGAAGTAAGTTAACCTTTTTGTAATCCAGGAACTATATTATACTCATAAAAAGAGTGGAGCCTGAAACTTGGAAAGGGTTCATATAACAAAACACATTCGAGACAACCATTACATGTAGAATGCCAAGGACAATTGAAATTTATTAATCGAAGTCATAAACAAAGAGAAACATTAGTTTGTAAGATAATTTTTTTCCTTAACTAATGGTGCATAGATAGAAAAATCTTAGAAGTAGAATTTCTTGAGGTTGGTTGCATTCCAAGCCTTTGGTATCTCCCTGCCCTCCAGCATTTCCAAGTGTTAGGCTCCTTGCAAGTCACCCCTCACTACCTTGAAAGGTCCCTCCCACTTTGGTCCCAGTTTTCCATCCGATGGTTTCACAACACTACCAAGGACTTTCCTCAGTACATAGTCCCCAACTTGAAATTTCCTTGGATTGACTTTCTGTTGTATTGTTTGGCTAGTTGTTGCTGGTAGGAAGCTAGTTTAACTAGAGCCAATTCTCACCGTTCATCAACTAAGTCAAGTTCAGTGAGCAATGCTTCATCATTGTGGCCTTGGTCGACCAACGTAGACCCCATGGTAGGGAAACCAGCCTCTAGTGGGATAACTGCTTCAATTTCGTATGTGAGTGCAAAGGGTGTTTCCCCAGTTGCTCACCTTGGGGTGGTGCGATAGGCTCAGAGGATATGGGGCAATTCATTTTCCCAAGCTCCCTTGGCCCATTCCAGGCATTTCTTTAGTCCATCGATCACTGCCTTGTTGGAAGCCTCAACTTGACCATTTCTCTAGGGATGCTACAGAGCTTAAGTAATGCCTTATTCCATGATCATTACAAAAACTTTGGAAGGGGCCACTCTCGAACTAGGTCCTATTGTCAGTAATGCTCGTTCTGGGTATGCCGAGGTGTGTAATGATGTTTCGCCATATAAACCTCATCATGTCTGCATCCCTGATGTTCTCTAGTGGTTCTGCCTCTTTCCACTTAGTGAAGTAGTCTGTGGTGACCAACAAATACTTACGATTGCCTACCACAGTAGGTAGAGGACCTACGGTGTCTAAACCCCACTAGGCGAAGGGTCACAGACTGGTTAATAACTTTAGTTCACTAGTGGGCTGGTGGAGCAAGGGCGAGTATTTTTTAGCATTTTTCACATTTTCGAACGTAGACTCCCGCATCAATTTGCATGTATGGCCACCAATACCCTTCTTTCATTGCTCAAAAGGCTAGAAACCTTCCTTATGCGTGACTTCGACAAAATCCCTCATGGAGTTCGTGTAGAAATTTCTCGACGTCTTGTGGATGAACGCACTGGAGGTAGGGGCCGGTGAAAGATCTCTTATTCAACTTCCCATCGAGGGATAAGTAAAAGTGAGAAACTTAAACTCTTATCTAATGAGCCGAACTCTTATCACTTGGTAGTATATCACTTCATAGGTAGTTTACGATGGGATCCATCCCGCTCAGAGCTTTTTCAAGGTGGTGAATATTCTAGGGATTCAACGACTCAGTAGTATGAGCAATGTTAGGTTGCGCAAGAAAATCTATTTAGATTGTGCTTCTCAAGTCAGATTCTATTGCTGAACTCAGAGCTGCTACGACATCTTCATGGATGTTCTATCCTCTAGGGAACTATTAAACATCCACTTGATCAAAGTTGGCTATTATTCCCTTCACAACGGCGATATAAGCTTCCATTCTTTCATCTTTTGCGTTAAAATCACCATTTATCTGGTTGGATACCAGCTGAGAGTCATCGAAGACTTAAAGGTGCCTTGCCCCTAGCAATTGTGCTTTACGTAATCCAACGATCAATACCTCATATTCTACCTCGTTGTTGGAGGCTTCAAATCCTAGTCTGATGCCTTGCTCGAGTATTGTGTTTTCGGGACTTACTAGTACGATACCTTCCCCTGCCCCCTTGATTTCGAGGCTCCATCAAAGTACAAGGTCCAAATTCTTAGTTCCTGTAAGATCTCCCTTGGTCGATTAGTTTTTGGCTGATCGACAAGTTCTTGTCTTGTCAATTCAGCAATGAAATCAACTATGATCTTATACATGTTCTTAGTTAAAAGTGAATATCAAATGTTTCGAGCTCGATTGATCACTTTGATAGTCGCCAGGGAGGTATGCTTTCCTTAGAAGAACCTTTAAAGGGTGGGAAGTAACCACGAAGATGGAGTGGGCCTCAAAATAATTCTTAAGTTTCCTCGAGACTATCATGAATGCGTAAGCGAGGTTCTCTAATGGCAGGTACCGCTGCTCGGCTTCCAAAAGAGTCTTACTTGCATAGGAAACTGGATGATGGCTTCCCTCTCTTTCACATACCAAGGAGGATCTCACAGTATGGTCTGACACAGCGAGGTAGATGTATAAAGGATCACCCTCTCTAGGAATTACGAGCAAAGGGGGTCTGTCGATGTAAGGACATAAATTTTCAATTGAGTCCCTGTGTTGTTTTGACTTAATTCCGTGAATAAAACTGTGTTTGTAATATGTCATAGGAATGTTTTATTTTGTCACGATCCCACTTAGTCTATGACATATTGAAGAAATTGAAGACGCTGCGGCAAAGCTTCAAAGAATTAATCATGTCGATGTTTAATTGGTGCAAGTTTATTCGTCTTCAAGTTAATTGCATTTCGAGATCACACAGGTATGAATGCGTATAATTAATGGTGCTCGAAATTATTTTTATAAAAGATAAGGATGTATTTTTTATAAAGAAAAATGTTTTAAAATATTTTTAAAGTGTTTTAAATGGTTTGCACTACATTTTATTCTGATAAGCTCGAAATATAGTTTGAGTAAATTGGATCTCTTTTGGAAGAGACGTTTTAAACAAATAATAAAAAAGTCAAACTGATACGACTGTCGTTCGAACGACATTTGTCCTTCGTTCGAGCGAGATGCTCATGTCGCGCGAACGACTTGGCAATCTCGTTCGAGTGACACTCTTTTTGAGGTGGCGTTTAATTATTATTTAAAGCGTGTTTTTATCAGAGTTTTGTAAGCATGCATTCTGGAAAAACTTTTTACGATCCAGTACAAGTTTTGCACATGTTTTCTAAGGTTTAAAAAGCTTAAACACATCCTTAGAGTTTGCAAAGATCCGAGTTATCATTCTTATATGTTTATGTGATCTTGCTGCACCAAGAAGGTTTGTTCTACCATTGAACATCAGGGTTTTGCGGTGAAGAAAATATAAGTACTTCTTGTTCGACATCGTAGACGTATCAAAGCCATTCGGTGGACACCGAGACATACGTGGACGCGTGTGTTATGGACAGGTATCATGGAAGCTTGGAATTTCTATATGGGCACTATTTAAGAACGGTAGAAGATCATAAGGAGCATCAAGACCCATGGGGATGGAGTCATTGAGTAAGGATAATCTGTCTTTGTAAAACCTTTGTTCATAGTGATTATCTGGCTTGGGCCATTCGAGGTTGTTTTCCTGTTTTGGGTTTTTTCCTCGTGCATCCGGCGTTGGGAGTATTCTTTACTTTACTTGCTTTAATCACTAGATGAATGTTTAGGATTAATCAAGGTAAAATTGGTTTAAAGTAAAAAGTATTTTTTCAAAACTTGGTTTGGTTCTAATTAAAAGATTGGATAATTTTCGGTGAAAATTGGTTTAATTTGAAACACACATAGGGACCTCGGTTTTTCAGTTGAGATAAGCCTTGAATTCTTCTAAGGCTGTGGAGCAGTCCTCATTCCATGTTATGCCCTTGTTTCTTTTTAACAACTGAAAAATGGGTTAACATCATTCTGAGGCTTTTGAAATGAACCGGTTGAGCGCGGTGAGCATTTCGATGAGCTTCTGTACATCTCTTACTGTTCGAGGGAGGTGAACTTTGTTGATGGCATCAATATGGTCGAGGTTTGCCTATGTTCCTCTCTTACTGACCAAGCATCCAAGGATTTTTTTTGATTTGACACCGAAAGAACACTTACTTGCGTTAGGTTTCATTCGATATTTCCTAAGGATATTGAAAGTCCTTGCCCGGTCGGAGAGGTGATCATCCTTAATATTGTTTTTAATGAGCATGTCTTTAATGTAAACTTCCATAGTATCCCCCATTTTCTCTTTAAACATCTTTGTAACTAGCCACTGATAAGTGCCTCCTGCATTCTTAAGATCGAAGGGTATAACTTTATCCGAATACAAACTAAAATTGGTTATAAAAGAGGTCTCATTTTGATCTAGCACATGAAGGGGGATTTGGTGGTACCCAGAGTATGCGTCTAAAAATCTCATCCTCTCATGAGTTGCTGTAGCGTCGACCAGTTGATCAATTCAGAAGAGGGAAACTATCTTTGGGACAAGCCCTGTTGAGGTTGGTGAAGTCGATACAAACATTCCAGTTTCTATTACTCTTAGGAACTACTACAGGGTTGGATAACCATTTAGGGAACTGAACTTTTCGTATGGAACCTGCATCCAGTAGTTTTTTACCTCTTTATCTACTGCTTTAGCTTTTTTTGGGGCTATTCGGTGAGCCTTCTGTGTGGCTGTCTGGAAGGCTGGGTCAACATGCAATCGACGACAAGCGATGGTGGGATCAATCCCAGGCCGCTCATGGGGTTCCCATATAAAAACATCCAAATTTCTTCGGAGAAGGGTGACTAATTGTTTCTTCTCATGACCGATCAGGGACATACCAATCAAAAGAGTTTTCTCAATCGAGCTATTTCCAGCAGTGACTTCTTCCAGGTATTCAACGACCCTTTCAGATGGAGCCTGGTCTCCTTAACTCTTGGTCGATCATACCTTAGCTGCTATTTGGAGGGAATCAAACCCTCCTGGGCTTATTCCTTGCTTTTTTATTCATCAATTTTCCTTTTCAACTTGGGGCTAATGGTTGTGATGAAACATTTCTTGGCCATAGCTTGGTCTCCATATATCTCGACCATTCCCTGATCTATTATACACTTCAACTTTTGGTGGTATGTTGAGGGTATGGACTTAATTGCATAGAGCCACCCTCTGTTGAGGATGGCATGGTACAGAGATTAAATGTCATCTACTAGAAACTAGATTATTTTTTAAATTCTTCCTGCCCTGACTAGCAGGACAATCTTTCCTAAAGGAACTGTAATCTTTCTAGCGAAGCCGACCAATGGAATATTGTCTTTATTAAGGTCGTCTATGCTCAGTTTTAACTTCCTAAACAACTCTAGGTACATCACTTCGGATGATCTACGTTAGTCGACGAGCAATCTATTGATGTCCTAGTTGGCTATCCTGAGTGTGATGACCAACGCATCATGATGAGGGGTTCTTACCCCAATCAAGTCTTCATCCATGAACAAAATGTGCTTATTATAATACACGTCCTCTGGTCGTTGGCGCTTCCCTGCCTGACTTTTAGCTGGGGTCAATCTGAAATGTCTGAATGATTGCAGTAAGTTTCTTTACTTCCATTCGAATGGCATTCCCTTGAATTTTCTTGAGGTCTCACGCCCCATGTATCACCGTGAATTCGTGGCCAATATCCTCCTCGAGGATGTTATTGGGACTTTGCTCGCCATTCGCTGCTACCTTATTTTCCTTCTTTTCTATGAACTCATTAAGATGGTCGACTTGGGACAAATCCTCGAGATGAGATTTGAGGGCTTTACAATGGTCAGTTTTTTGGCCGCCCTCCTTGTGAAAGGCGCACCTTAGTGCGTTATTCCTCTTGGAGGGGTCTCCACCCATCTTCTTCTGCCACTTAATAAATGGATCATCTTTTATCTTAGCAAAAATCTTGTATATTGTCTCCTTGAAGACTATATTCACAGCCTGAAATGCCTTCGAGGCTTCATTTTTATTTCCATTCTTGGAGCCATTTTGCCCCCCGTTCTTGATCCCTTTCTTTCGAGGTTCATTCTTCTCCACTCCTTTGCCAACGTTTGTGCGACCATTATCCCCTGCATTAATATGGGTCACACCCTCTACTTTGGCATAATTTTCAATACGAGTCATTAAGTCATCGATAAATGTAGCCTCCATCTTAGTTAAGGACTGGTGCCAGAGGCAGGAGCTCAGCAAACCGATTTTGAAGGATGCTACGATGACTTGCTCCGAGCAATCCTCAATTTCATTAAATACTTCCCAATACCTCTTTGCATAATCTCTGAGGTTCTCCTCTGGCTTCTTCTTTATAGGAAGCAGTGCATCCATCCTCTTCGAGTGAGAGCTTCTTGTTATGAAGCGAGTTGTAAATTACTCAACCAAGGATTTAAAATTTTGAATGTACCTGTGAGGTAACTTATCAAACCACTTTTGGGCCATATCGTGTAAGCTTGAAGGGAAGATTCAACACATGGGCACATCATTATGACTCCATAGAGTCATAAATTTCCAATATTACCTGACATGGTCAATGGGATCAGTCTTCCCATCGTAAATCTTGAACTTGGGAATGGAAAATTTCTTCGAGGCCTCTTATTATTCTATTGCCCTTAAATAATGGGGACTTTATATGGGTTTTGATAGCTCTCCTAGATATCACTCTCGTAGATCTGACACCACGATGAGCTGGGTGCTGGTTCATCTCCATCCAGACCAAACTTAATATGTCATCGTTCTATCAACCAGGACTCTTGTAACGGCGAGCTGGTTGTATTTGTTCAGAATGGTCATCATCTAAACAGTGTTTTTTGGTTCTTTCTGAACCATGCCTCGAGCTTATTCCTGGGCTGCAAGACTTGCTAACCTGAGGGCTAGACATTCGGTTATAGTGTCACCATGTACTTTGATGGAGTTATCTTTCCATCCTTTCTAGGTGCCTCTTGAGGCGAACATTTCATCTTGCTATTGGAGAGTAGCCTCCTCCTACTCATGGAGTCTGGCCTCATAGGCGTCTATCAATATAGCGATCTATATGGACCTAGGCGGCCCCTGGATTTCTTTGGATACTTGCTTCTCTTGGAAAATTCTTATACCATACCCTTAGAAGGTTAGGCTTCTGTTGAATGTCACTTGCTTGAGGGACGTTACTGCTGTGATGGAACATTGCTGGTTCTTATTGATGAAGGTTTTCGTAGGAATAACAATCGCTTCCCATAGACGACACAAATTATGGTGACAAAAATAATAATGAAAAAAAATAATCACCAAGAAAATAAGAGCAACAAACAATCACAATCACAACATAAGAATTTACGTTATTCGTCAACTGGCCTACGTACACAATGCCCCGGGCCATGGGTACAATATATATTCAGTTAAGGGAAGGTGTTGTATCCCATGAATATCTCTTCGAGATTTTTGGGGATAGGCTCAGCCACATTTTTTACTCTAACTGTTACTCAAGACCCATAATTTGGTCCGCCGATCCACAATAACCCATATTGAATCGTGACCTCGCTGAGATGTAGGCAACCCCATGATGAAATCCATGTAAATGCTCTCCTATTTCCACATAGGAACCTCTAACGTCTGTAGAAGTATTATCGGTCTCTGATGGTCCACCTTCACCAGCTAACAAGTGGTACATTTCGAAACAAACTCGGAAATATCCTTCTTCATTCCACTCCACCAATACTGTCGCCTCATATCATGGTACATCTTATTCCCACCGAGATGTACCATAAAATGTGAACCATGTGACTATGTCATCACCTCGTGTTGCAAGTCCTGCCCATCATAAACAACCAGTCTCCCAATTAAGCGCAACCCTCCATACGAGCAAACATTGTAAGACTCGCCCCCCTGTGCTAGAAGTTTTACTATCCGATCCTGGCAGAATGAATCTATTGTCTGAGCCTGTATCACCCTCATAATAATCTGAGGTGTAACTGTCACACCAAACATAAATGATCGATAAACTCCATCTTGGTTTCCCAACTCATTTTATTTTGATTTCCACACTTAGGCCACCTCACCGACTGGCATATGGCTCAACACGTCTGCTACCACGTTATCCTTCCCCGGGTGGTATTGGATATCGAACTGATAATCCTTCACAAATTCTAGCCACTTGCGCTAATGCATATTCAACTCCTTCTCAGTGAAGAGCTACTGTTGTGACTTGTGATATGTGAATAAGCAAAATTTCTCCCCAAGAGATAATGTCTCCATATCCGAAGTGCAAACACAACTGTCGCTAACTCCAAGTCGTGGGTGGGGTAATTCCTCTCGTGAGTCTTAAGCTTTCGGGAAGAATAAGCTATAGCCTAATACTCCTGCTAAAGGACACCCACGAGTCCCTATAAAGATGCATTAGTGTAGAATAAATACTCCACTCTCATCCTGGGTAGCGTTAGGATGGGTTCCGAAGTCAACTTGTCCTTTAGATTGTCAAAGGCTAACTGATAGGCGTCATCCCAGATGAACGACACCCCTTTTCGAGTTGTAGTATCCTGTTAGGACCAAGAAACTACATATCTTTGTCGGTGTCATGGGATGCCCCCACTCCCTCACCGCTGACACTTTGCCCGGATCTATGGATATACCCTTATCTGATACTAGGTTCCCTAAAAACTGGACTTCCTTCAGCCAAAACCACACTTCTCATATTTGGGATACAACTCGTTCTGGCACAATGTCTACAACACCTGTCGTAAATGCTCGGCATACTCCTCCTCAGTCTGAGAATATGTCAGAATGTCATATATAAAGACAATGACAAACTGATCAAGGAAGTCTCTGAAAACCGTGTTCATGAGTCCATGAATATGACTGGTGTATTGGTTAGCCCAAATGGTATAACCCTAAACTCGTAGGATCCATATCTCATCAAGAATGTAGTCTTAGAAACGTCCTTCTCCCTGATACACAACTGATAGTATCCTAATCTCAAGTCTATCTTCGAGAATAAGGTACTACCTCGTAACTGATCGAATAAGTCATCGATTCGGGGCAACGAATACTTATTTTGTATCGTGAATTTATTCATCTCTCCATAATCAACACACAACCATAAAAATCCATCACTTTTCTTCATAAATAGCACGGGAGCACCCTAAGGCGAGGTTCTCCTCCGAATGAACACCTATCCCAACAGATGCTCTATTTGATCCCGTAACTCCCTCATCTCGTTCAAAGCCATACGATAAGGCACACGGGCTATTGGTCGAGTGCCTGGTGTCAAATATATAACAAAGTCTATCTCTTTACTAGGTGGAAATACCGGTATATCCTAGAATACATTAGCAAACTACCAAAAAACAACAATCGAATCAAGTGGGATTACCACCTCCTTAGAGGTCTCCTCTTCTATGTAATACAAGTGAGTGGATGATCCTCCCTCAGGACGAGGCATCACCACCAGGAACATCTCTTGACCCGGTATAGAAAATATAATACTTCTACTAAAGATATTGACCATAGCCCTATACGCAATGAGCCAATCCATACCGATAATCGCATCGTACTCGGTCATATCTAATACAAGCATGTCTGCAGGTAAAATAAATTGCCCAATCTCTATACCTACCCCCTGACCTATAAATAATATCAGTCTCCCATTCCCCAATGGCAAGTTAACACACGTAACAGTACTCTTCGCTTTATCTAACAACCCCACAGTGCGTGCAAAACTAGTGGCAACAAAAGTGTGTGAAGCCCCCGTGTAGAACACAAAACACCCCAAAGTCCCCTAGATAGAAAATATATTCTCAATCGTGGGTGGAGCATTTGGGACTGCTGCTTGATAAATGTTGTAAATATGTCCATACTGTAATTTCTCCTGCTTAACTAGGACCGTTGGTATAGCTGGCAAAGCTGGCATCTGTTGTAGTGCTGGGAGGGCGGTGGGAATTATTGGTCTCTGAGGCTCCTGTCGAGTACCCTGTTTCTGCGACTACAGGGCCCTGCCCCTCTTAAGACAATCATGACGTTTGTGTAAAGTCTTTCCACATATGAAACACTTTCCACCAAAGTTTCCCCCTCTTTGTCCCTGCTTCCCTGCTGGCCGATACCACCTCTCCCTTGGCTCTGCTGTGATACTGATGATGTCCTTATTGGCCATGATGGTCATGATAACCCTTCTAGCCATGTTTATAACTTCCTAGACCGTGTTGAAAACCTCCTGATCTGAAACACTTATAATCCCCCTATTGGGACATCTGATCACCCTGCCTCCACTGACCTTGAGCTAGTTATCCCCCACTTGTACCACTACCTCCTGTCTTGTCCTGCTGGCTAGACTCCCCTACTCTCTTGCACCTTATCAGATGGAAGCGGTGGTCCTGGCAGTGAAGTAGTGCTGCATTAAGCACATCAGTATAGTCCTGTAATGAGAGGTTACCCAGAATATGGTGTCGAATCCTTCAGGTAAGGCTATCCATGAACATCTGTATTTTCTTCTCCTTAGTAGGTACCTCTGTTGGTACCAGATTAACCAACCTAGTAAACTCTTCCTCGTACTCATCTACGGTCTTCCCCTACTAGGTGTGGTTTAGTAATTTTCACCTCATCTCAGTCTGAACGGCAAAAGGCAAATATTTGCGGACGAACCACATCTAGAAATCTTGGTTAGTAAAGGCATCTCTCTCCTCAGCAGTGGTAATAGACTCCCACCACTGCGGTGCTGCTCCAACTAGCCTAAATGTAGCTAGTATATGCCTTTGTACATTTTTGCATTCATACATCCTCAAGTGCTTCTGGATGTCCTTCCTCCATTGTCTTTCAACTACAACATCGGAGCTCCCTTAAAACACCGGAGGATATGCGTTCTAAAAGGCATCTCTGACACATTCCCAAGAAGATGGAAATGCATGAGCCTGAACTGGGGACACCACCGATGCCTGAGGTCGTGCTTGCTGCACTACTACTAAAGAGGCATTTACCGCATATGCTATTATAGTGGCAACTTCAACGGCGTTCATAGTACCCTGAACTAGTGCTGGCTGAGGCTCGGGTTGGGCACCCCTAGGAACTTGCTGTACACATCGAGGAGGCATCTGAAATGAGAGAGAATCTTTATAAGTCTATGCTTAATACTAAAAAATGACTGAAGACGTAAAATGGCAATCCAAGAATACGAGAGTCCTAAAATACAAGGCTTCATATCAAAGAATGCTACGCAGAAAGCATAACAAGCCGTACAGATCCTAAAGAGTCTAGAACCTGATGCTCTGATCCCACTTGTGAGATCCCGTCTAATTAAAGACTGGGTAGCTACTACTTTATTAAATTAATAAAGAATATCAAGTTGGTTCAGACTTAGCATCACTGTCGAAAAATATTTAATTATTTACTAGCCACCTAATATTTAAAAAGTGAGATGCTAAATTTTATTAATTAAATTAATTTACAACCAAGTAATGAATAACCAACCACTCATTCACATAAACAATCTCATAGGAATAATTAATAGAAAGAATAACAAAGTCTGGAATAACACTCCAAATATAGTCTCAATGCCAAATCATCCTAATATAAGAGTCTAAATGAAGAAATCCAACATCTAAAATAAGTGAAAGTTTGAAACTGCTATCTCTGAATAAGAATGAGCAACATGCCCTAGCTGATATGAATGACTCCGAAGGAATAAAAGACAATTATGGAGGCGTCTAATATCGAGATCATGTAACTTCCACAGCAGCTACATCACGTCAACAGAATGGAACTCCTATGCTTGGCGTCCCTGTGGCTGGGCACCTAAAAGGTTTTACAAAAATAAAGATAAATTTAAAAGAAAACGGGTCAGAGCCCAATGTGAAAAATAGTTTCAAACAACAAGCGTTTAAATTACATTAAACAATAAATATCATATACATGTTAGTCATGTGCTCTCACTTGAGATTTTCACCCCTCAACTATTGTGCACGCCTAATTCATATTTACTACCCATACTAGCAATGCTACCCACCTATTTTGTCGGTACCAAATCATTGTCTATAGGGATTACTATATTGAGCCACCCGTATTACTCAAATACCACGAAATTCCATTACCATTATTTATTGATCATTTTCAACTAACTTAATACTCATTTTGAATTTCGACAAGTTTACATTATTCTATAGGTCTCATCCTAACTCATCTACCAAGCAACAGAGTAGAAAAATCTCAAGTATATATTTATATCACTCTCAGTACATATATACACGTATGGCACCCCTAGGCTGAGCTGTGGTGCATGCATACTCTTTTATCGAACCCTGGTACATCACGGACGTAAGGATCACGAGTTTCGAATCACTCAAGAATCGTATCAATACAAATCACAAATATTCCGGGCGAACATAGTTCACATACCTATGGTTCACGCATATACCTATGCTCCCACAGTCAGCTGACTTATCAACTCACAAATAAGTCTTCACAGTCCTATGTTCTTGAGGTACCAAATCTAAATTCTCCCAAAGGCACACAAGACAAGATTGTCCTTTTCCTACAACCTCCCGTGATCACAAGTATCGTAGGTATGTCATACACATAATAATCTATATACTAGGTAATCACATAACCTAAGTAATAACCATTTCAATATAGGTATACTCATGTCCTATATTACAAGTCTCATACGTAGTATAGTTTCATCCCGATTATTCTATGCAATATGTTTAGCGCAACAACTCTCATCGTATAAATCTGAGTACTTGAATCGATCCCAAAAGGTTACTAAATCTACCACTTATCTCTAAGGTTATTTCAGTAATTTAAGGTCCCCCTAATACTGTCTCTAACCTTAAGTTATTTTATCCAAATTAAATTCAAGTTCCCATAATTTTCAAGCGTACCCACTCGTCTGACACTCATAAGTTTATCATTTAATCCCAAACCAAAATAATATTTTCCTCTGCTCTAAAAGGCCCGTCTAGGCTCCCCCTAGGCTTGAGGCTTGAGAGAAACACATCGTCCACGCCTTATTATGCCTTATTCTTGGTAAAAGGCTTAAGGCACACTTGTTTTTAAAAAAAACAAAGGATTAGTTGACAAATATTGGTTATGGAGCATCAATATGAGAAAGATGACTACCAAACATATGGATATATTTTCAAAATTCAAGGTATGTACTATTTTATTATATTACTAGCCTTGGAATAATTAAAATAATTAAAAAAGGGAAAAATGCCTTTTTACGCCTAGGCTTCACCTAAGCGCGCCTAGGCTCCTAAGGCTTGAGGCTCGACCTCTATGCCTCGACCACGCCTCGCGCCTTTTAGAACCTTGATATTTTCTGAACCTCAAATACACCCCTACTGACCTTCTCTAAATCCTAATATGTTAAAATAGTCCACACCAATAATTCTTAAAAGTCAGGATTAGTTAAACCTTAAACGGATATTTATCCACAAATACAGGGGGAGTCGGTCGATCGACTATAAATGTCGATCGATCGATCGATGAGTTACAACCCAGAATTCTAGAGTTTTTGCCATCGTTTTGTCTCCAAAATTCATTAAATGATACCATTCTCCCAAGTAGACATACTTTATGTTATAACAACCAAAACACATGATTTCTAACGTTCCAGAATCATCAAATCATCACGAAAACTGCATGCAAATTTAATTGTTCATCAAGTTCTCACGTTTAAACTCTTGGATAATTTTTCTCACTTCAAGATAGAAAAATGATCAAATTTGATCCGTGATTTATATCATTTAGGATATGGTTCAATTCTCTAATCTTTTCAAAATTTATCTACATGCAAAACCTACCCATAATCATGATTAAATTATCCCAATTTATGAAATTATCAATATTTCCAGTTTAGTCACCAATTCTAAACTACCATGGACAATATATTTGCTAAATCATAACAAGTTAAATCACTTGCCTCAAATGGTAGTCCTGATCCTTTAGAGAAGATGACATAGGGGTGATTCTCTCTTTTTGATCACAAATCCGACGGTGGTGGTGTAAGGTGGTAGTTTGGCCCTAGCAACCTTTGGAAACCCTTCCTTTCTCTCTGCTTCTCTCTCTCAAGTTTGCAGCAGCCAATAATCCTAATGATCCTAAGGGTTTGCTAAAATATTTAACCTAAATGTCATAGGTCACTATTCATCAAATAGTAAAATGACTAAAATACCCTCCCGGGTTGCTGGATATTAAAGTTAGTAAAAATACGGGGTATTACAGTTGAGTCTTTTTAGCGACATGATTGAGAGAGGCCTTGAGGTTTTTATGGATAATTTTAGGAATTTTCTTGTAAGACCCTTTTTCAAATTGTTTTGTAGGTGAAAACAACCTGTCTTTCAAAAAACATTTTTTCCAATTTTAACACGCACCAAGTTTTTGAATTTTTTTTTACTTAAGTCCAATTTTATCTTGTTTAATCCTAAACTTCCATCTAGGTGATTAAAGCAAGTAAAATAAACAAGTCCACAAAATGAACATCAGATTCACGAGGAAATCAATAAGGGAAAAAATCTCGAACGACCCAAGCTAGATAATCACTATGATATGGATTTTACAAAGGAAGACAAAAAGACTTATATAATGACTCGCTCCCCACAAGCCTTGACTCTCTTCTTCTCTTTAATTGCTCATCCACAAATCCCATACATAAATCTTTCCACGATACTTGATACTTGTCCACTGTACAGGTTTCCAATAGTGCCTCGGTGTCTAGCGATGCAGCTTTGGCAACTGTCTATGATTCGAAACACGACCTTCACCGTTTCTTCACTGCAAAACTTCAAAGAAATAACTTGTTCAATGTGTATGAACATACTAATGGATCAAACAAGATCTCTATAGCATATATATGAAAGCTCGGATCTTTTAAAACAATAAAGATGGTTTTTTTCTTTGAAATCCTTAAAAAACAAGTGCAGGAAAACATAACTTGTTCTATTTTGTATTTTGGTTCTGCACACTTCGAATTTTCAATAAAGAAAGACTGAAATAAAAAACTTTAAGTTGGTAGGTCGTTAGAACTATATCCCTCTGTCATTTGAATGAATTGTTCACGTCGTTAGAATGACTTGTCCATGTCATTCGAACGACACTGAGATGTCATTGGAACGACATCATATGTCGTTTGATCCTCCAAAATATATGGGAAGAATCCATATGACTCTAAGCAGTGTTTATCTCAGAATAAACCAAGTTAATACCTTTTAAACTCATTTTTGACATTTTAAAATCATTTATAAACAAAATAACATCCTTAAAACATTTTTTGAGTCCCATAAACATTATGCATTCATACCTGAGAGTATCTCATAATACAATGTGATATGAAGACTCACCATTGAACACGGCATAATACATCTTTGAAGCTTGACCGCTACGTCTTCAACCAACACGTCATAGACTATGTGGGTATCGTTAAATAAAAATCTTTCTATGAATCAAATAAGTTTTGTCCGAAATTAAGTCAATTACATACAAATTAACAAAATTGGAAATTTTGTCCTTACAAATCTCCCCCTTTGACTATTCCGAGACAAAATCAAAACTGTGAATGCTAAGTCGGATCGTCAATCCGTATGACACCTAAATCCCATCCCATAAAACTCAAAATCAACCATTACAGGACAAGTACTAGTATATGCAGGTCTGGCAAGCATGAGTTATATGATGGTGATGTGGTCTTCAAATCTAGAATCACTGAAGAATACCGACACACACGAAACAAACAAATATCCAATGAAGTATGGAAGAACAAATGATATAAAATTCCAATATTTGAAAAACAAACTATTTGTTAAACATGTAAGCAAAACATATGATACCAAAAAGATATACATAAACAATATAGCTCAAATCAATGATATCAATATGTAAACAATATGATCAAAACATGATACCAATGTAAAACATACGTGCTCAACAGATAAACTCCCCCTACATTACATACAATCTCTCCCCCTTTTTGTCTCCAATAGACCGCTATAGGAATAGAGAAACAAACATATCTTGAATGAGAATAATCAATGAAGTATATCTAGATAAAAATGGATAGCCAACTAATAATAATCACAAAGTACCAAATCGTAGCTAGCAAATAGTCACACAAATGAAATCATCAATATTAGGAACGATGTGACTAAACGAATCGGTGCATTAAATGAACTAATCATAATTAATTAAAGTCCACTGCATGTAAACTGTCCAAACAACCTAGAAGTATCAAAATAGTATGATAATAGCATATATACGAAGCAGGTACAAATCAGAAATAAAATCAAAATATGCTCTCTAGGTCATTCGAACGACTATGCCATGTTGTTTGAATGACATGGGAATGACGTTTGAACGAAACTAAAAATGACCTCAAATAGTAAGGTGTCGTTCAAAGCATCTATCTAATGACCCTAAAAATGACCCTTCACGCGACCATACCTGACACAATTACCGCCTCGAAACTCGTACTGGAAGATCCAGTCTTCAAACATCTTGAACATGTCATTCGAATGACATTCAGAAGTCATTTGAATGACTCTAACAATTTTGTATTCTTTCTCTAAAAATGGTAAAGTTTTCCCCAGTGAAAAAATTGGCTCAAAACAGGTACTACAAATACGAAATAGTAGCAAAATCGATTCAGAATAGAAAAATAAGACAAGTATGAGTTTCATGATAACATAGTAGTAATGTGCTCAAACATGGATATGGAATGAATGGGAATGAACTACAACAAATGAATCACAACTTGAACACATCAAAATGATCAAGAAGCTCTAATTGATAGCTAAATGTCATCAAACTAAGTTTTAGCCATATGCGACCATAAATATATTAATTTTAATGAACTAAACGAACAACTTGCACACAACTTCGAAATTTTGATGATTCAAGAAACAATAGCATCATGGCACAATTTTTTAACATTAGGATTCGTGGTGCAAACCCGTTGTAATTTCCATCCAAATACCCTCATATATTCATATTTTCTTTTTCTAGTTCTTTTAAGGTTTCTACTTTTCTCACCTTAGAGAAATCCTATTGGCCCTATTTTTTGCATATGATTCTTTTTATTACCTTAATTTTTTCTCAGGATCTGTAAAACGGTGTCTTTCACAACGAGTTTATTATTCTCTCGAAGCCCTTTTCCGTGAACACTCATCATTTTTTTCAATTTAAGCAATATAAATTCTCACAGAAAATGATTCTTACATGCACACCTACTCCTAAGTCTTATTGCGCATAGATTACAAAATTGAGTGCAGAATGTATCACCAAACACAAATACGCATGAGAAGACAAACATTCATATAAACTCGTGCATGTGAGTTTGATGGCATATATATAAAGTCGAATCCAAATGCAAATCAACTCCAAAACAACCCCATTAATCAATGGTTAATATAATTCTAAGCATCTATAATTATGACCAAATGTCCTAGCAACATGGATAATGAAATGATGGGGGTCCAAGTACACCCATATGACACATCAAACATGAAAAATCATGACACAAAAATAAATCAAAAATCTTTTTATGCTTTTCAAAAAATATTTTTGACTCGAAAATATTGTTTTTTGTATTTTTCAAACAACACTCAAATAAATGAAAAATATAATATAAAGATATACACATGTCATGACACTAGAAAAATATATATCAAGAAGCAAAGACTAGCGTATGAAAATATGGCTAACACAATCGTTCCATTAGATTTAGCTTGATCAATATCCTGTGAAAGAAAATGAGAGTCACGAAGTTTAAATCCTAAAGCAACTAAGTCCGATTTCCTAACCCCAAGTAGGTGTAATATAACGCATGGGGGTTTTGGGAAATGAAACGACTTTATTCTTATACATCATATGAGCAATTTTAATGTCATGACAATAACGCCTAAGGCGACCCTTCCTACCGCAATGAGTATAAGTTGAAACACGGCAAGGAATGTGACCTAAATGTGGACCTAAATGTGGACCACTCCTAATGTGACCTAAATGTTCTATTATGTATTTTTGTTCTGCACACTTAGAATTTCTAAGAAATAATGATTTAAATTAAAAACTTTAAGTCGGTAGGTTGTTAGAACAATATCCCTATGTCATTTGAATGACTTGGCCATGTTGTTAGAAAGACTTGTCCATGTCGTTTGAATGAAACTGAGATGTCATTTGAACAACGTCATATGTCATTTGATCCTCCAAAGGATAACGGAAGAATCCATATGACTCTAAACAGTGTTTATCTCAGAATAAACGAAGTTATAACCTTTCAAAATCATTTTTGACATTTAAAATCATCTATAAACAAATTAACATCCTTAACATATTTTTTCGAGTCCCATAAACATTATGCGTTCATACTTGAGAGTATCTCAGAATGCAATGTGATACGAAGACGTGAAATGTGCACCAATAAACACGGCATGATATATCTTTGAAGCTTGGCCGCTACGTTTTCAAACAACACGGCATAGACTATGTAGGTATTGACCAATGAAAATCTATCTATGACTCAAACAAGTTTTGTCCGGAATTAAGTCAATTACATACAAATTAAATCAATTGGAAATTTTTTCTTTACAAATCTACCTATTTATTTGAGTATTGCGCGTACCAAATAATCCAAAAGTGTGTACCGGATGACGATATCCAAATCATCATCCATTTTTATCATTCAAAAGCACGTGGATGCCACTTTTCTACGAAGAAGGGGACTACAAAGATTCTTCAAATGCGGTCTCAATTGTCCTATTATCTTTGGGGATGTGAACTTATTTTGTCAATCATGCAAGAGATGTCAAAAGATAGGCACTTTTACTAGACTCGACATAATGCCTTTGACCCCTATCCTTACTATGGAGATGTTGGACTGTTGAGGCATTGACTTCATGGGACCCTTTCTTCCCTCTTTCAGTTTTCTCTACATCTTTGTTGGAGTAGATTATGTGTCTAATTCGATTGAGGAATTATCTACACACACGAAAGATAGTAAGGTCGTGGTAAATTTAATTCACAAACACATACTTTCTCATTGCGAATCTCCCAAAGTCGTCATTAGTGACAACGGCTCGTACGTTTGCAACAAGTCGTTTGAGAAGTTAATGAGAAAGTAAGGAGTTTTACACAAGGTTGGGATAACTTACCACCCATAAAAAAATTGATAAGCCGAGCTACCTAATCGATAGATAAAAAAAAATATACTCTAAATAACCGTCAATCCCAATCTTTGAAATTGGTCTATCTAGTTACTCGATGCGCTATGGTCTTACTGGACCTCCTAAAGAACCCCATCGGGATGTCCCCATTCAGTTTTGTGTATGGCAATCCATGCCACCTCCCCGTAGATTTAGAAAACATGGAGTTTTGGGCAAGTAAGAGGTTCCATTTTAATTTGAATAAAGCTAGTGAAACACATAAGCCTTTATTAAATTATTTAAAAGATATACATAATAATTCATACAAGAGCATCCAAATCATAAAATAAGGGTTAAAACTTGCACATAATTGGAACATTAATCGCAAAGAGTTTTATTCGGGACAAAAGTTGTTACTCTACAACTCGGGTTTACATTTATTTCTTGAAAAATTACGGTCAAGATGGTCCGGACCGTTGGTTGTGAAAGAAGTGTTTCTGCATAGAGAGATAAAGGTTAAAGACCTGAAGGATGGGGGCACATTCAAGGTAAATAGACAATGCCTAAAGCCATATCTAGAGGCATCCGTGGGGAAGTGGAGACAATTCTATTTCTAGACCCCGAGTATAGGAATGCTTAGGTTTGGGAGAGAGGTGATCGCATCCCCGACATGTATGGGGTGAGTGTTAGTTCTATGTAGGAGTCTTGTGAGTGCGTCATGTTCTTAGGATCAGTTTGTGTGTGTAGAAGAGAGAGTGGAGTATTTCAATTTTCGAGACCCATCCCGAGAGTTGCCCAATGAGACCATGGAGATTTTAATGAACATCCACCGAAAATAGTGATTTTTGCTTAAATCCCATGATATTTTTAGGAAGACCACTACCTATGCTCAAGAAAATGTTAAAATTGCGAGGAAAATAAGAAAACACACAAAAAAAAGTAGCTTCAGAAAACCAAACCCATTTTCTCAAAAATTGGACCCTCGGCAAGAGGTTTGGTTTTGATAGAATAAAAAATCGAACCAATTCGCTTTTCTGAGAATGTTACCCTAATGTTTACTCCAAATGTTGTCACTTACCTCTCACCTTTTCACCTTCCCTCCACCCAAACCCTTTCTCGTTCCCTCCATACATGAATTTAACCTCAAATACACTCCCTCCATCTTCTAAACCTTTCACCCACTAACCAAACCTTCTATTTACCCTCCCTTTCCAACCAATAAATACGCCCCTCACCCACATTCCTACACACACGTACATCCATAATTCTCATCACTTCCTAGAATTGTCTAAAATTCCTATCCTAGAATCTCAATGGCACCCAATAAATACCCAAATAAATATATAACTCAACTGAAGTGCAAGAAGGTGATGAGCGTGGCATGTTCAGTTCTCCCTACGAACAAAATTAGTGCCCTGTATATTTTGGTGCCCATCGAACTTTGTTTATCGAGCATCGCATTGTATGGAATTATCTCCTCGAGAATGTTGTGTCCATATTCTCTAAATTTGGGTTGCACAGTTAGTACGCCCGCGATGAGGACCTGGTCTGCGAGCAAATTGCCCGTCTATTTTACGGAACCCTCATCCATATTTTTTATGGGTACTATGAGGACTATATTGATGGAGTTGTCATACCGTTTTCTCTCAAAGTCATCAAATAAAAATGCAAGCGGTGTGTGTGAAATACTACCGATCCTACATATATCCATACCACCGAAAGGACATCCCTTGAATTGATCTGTTAAACTGGTGGGCACCCGACACACCTTGGGTGAGCGAGAAATTTCCATCTAAGTGACTACCTCTGCACGCCTAGTTGGCTAATATAATTACATGTAGGATAATTTTGCCAATGAAGAATGATTCCTCTATTCTCTTACGACACAAAATTTTTCTTTACTTTTTGATCAACACCGTTGCCAAGTAATCCTACTGCATATATACTTTGACAAGATCATAAATGCGCCCTACGAATACATAGGTATGACTTCACCTCCTTATGTTTAGAGGAGGAAGTCAAACTGTGGAGTGAAAAGGCAAGCGTGACCAAGCCCATCAACAAAACATCGGCATATATGAGAATGCGTGAGGCCCGTAATTAACCCCCTCCTCTCGAACTAAATTTTAATGATGTTGAAATTGAGAAGGGAGGAGAAGGAGGAGAGGAGACTGATGAGGAACAAAATGTTAACGGGGATGTCGGCTCCAAAGAATAAGAAAACAATGATCCAGCGGATCCGAATTTTGAGGGTAACTTTGATGAGAGAGCCTATGAGACGGAGGTCATTAATAGCTGCATGTACCACTTTAAGTCTCGAATAGACGATTTCCTCGAGGAATACCGCCAAGATCGGGATGATTTCCAGACTGACTATCATCGAGACACTTGTATAATGATGGGGCCCTAAGCTGATTTATATAGGCTTAGCTTGGGACCGGGAACTGATTTGCCTTTTTATTTTATGGAACCATTTGCTCGGGATCCAAATCCTCCCGGCCCATCTTGTTTAGTATCTTTTGGGTGTTCACCATCTTACGTAGTTTTTTTGCTTTATTTTTTCTATCCTTAAGAAGCTGTGTACTCTTTATTCTCTCTTATGAATAAAATTTTTGTTGTGTTCATATAGTGTCATTGTTGCATTTTGAATATTGTTTGTTTTACACTCCGCACCTACTTTTTTTCTTATTTGGACTTTAGTTCCTCACATTGAGGGCAATTCAAAGTCTCAATTAGGGGGGTTACAAGTGCGTCTTTTGAAAATTTCACAATAATAAAATGCCCAAAGAAATGAAAATTTTCAAAAAAAAATAAAATAAAAATATTTCAAAAAAGTAAAAAAAAGATATTCAAAATAACTGAAAATTGGAATTTAAAATCCTTGAAAACATCACAAAATTTGTGTTTCAGATCCCAATTTAGAGAAATTTTGTGCACTAATATGAAATTTATGTAAAACGAAAATTGACGACTTATACGAATAAATGTGGAGATTTTAACCCGGTGTGATTTTTGTGCCATTCCTCATTTTCGAGTAATATAACTCAATTTGAGTTCAAATAACTCAAACTTTCCTTCATTGGTAAAATCATCATAGATGTCTAATTCATTGTTTTGATCAGTTACGGGAAACGAGTAATTTTTTTTGAAAACGCGCCTAAAACTATTTTAAACAAAGTAAGAATTAATCTCAAGACGCATATGGTAATTAGATTAGTAATTTGGACGCATGAAGTTAGGCCATCAGAAAAACAGAAAAATGCTCAAATGAAAAAAAATGAAAAATAGAAAGAAAATGAAATGAAAAATAGAGAAAATAAAAAAGAAGAAATATGAGCAAAAGCCCAAAAAAGTACCAATGGACCTTCACAAGAAAATTTTTCAACTTCGAAAACTCCAAAAATTTCCATTTGTCCCAAACATACCCTTAACCTGGAAAAAATCCTAACTGAGCCCAAATAACGAAATCGATCACCATATGGAGAGATAAAAGATATAAAAATATAATAATGAGACAAATAGGTGCGAATAAAGAACAATTTTTTTCTCTTTTCCATGATCATAATCCTTTCATGAGATGTTTCCATGATCATAATCCTTTCATGAGATGTTTTAACTATAAAAAATTGTCTTACGATTTGTGCGCATGAACTCGTGTCCATTACATTTACTCTTAATTTCACGCATACCAAAAGAAAAAGGCACTATCCGAGTGATTCGCTTATGAGTGCATTTCGTGAGAAATTGAATCAAAGCGAATTTTCAAAAAGTAACGTGGTGATCAATTAGTAGATGTTAATGATTAATTTTTGGCTTCTCACGCGCGTGCACTCACACACTATGGATTGAGATTTATCAAATAAATTTATTAGATTATTTTTGTGGAATTTAAATTGTACGATTTTTAATTATTTTGATTTTCCTTTTAGTCATACCATGTGGTACAAAAATTGAAATTTGTTGGTAAATTCACTACACACACTCATAAGACACCAATCGTCCTACTTGGGTAACCTAAGGGCTTAACGGGTTGTTGCATTTGCAAAATGCAATCACGTGCTCGTAAAATAGGTATTTAATTTTGGACCCTATTTCTAATTCTTTTACATTGCTCTAGACTAGCAACATTCTAAGTTAGGGGGTTTGATTCCGCAGGAAAATTCCATATTTATCCTTTTAACTTTATTATTTTTATGGTTTCGAATATCACATTTATCCCGAACATAGATCATATTTATTGAAACTAACCATTTTGGTAAGTTTTTTTTTTGTATTCCTCATGTGTTTTATAGTTGATTCATGCAATTGGATGGAAAAGAATAACACAAAATTATGAAAATAATGAAAGAAAGGATAATTAAGGGAAAAAGGTAATTTCCATCCAAAATCTATAAAAAGAGCTAACATGAAAGTTTAATATCTGGAGCTGATGAGAACAAAAGAAGAAAAGGCACCACATTTTGAGTTACGGTGAAGAAGTTACAATGATTTGAAGTTGGAGAAAAGTTTAGAGGTAAAAAATTCAGATGCAATACAACTACATGCACAAATACCAATGCCAAAATTGATCCAATTCGGTTCTAGAGCGAAGTAGTTCACTTTCCTGATGGGTTCAGTCCAAACTGGTTCATTTTTCTGCGGGATTTTTTTTATCTTTTCCTATTATATAGCTAGAGTTGTTAGGGTTGATACTTAGCACTTTAGACCCTTTTTGGACCTTATATAGTGAATTTAGGAGTCTAAATAAATATACTTTGAACCTTATTAAATAAGGAGTTCATCTATAATCATTTAGAAGTCAATTTCTCTTAATTTTCAAATTTCTGACTTGGTGTGGAGTTCTTCATTTATGCATTTTAATTTCTTCTCAATTGGTATTCAATTTCAACTCTTTTCTTTGTGATATTCCAATATAAATGCTTTAATGATTAATATGATTTGTGTAGAAATAATTTCCATGTCTAGCTAAATTATTTGTAGGTTGGGGAACATGAACCCAGCCTAGGGTTTTTTACCTCAATGGTAA
The DNA here is from genome assembly GCA_949130495.1 of Sambucus nigra. Taxonomy (NCBI): domain Eukaryota; kingdom Viridiplantae; phylum Streptophyta; class Magnoliopsida; order Dipsacales; family Adoxaceae; genus Sambucus; species Sambucus nigra. The sequence continues at coordinate 166,014,541 of OX422207.1, forward strand.
AATTCGTCATAATTAAATAATTATTTTCTCAAGTTTGATATATTGATCGGGATTATTAGTTTAGACCTCTTAACTCAGTTTGTTAAAAGCAACTTGAGTGTTTAAGGATGCATTATGTGTGTCGATGAAAATATCAATCGAGCCTATTAATTTGTTGTCAAATTATCGTGTAGTTCATCGCCCAAGCATATTTGTGCTTCGAATTGATTTGTTGTTTTTCTTTTAATTAATTAATTAATTCATTCATATAATTACATATTTATTGTGGGAACTCCAGGGTTTGGGAGATTATACTTTAACCTCATTTTCCAAACTTGTTTTAAAACCAAAATTCAGTGTTAACTTTAATTAGTTTAATTTAGAAATAATTTCACGTAAGAATCATCACATTTTTTTTATGAGTCGGAAACCAAGATTTAAGATACCAACCCTACTTTCGTCATTAGCACACTATTCCATGAGTATTCGACCCTGTCTTGGAAGGTTTATTACTTGAGCAATCGACTTTCACTTGAGTAGTAGGTACACATGTAGCACACACTATTTATTTCTCGTCAACCACTCATGTCATCCTTGTGAAATACCACTATTAGACTATCACAATTAGCCTTATATAGTTTCTTATACCCAACCTCGGGAAAGTTAACTTCGTCTTAACAGTTTCCTCTACGAGCTTTGGATTCATTCATATATATTCCTTTCTATAGGGCCATCTCCACCCCCTTCTTCTCCACTGTAAATGAAATTCACCCCGAAAGAAATCATACTAATGGACTCCTTTATCCATTTAGGCTTTTTGGCAAATCATTTTCACTACCTTCACCAAGTCATTGTCATCCTGACCTCACTCCCTATCGTCTCCCTATTTATAAGGAGATTGTGATCATCTTCGTTACTTCAACGATTCCTTTCATTCGGATGCTCAGCCAGACTTATATATATATTTCTTCATCTTTGCTCTTTTCATTAGAGCCTTCACATCATCTTTTAAGGACAATAACTTGTCTTTCATGTGGCCATAATCCTCGTAAAAATTGCACCATTATTCTTATCTCTCTCATCGAGAGGGGTTTTAATCTTATTCGTCCAACTCAACTTTTCACTTCCTCAGATCTATGTTTTGTACCCACATAATAAAGAGAGCATGCTCATCAAACTTCTTAGGCTTGTCCTCTTTTGACTTCTTGAATTTATCCCTTTTATCTAAACTTTTTCGACATTAGTTATGGATCCCCAGGCTACCATAGCCTCTTCGGAGTTGATAATTTTCCTAACCTTGAACAAGAGTTCGACAATCATATTTGGAGGCTCCTTCACAAGTTCCTAGTACAACTTTCTTTGAATAAGCCCACTCATAATAGAAGTGATTGATATCTTCTTATCATAGTGTCCTAGATCTAATTTTTCGTTGTTAAATCTGTTGACATACTATCGGGTCGTCTCGTCATCGTTGTTCCTGACATTGATCAAGTGAGCCATTATCTTTTTAGGCTTTATTTCGAAACATAAATTACTAATAAACTGATTAAACAACTACCTAAAATTGGTTATCTGACCCTTTAGGAGACCCATGTACCACACATGGGCTAACCTCATTTATGTCTTAGAAAATATTTTTTACCTCATTTTATCTGGTATGCTCAGTATAGTGCATGGGATTAGTATTCCCACCATACCATAGTGTGATCACAAGTTTCTTGAACTTTTTTAGGGTTAGTTAGCTCAAGATGGATGCAACAAAGGGAGATACTTCCACACACCCCCTTTAATAACTTTTTTTTATATTGATCCAATTGCTAGATTGAGACCTTCCATGGTTGGTCCTTCTTTCTTCTTGGTCCTTACTAACTATTTGACTCATTTCTTGCTATCAGCCAAAGTCACTTCTTGACTGGATATGCTCGGATTTAGTCAAGTTCGGCATGCTTTGTTAAAATCTGACTAAGGAAATGTCTCCTTGAGAAGTTGATCACCGGGATTCTTCGCTATGTTCTCTACTTGGGTTTCCCATGGCCACTCATGGATTGAGCCCCAAATGGTCGAATGCAGTTATTCTAATTAATCTTTGTAGGACACTAGGTTGGAGAGGCTTAATTGTGTAACTTCCTTCCTTTGTTGTTTTAACTATTGAGGTTCAGCCTAGTCTATAAGACCCATCGTCTCGATCGGACCCAATTCTACTGCCTAACTTGATCCTTTCACTTATTAAACCCATATCTAAGCATCTTATGTTATCCAAAGCTCGCTCTCTGTGTAATTGCTTCATGTCCCCGTGTGGGTCAACGATGAAATTTCCCTCCTTCTATCTGAGTTCTTCGCAGTAGTTAGCATAATGGGATTTAATTATGGTTTAGGCTAGCTCGACCTGTTTTTCCCAACCATGAGACTTTAGGTTAGTAGCTTCATGTTATCCTTCATAGAATCTTGGATTTTAGCCTAGCTGTAAAGGATAATTTGCAAGTCGTCCATTGCAACTAGAGTGGTGGGTACAATCTCCTTTATCGCATGGCTACTCTCGGGATTATCCGACATTTCAAGTATAATAAAAATAGGAAAAAAGGATATCACAGTCTTCAAAATATCGCGATTTGGAAACAAATGAAGAAAACTAGATATCTAAATAAGGATCTAAAAAATTTCTAAGAATCAAATGGATATTGCTTTGAAAAGTGCGACTTTGTGACACTGATTAAATTAATTCGCAAATATCCAATTAGACATTATTTAATTAGAGTCTACTTTTAAATCAAATAAATACAGCCCCTAAACATGCACCTAAATCAACCCATCAAATAAAATGCATGCGACACAGTAAATATGATGAAACACAGATTTCAGGAAAAAAACCTTTTGGGTAAAATCTTTATTTCACTATGAATTTATAAATCGCAACTTACAATTATATAGAGAAATCTGCAATGGATCAACGCGCAGCCAAACCATAAAGACACGCAGTCTTGAACTCAGTAAGAGAATACATGCATCACCCTCCAAGGACTCGCAGCCCAATCTTCAATAAAGAATCTTCACGCAGCAAGATCCTCAATGACACGCAGCCATATGTTGTAGAGACGCACTCCACGAAAGATGAGCAATAAACAAAGTGTTCTTGGCTTCCAAAAGATTCACAAAGGTTTGGCAAGGATGTGCGAATCAAAACATGAGTCTTGGGACTAAAAAATATGAAGACTTGAGCTAATAAAACTCTCAAAAACATCTCTCAAAGTCTTGCAAAATAACTCCCCAGAGGTTGGCTTTTATAAGGAAACCAAGAAGATTTTTAAAAATTTGGAACTCTTGCCAGCGCCAGGTACCCCAAACCAGTTCGGGTGTACCGCGAACCGATTCTCCCCCCGAACCGGTTTGGCCTTCAGTTCGCTAAACTTCACTGGTTTGGGGCTTAAGGTTTTTCTCCATTTTCCAAGGGCCATAACTTCTTCACCGTAGCTCAGATTGAGGTACCGTTTATTCAAGTATATTCATTGAGGCGATATCTTCAACTTTCCAGTTGACCAAACCTCTGGACGGTGACTGTAAAATTACCAAAATGACCTTGAACTTACATATCTTTCCTTATTTCACTGCTTTGACTTCTCTTGCGTACCACTTGCATAAAGACCCTAAAATCATGGAACGTGAAGTCATTGAGGTAGATGTGGGACACATGATGGAGATGTTGAATGATTGATTCCCAAAATTTGAATTGAGGTCGTCGAATGAGATCGTATAGAGACGTGCCAAATGTAGCGGCGTACGACATACATAAATGTAAGATATCGGACATGCCAAAAATGTCCTTACAAATCTCCCCCTATGTCTATGCCAGTACATACATAAAAGTTCGAATTATCAAATAACAAAATTGCCTGTACAAATGTACTCATCCATGAACCCAAAACTGGAAAGATACAAATAGATAAGTCTTCATCGTTTGTTCTTCTGATCTTCAAATCTTTTCTCATCAGGGTGTGCATCAAATGATCATCAATGAAGTACCTACACACAAGAGATAAAGAAAAATACCAAGTGATGTATCGAGTTTGAAATGAGATAAACATAGATACGAATTTATACGAAAAGCATAAGTCAAATCTCAAAAACTCCCCCAAAATTCAAACTCCCCCATAATATGATAATTCTTTCTCCCCCATTTTTATTATGTCCCCAAATAGACAAATGAGAAGAATAAATCAAAGAAGAAAAGTTGGGGTGTCATGATATTCAAAATAAGGCATCAATCATATGACAAACGATATCTTTCAAGGAGATGCCCAAAAAAATCGTCACAAACTATTTTTGATTTTTCAAAATTTTCATACAAAATAGGATACAAACAAAATCACACCATGGATTTAAACTAAAAGCAACCAAGTCATGGAAATGGAATGTATGGGTGTGAACACATTCGATAGGTAGATAAACTCAATCAATCATATGTGCACGATGCATATGTGTACTCCTAACGAATGAGCATTAAAAGTATCCTTAGGTGTAAAGATTGTTGAATTTAGATGACATCGGCTTATACAAATCAAAAAATCAAAGTCAAAGTGATTTCCACACCAATAACATCCAAAACTATTAATCGCATTTTCAAGAATTCAAGGACGTGCAAACCCGTTTTTATTCTCCCTCCAAACTTCTATGACACCCCGCCCAATTAAATATCGGGCGATCAGTCCTTTATAAAGTTTATAACAGAATGTTCAGTTGGTTCATTCTTAGCATCACTGTCGAAAACTTAAATTCGATTAATTACCTAACATTTAATTAATCTAATGTCAAAACATTTTCCAATTAAACTTGAAACCAATTAATTCTTTTAATTTCTGAACATACGATTACAACCCATACACAAGAGATGAATACTGACTGAAACAAATACTGAATAATTAAGACTGGACAAAACCTTTCAGTTCAAAGTCACAAACCAAACCATAATAAATACTCAATCCAACTGAAAAGAACTACAAAGAAAACTAAGTACAACTCCGCTAATGAGAATGGGCGACACATGCCCGAACTGAGATATTTGAGCTAGGAACTGAATGAACAGAGAGAAGCATCTAATCTCAATGACCCGCAACTTTCACAACAGCTGCAGCTCGGCAAACCATCCAAGTATCTAGAACCGGTGTCCCTGTGGCTCGATACCTATACTAATACATATGTATATATATATATATATATATATATATATATATATATATATATATATATATATATATATATATAGCAAAAGAGAGAAGAAATGAAAGAGGCGGGTCCGAGCCCGATGTTTTAAAAATATTTATTAGCAAGTATTTAAAACTGCATTAAAGCAAGTATCATATGCATGTTAGTTCGAACTCTCACATGAGATTCTCACCTCTTGACTAGTGTGCACGCTTAATGTACATCTAATCCAGCCTAGCAATCTGACACACTCTTAACTAGGAAAAGGCTTATCCTACTAGTTACCCCTCGTAGTAGTATCTTGTACTTGGTCTCGACAGTTATCATCTTAAATAAGTGTTATCACACTAAAGTCAAGTATTTACTATTTACGTTACTGAAGATAACACTATCTTAATAATCTGATATTATCTCAGTTTAGGTATACCAAAATCATACACATATATCTTTCACTATTATATATATATTAACCCAATCTTAATAGCTTAAAAATATCACATTGTAAGTATAACACAAGTATATATAAATATCCACCACTATTACATATATACTAACACAGCACCCCAAGGATATACCTGTAGTGCATTGCATATTCTGCTATCATGTTCCGGTACATATCGTACTCAAACAATGACTATCGATTCGAAAATCTCTCACGAACCATATAAACAAATCACACGTATTGGCGGCGAACATAGTTCACATACCTATGGGTCACGCACATACCTACGCTCCCATAGTCAGTGACTTATCAACTCACAAATAAGTCTTCACAGTCCTATGTTCTGAGATACAAGTTAAATATCCCCCTGAAGGTCACTCAGGATAAGACTATCTTTACACAATCCCCCGCGATAGTAAGCAGCCAGATATGTCATACACATAATATCAAATATAGGTATACACACAACCCATCAAATCAAATGGTATACACACAACCAAATGTCATATTCCATACGTAGTATTACCATCACTAAATACTATCAACGTATTTTTAAATCACGATATTCCCTCTCTCGTAATATACATAAGGATAATATGTCACCCGAAAATCCTTAATACATAATCATAAGAAGTCCCAAAAGTAACCACTAATTTTTATTCCTATAAGTTCCATATCGTTATAACTAATATCGTAAGTATTTATCACTTAATACTCTCGACGTAACTACAATTAGTATTATCTCTCTCTCTCAATCTTCAAGGTAAATTCACCGTTCCAAATATTTGAGTCACTACACCTAAACAACTCCCAATAATTCTGCACGATTTTAGGTTCATCGAACACTAATTTTTCTCACTCAAATTGACTGTTTACACAAATAGAGGCAAAATAGGAAATTCTCAGAAAATTAGAAATCTCGCTCGAACCAGAATGGATATCGCTCGAACGACTTCCACGTGTCGTTCTAACGACTTCGCGCGACAACGAATCTCGCTCGAACGACTTCGAGCGGCATCTCACGACTTGGGCTATTTCGTCTTCAACCTTAGACAGTCTCATTTTTCACCATTTTTCAACCCTAAAACCTCTAAAGATTAAGCCCAAACTTCCAACTATCAATACCAAATATTATTCTAACATGTATATGTGATTTCCCATAATCTAACATCATTAAATCATCACCAATCATCCATAAAACTCGAAATCTCCAATTTTATTGTCATGAACCCTAGTTCTTAAATTAATGTGTATAACTTCTAAATTAAGCCCAGATTGGTTCATAGAAATCACTCTAATTTCGTAGTCATCATTCTATCTGCATATGGTATTCAAATTCTTATTAAATCAGCCCTCGTTTATGATATAGTTCTCCAATTCCACCCAAATTAACTTTCATGATAAAGGTTTTTTAACCTAGACTAACATGAACATAATTATTTCTAAAGAAAGCAAGAAATAAACACTTGCCTCGATTTCGAACGTCTGATCCATTGGTGTTGTTGGTATGGATGCGTTCCTTGCGTTCTGATCTACACGATGGTGGTGGTGGTTGTGCAAGGTGGTGGACATAACTTCTCCTCCTTTGGAATTTTCTCTCCCTCACCCACTGTGGCTCTTTCTTGATTTTGGTGTAACCTAACCCTAATTGTCCCCAATTATCTGATATATTATTTCTCCAATTTTCGTCCATTTAATTCCTCCAAAAATCCAAATTACAAAACTACCCCTACCGGGTGCCGACTTAGTCTAAAAATATCCCGGAGTCCAAATAAAATATCCCAGTAGAGTATTCTGACTATCTCAGCCCCTCCGGACTCAACGACACACTTGAAATAATCATACGAGTTACTTAAAATAATTTACCTTTTTATTCCACTTAATTAGTCCGGACACGACTCACACGCGCGTCCCCGACTTAATATACCAAATTGTCGTATTTCTCTCTCACGACAAGTTATTTAAAATCGTCATTCCATATTACTTATTCTCATTGTAATATTAATAATTACTAACTTCTCATCACGCTAGTAAATATTCAAATTTAATCTGGATTAATTATTTATTCTCACATTTTAATTTAATTTATCCCACAATAACAATAAATCACATAAATATTTAAATCTTCGAAAGTACGGGGTATTACATACTCCCCCTAATAACGGAATTTCGTTACAAAATTTGAAAAATAAGGCATTTTTGGTAAGGACAACTTCGGGTATTAAGCTCACATCTTATGTAATCTACGCAGTACCGCCCATACAATACGTTACCAAATGCCCTTAACAATGAACACCTCACTGATGTTATAATTTACTCTCCAAGCCTTACCATTTAAGTTTCACCACTTAAGTTTTAGATAGTTACTATCTAGCCTCCTACTACTCGCACTAGGAGGTTAATTGATATTTAGATATATACAAATTTGTCTTACTACTATGTTTCATCAGTAGTTTATTCTTGCTTATACGGTATATACTTTACACACAATATATACTATAAATGTTAACACATTTTCGCCATACTTCTTCTGCGAAGGACTATGGAACCTAAGCATGTACACTACCGACTCAAACTTAACCACAATAGGAAAAGGTCCCACATCACTTGGTACCAATTTCCTCATTCCAACATGCAATAATGCAACTCCCAATCATTTCCACCCTGGTTAACGAGCCTTAAAATTCCTCTGGACATAGTAGATTATTTTCCTCCCCTCTATCCAATAAGCACCAGGATAACAAGGATTGATATATATCGCCTCGAATGGAATCCTATCGATAATAAGTTGAGGGGAGTAGTCTTACACTAACTCCACTAGTGGAAGATATTACACAAAACATTTCCATAATTGGAAATACAACATTCCTCGCAATGTGTAACTAGAACTCTCAGTCTTCCCGTTCGCCTGCGAGTGTGTTAGGCTAGATACGTTCGCATCTCGATATTTATGGCCTACTAAAAAATCTTCCCAGTAATCGAGTCATAAATCTCTTGACTCTATTAGACAAAAACTCTAATTTTATCCCATATGACCTTACTATCCCATTAATAATGGTTGAGGTTTACTCTTACACGTTATGATTTGTCCTAACTTGCCATACCGTGAGCTACTTTAATTACCCGACCCACTTTCACCAACATATGGACATGATCCAATTGCGAAGTAATTAACTCTGTAATGGTTCAGGGATTCACTCTCCCATTATTACCAAGAAATTCCTAATGCTAAAGGAACTTTATTATTTCCTGATGGTCCACTTCCAATTGGATCTTAACAATGTCTTGCTTTGCTTATGCCATCACTACTACGGCTTTATATCATTATGAATTTTACCTTTCTTATAACCACATCCATATCTATAGCTTAGGCGACAGTGTCATCACTGTATGTTGCAAGTCCTCCCCCCTCTCTCTAAGATTCAGATTCCTGTGAAACATTCTCTCTCCATGTCCTATCAAGTAAGTTTCAACTCCCCCGATCTAATCTTTATCGGATTCTTCCTATACTATCTTCGTGGAAAATCTAGGAATTAACGGTCCTAACTGCCCTAACCCATCAAACAACTAAGTTCTGAAGTCACACTCTTCTACATTCAGTTACCTCTTACAATACGCATTGTGCTACAATTCTCAATTATGGAAAATACTATAATTCAACTATCTAGGGTGCCCATACACCCTATGTTTTGTGCATTGCAATGCCACCGTACTATACGTTTTATGTAAATAACAAATTATTCCCCACATACTTGGCATGACTATATGGTAAGGTCCTACTTAGTCACCCTACTTGTTCCACCCAATCATATTTTAGTTTGTCCCACAGGTCTGCATGTGGTGTCAATGATTGGTAACATTATCACATATTAATCTTATATGGCTCTATCGGCCTTGGTTTGTAATATAACCATTAATTCACAGCTATAACTATGAATATTTCAATCACTACACTAATAAATCCATGTACAAAAGGCAAACTTCTCCCAACTTCCAACGTTCTCTAAGTTTCATGCGTGGAATGTCTCGCAAAGCAAAATCCAAACAAGGAACCCCCCCGATACACTACTACCTAACACTGCTGATCATCAGGATCTGTTAAGTCCTTAATCCATAACATACATCCTTGAATTCCCATCTACGATCACAAAGAGTCTACTCGTCTACTCTCATGTCACTAAAGACGGAATACAATGTGGCACTCACACTATCACAAGTTATTAGCGCTATATGATTAAGGGGCTATACCTTTCCTCTCTATAGTAAGTCAATATACCCTAAATCACATCAGTAAAACATCCTTGCTCACCGGGATGAACATGGTAAGACAACATACTCGCTGAAGTCTACAATACAATACAACACATTTGCAGGCTCATCCGTCTTTCGGGTGATGCCTCGCTAAAACCATATATTTAAAATTAATATTTTTTTTTGTACGATAGTATTATCACACAATTTACTACCGTTCAAACCCTCGATAACCAGTAACCATACAATATAATCATAATATGCTATACTATCATAAAGCTCAAAGGAGCATGAATCGTTACATAATACCATATACAAATTTCCCTTAGTAACCACACTTGCTCCTCCCCGCAGGTGGCACGAAAATCTCACTAACAAATGGTAGTCATTTACATAATAAGGTTGTTGTCGCCAGCATACCCACTTAATCGAATGCACACTCAAATTCTTACTGTTAACTATTCACATATGTTGTGACATACCCGCGTTACTTGAACTCGTCATTTATTCACAAGAGTGAAACAAAGCTCCATCAGTCTATCCTGATCGTAGGGTCCCCGTACGCTCGTTTTGTGACCCATAATTATCTATAATCTCTATACCTTTTAGATTCCATTCCTTATATTTTCCCTTCCTTTTTGGTGGGTAAATTATTATGTTTTACGACTCACCGGCCTGACATCGATACATTGGCCCCATATCTCTAGACCTCAATTTTGGCCTTACTGACCTTCCCTTGATTTCTTGCGCCCCGTTGACCCTAAAATACGGTATGCTACAGTTACTGAGGACTACATTGGTCCTAAATAAACCCACTACTCTCGGGTTATTAGTTCGTGGGCCCAATTCTCTTGACCCGATTCCTACACTGCACATTTTACTTCTCCAACTGGTAAGCCATACAAGTACGGTTTATTACTCTCGACACTATCAATTTCACTTCTCAAGTGATCACATTCCATACTGGTAACCCTTATCTCTACATACAGGGTAATTTCCCTTTCACTGGTCCTCCTGGCCTTGTTGGGATGTCCTTCTCTCGGACCTGGCAGTCTTAACTCCCAGTTGTTATTTCCGTTGTTCCTTGCGCTCTACAGGGCATATGTAACACATGGTCGACCCGATGGTCTTGACTGAATCCATCACCATTTCGTTAAGATTTAATCATATCATTTAATTAGGTTCCCCCCACTGGGTATACGTTCTAGTGATATTCTACTAACACAATTGAATTCAACCTTGCCCTTTGGATAGGTATCACAACTCTACTGGATCCCTTTATTCTGGGGCATTGACATATTCTAATAAACATATACTTTGCGGCATTGACACTAGTCACCTTAGTCGCACCTCCCATTCCGGCTAGGACATTCCACCCACGAGTCCATTTCAACTTACGAACCCTTTTTATCTTTCGTGACTCCTACTTCGATTACGAAGTTCTCTTACCAAGTTAACTCATCCTTTACGGTTGGTCCTTACCTGACCAACTAGTGGACGATTAAACGGTCAACCTGCACCCAATATCTCGATTTGATTTTCTATTGTAACTCTTTACCGTTTCTCTGAGCTAGAAAAAATTTCTTTTGAATTTAAAATTCTGAGTGTTACTGCACTCTACTTTATATTATTGCCTTTGGATTAGCTCCCTCCATTGGCCCATCACACTTAGATATTACTGTTGGTGACATCTATCGTGATCACCGTTCCCCAAATGCTTCACAACTTTCAATTTTTTTCCTCCTCCTACAGTCCCTCTAACGGCCTTTATTGGTCGTCCCATATTATTCGGAGTACGAAGTCCAATCACTCTCTTATGTGAATTGGATTCACTAGACTAAATCGCAGGAGAGAGTGATTCGCATACGCAGTGGAATACAATAATCCTAGAATAAGGCTCTACATCAAAGAACGCTAAGCTGAAGGACACTAGAAGTTGATGCTCTGATACGTGACACCCCGTCCAATTAAATATCGGGTGATCAGTCCTTTATAAAATTTATAACAGAATGTTAGGTTGGTTCATTCATAGCATCACTGTTGAAAACTTAAATCCAATTAATTACCTAACATTTAATTAAGCTAGTGTCAAAACATTTTCCAATTAAACTTGAAACCAATTATTTCATTTAATTTCTGAACATATGATTACAACTTATACACAAGAGATGAATACTGACTGAAACAAATACTGAATAATTAAGATGGGATAAAACCTTCAAGTTCAAAGTCACAAACCAAACCATAATAAATACTCAATCCAACTGAAAAGAACTACAAAGGAAACTGAGTACAACTCCGCTAATGAGAATGGACGACACATGCCCGAACTAAGATATCTGAGCTAGGAACTGAATGAACTGAGAGAAGCATCTAATCTCAATGACCCGCAACTTCCACAACAGCTGCAACTCGGAAAACCATCCAAGTATATAGAATCGGTGTCCCTGTGGATGGGTACCTTTACTAATACATATATATATAGAGCAAAAGAGAGAAGACATGAAAGAGAAGGTTCAGAGCCCGATGTTTTAAAAAAAATTATTAGCAAGTATTTAAAACTGCATTAAAGCAAGTATCATATGCATGTTAGTTCGAACTCTCACATGAGATTCTCACCTCTCGACTAGTGTGCACGCCTAACTTACATCTAATCCAAACTAGCCATTTGACACAGTCTTAACTAGGAAAAGGCTTATCCTACTAGTTACCACTCGTAGTAGTATCCCGTATTTGGTCTCGACATTTATCATCTTAAATAAGTGTTATCACACTAAAGTCAAGTATTTACTATTTACGTTACTGAAGATTTCACTATATTAATAATCTGATATTATCTCATTTTAGGTATACCAAAAGCGTACACATATATCTTTCACTATTATATATGTATTAACCCAATCTTAATCGCTTACAAATATCACATTGTAAGTATAACACAAGTATATATAAATATCCACCACTATTACAAATATACTAACACAGCACCCCAAGGATATACATGTAGTTCATTTCATACTCTGCTATCATGTTCCGGTACAACTCGTACTCAAACAAGGACTATGAGTTCGGAAATCTCCCACGAACCATATAAACAAATCACACGTATTGCGACGAACATAGTTCACATACCTATGGATCACGCACATACCTACTCTCCCAAAGTCAGCGACTTATCAACTCACAAATAAGTCTTCACAGTCCTATGTTCTGAGCTACAAGTTAGATATCCAACTGAAGGTCACTCAGGATAAGGCTGTATTTACACAACCCCCCGCGATAGTAAGCAGCTAGGTATGTCATACACATAATATCAAATATAGATATACACACAACCCATCAAATCAAATGGTATACACACAACCAAATTTCATATTCCATATGTAGTATTACCATCACTAAATACTATCAACGTATTTCTAAATCATGATATTCCCTTTCTCGTAATATACATAAGGATAATATGTCACCTGAAAATCCTTAATACATAATCATAAGAAGTCCCAAAAGTAACCACTAATTTCTATTTTTATAAGTTACATATCGTTAGAACTAATATCGTAAGTATTTATCACTTAATACTCTCGACGTAACTACAATTACGATTATCTCGATCTTGCAATCTTCAAGGTAAATTCACCGTTCCAAATATTTGAGCCACTACACCTAAACAACTCCCAATAATTCTGCATGATTTTGGGTTCATCGAACACTAATTTTTCTCGCTCAAATTGACTGTTTACACAAATAAAGGCAAAATAGGAAATTCTCAGAAAATTAGAAATCTCACTCGAACCAGAATTGATATCGCTCGAACGACTTCGCGCGACAACCAATCTCGCTCAAACGGCTTCGAGCGACATCTCGTGACCTGGGCTGTTTCGTCTTCAACCTTAGACAACCTCATTTTTCTTCATTTTTCAACCCTAAAACCTCTAAAGATTAAACCCAAACTTCCAACTATGAATACAACATATTATTCTAACATGTATATATGATTTCCCATAATCTAACATCATTAAATCATCACCAATCATCCCTAAAACTCGAAATCCCCAATTTTATTATCAAGAACCCTAGTTCTTAAATTAATGTGCATAACTTCTAAATAAAGCCCATATTGGTTCATAGAAGTCACTCTAATTTCGTAGGCATCATCCTATCTGCATATGGTATTCAAATTCTTATCAAATCAGCCCTAGTTTATGATATAGTTTTCCAATTCCACACAAATTAACTTTCATAACAAAGGTTTATTAACCTAGACTAACACGAACATAATTATTGCTAAAGAAAGAAAGAAATAAAAACTTGCCTCGATTTCAAAGGTCTGATCCGTTGGTGTTGTTGGTATGGATGCGTTCCTCGCATTTCGATCTACACGATGGTGGTGGTGGTTGTGCAAGGTGGTGGACATAACTTCTCCTCCTTTGGAATTTGCTCTCCCTCACCCACTGTGGCTCTTTCTTGATTTTGGAGTAACCTAACCCTAATTGTCCCCAATTAGCTGATATATTATTTCTCCAATTTTCATCCATTTAATTCCTCCAAAAATTCAAATTACCAAACTACCCCTATCGGGTGCCGACTTGGCCAAAAAAAATCCCGGAGTCTAAATAAAATCCCTGGTTAGAGTTTTCTGACTATCTCGACCCCTCTAGACTCAACGTTGCACTCGAAATGATCATACGAGTTACTTAAAATAATTTACCTTTTTATTCCACTTAATTGGTCCTGACACGACTCGCACGCGCGTCCCCGACTTAATATACCAAACTGTCGTATTTCTCTCTCACGACAAGCTATTTAAAATCGTCATTCCATATTACTTATTCGCACAGTAATATTAATAATTAATAACTTCTCGTCGCGCTAGTAAATATTCAAATTTAATCCGAAATAATAATTAATTCTCACATTTTAATTTAATTAATCCCACAATAATAATAAATCAGATTATTATTTAAATCTTCGAAAATACGGGGTATTACAACTTCCTCATATATATTTTCTTTTTGAGGTGTATAAACTAAATTCTCAAACTTTGGAGATTTGGTGCAAAAACCTAGTTGTCCCATAATTGGCATGAATTGCTTTTTATTGCCTTTAAATTTTTTCGGGCTCTTTAAAACCTCCTTGGACCCCGGATAATAGAATTCCTCCATTTTTTACGTCCAATTTAACGGTGTCTTAGTATTCGCAAAGGCAAAATGAACCTTTCGCAGCCCTTCCTTGTTTTGAAACAAAGCACACAAACTCACCAATGGCTCTTACATGCACAACTTTCTTATCAAGTTTTATCGCGCTTGGTTTGTTTTAAGGACAGGATTAAAGTGAAAACACCCAAACAACATGTGATAAGACAAGTAAAATAATCAAACAAGTCTGTGCATGTGTGTAATAAAGGAAATCATGAGTCAAACATGTAGGTAGAAACACTTAATTACATCTTAATGACTCCAAACATTATAAAGCACAAGGATGAATTGACATATTATCTCAAAACACTATCTAATAGTCACATGAAAATAATGGAATGATGTTGTGACTCGATCATCCTACGTGTCCACCCATAAACGGTGCAAACAAAATACAAAAATCTTTTTGGATTTTCTCAAAAATTTAGCAAAATAAAATCTTTTTGTATTTTTCAAATTTTTTCAGAAAAATAAAAACATACATAAATGATACATACTAGAAATATGCAAATAATATCATCATGAAAAACATCCTATGCTAGTAAACAAGTGAAAACCCAATCATTAGGTGCAGAGTTTTTTTCCAAAGGTGGTGACAACTTATGAAAAACCTCCATCGATTCTTGTGAATTTTTGACTAAAAACTTAACTTGTTCACCTAGATGTGCAAACTCTCTCATGTAGTCTTTGGGAGCATGTAAAGTATCATGTGTCGGTGCATGTGTGTCAGAAACACATGTGGTAGTAACACGTGACACATAACCCAACTTAAAGAAAAATTCCTTAAGGTGTCCTCTTCTCTTGCAATGGGAACAAACATATATAGGCCTAGGAACACATTTCTCAAAAGCTCTAGTATGCTCTCTCCTAATAGGGATGGGACGCCCAGGTGGGTTAGGGTGAGACTTATGTGAATCCATCACTAAAGTGGGAACTGGCTCGGGTGCTAATTGGGAAGTAGAAGCACCGTCATGACTTATTCCTAAATTATCACCTTTACCCTCAATAACCACCTTTTCAACCTTCTTAGGTGTGTTTTCAAAATTGACTTTGACCTCCCTAGCACCTTCGAGATCACTCTCGAGTTGGGATACACGTGTCATGAGACTAGACAACGTATTGGTCAAATCACACTTCTCCTTTCTCAAAACCTCCTTCTCTCTCTCCAAATCTCAAACCCGACGACCTAAATCTCGATTATACTTCTTTATTTTCAAGGTCTCGGTGTACAAATTCTAAAAGATTTTTGGAGCTCACTTTCATCTCCACTCTCACTTTCTCTTTCTCCCTCACTCGAAGAACACAATCACTATCATCGCTCTCGTGTGCTAAATCACCTCCTGACTCATCTTCCTCATTTCCCTCACTATCACTAAGTGTGGTGGGCACAGCTACTTTCTTACCTTTGTTTCTCAGCCAATTAGGACACTCAAACAACTTATTCCCCTTACCCCCACATTCAAAACATGTCACATTTTCAAAATCTTCCTCACACTCCTCATCTGAGTCATTCTCCTTTTCCCTCTCATCGCTTTCTTTGGCCTTTCCTTTCTTTTTATTTTTCTCAAAAAATCTCTTTTTATTGGAAGAATTATTTTTGTTCGTGTTGAGAAACTTTTTTAAAAATATTCGCAAACAAGGCCATATCATTGAAATCAAAGTCTCCCTCAGAATCGGACTCACAAATTTTTTCTTTCTTTTTCTTACAATGAGTCTTTAAAGCAATGCCATTATCTTTAGCCTTAATGGTTTTAGGAAACATGTCAATCTCATAGGTTTCAAGATCTCCTACAAGTTCTTCCAACTTAAGTGATTTCAAATTTCCCAAAGAGTTCAAAACAGTGACTTTAGGAATAAAGCGTTTTGGGAGAGATCTTAATTTTTTTCAACGACACGCGTGTTGTCAATCAGCTCACCCATTTAAAACATGTGTTAACAATGTCTGACAAACGAGCATAAAAATTATCAAAGCATTCAGACTCAGACATGGTAATTGTGTCAAATTGAGTGTCCAAATTTTGTAATTTAGATTCTTTAACCGCGTTCGTACCCTCATGTGTCAGTTTCAAAACATCCCAAGCCTCCTTAGGCGTGGTGCACGTCATAATTCGGCGAAACTCATCAGGAGTGACAGCTCCAGAAATAGCTCTCAGACCATGGGAATTAAAATTAGACATTTTATAATCATCTTTGGTCCAAGCTGACACGGGTTTTAAAGAGGTGACGTTATTAGCGGTGATCGTGGGAGGAGTCCTCCCATTTTCACAAAGCAACCAAACACGCTCGTCAATAGCTTTTAAACAAGATTTCATGCGAGCTTTTCAATAGGCATCATTATTCCCATAAAAAATAGGCACCTTATTAAATGAACGTTCCATTGAAAAATTGTGATTTTTCAAAAAACTAATTTTTCAAAAAAATCAATATCACGCAATTTTGTGAAAAATAGGAATACGCGATAAATTAGCGTAACCTACTCTGATACCAATTTAAAAAGTGCGACTTTGTGATACTGATTAAATTAATTCTCAAATATACAATTAGACATTATTTAATTATAGTCTACTTTGAAATCAAATAAATACAGCCCCTAAACATGCACCTAAATCAACCCATCAAATAAAAGGCATGCGACACAGTAAATATGCTAAGACACGATTTCAGGAAAAAACCCCTTTCGGGTAAAACCTTTATTTCACTATGAATTTATAAATCGTAACATACAATTACATAGAGAAATCTGCAATGGATCAACGCACAGCCAACCCACAAAGACACGCAGTCTTGAACTCAGCAAGAGAATACACACAGCACCCTCCCAGGACTCGCAGCCAATCTTCAATAAAGAATCTTCACGCAGCAAGATCCTTAATGACACGCAGTCATATGTTGCAGAGACGCACTCGACAAAATATGAACACAAAACAAAGTGTTCTTGGGTTCCAAAAGATTCACAAAGGTTTGGCAAGGATATGTGAATTAAAACATGAGTCTTGGGACTCAAAAATATGAAGACTTGAGCTAATAAAACTCTCAAAAATGTCTCTCCAAGTCTTGAAAAATAACTCTCCCGAAGTTGGCTTTTATAAGGAAACCAAGAAGAGTTTTAAAAATATGGAACTCTTGCCAGCGTCAGGTACCCTGAACCGATTCGGGTGTATGGAGAATCGGTTCTCCCCCCGAACCAGTTTGGCCTTCGGTTCGTAAAACTTCGCTGGTTTAGGGCTTAAAAAATGCAGCATTCTCCATAAGGTTTTTCCCCATTTTCCAAGGGCCATAACTTCTTCACCGTATCTCGGATTGAGGTACCGTTTATTCCAGTATATTCATGCGGTGAGCTATTAAACTTTCCAGTTGACCAGACCTCCAAACGGTGGCGTTAGAATTACCAAAATACGCTTGAACTTCCATATCTTTCCTTCTTTCACTGTTTTGACTTCTCTTGCGTAACACTTGCATAAAGTCCCTAAAATCATGAAACATGAAGTCGTTGAGGAAGACGTGGGACACATGATGGAGATGTTGAATGCTTGATTCCCAGACTTTGGATTGAGGCCGTTGAATGAGATCTTGTAGAGACGTGCCAAATGTAGAGGCGTACGACATACATAAATGTAAGATATCGGACATAACAAAAATGTCCTTACATGCTTTTAAAATAGCTCTAACCCTTTGAGACTAGTATGAATCGGATCGTAATTTACTAGATCACTTAATACGGGTATTCTTGAGCCCTAACAATTAAAAATTAGGGAAAATGTGGCTAGATATTTACCACAGACGACGCCATTTGTTGTTGCTAGAAATTGGTATGGAGTTAATATTAACTAAATATACTAATTACTAGAAGATAAACTAGATAAGAAACATCATTACTACAATACAATTGTAATGTAGAGATTAAAATTAAAGAGATAAAGGGGAAGAACTAGGTTTACGTGGCTCTGGCCAAATTGGTGCCAACGTCAACAAGAGTTATTTTGACTAGTGGTTACTGCAAAAAAAACCAATAAAGAATACAATTCATAATCTCTTGAGTTCTCTCTAAATTTTGGTAGCATAATAGTAAGTAAAAGTCTCATTCCTCACATAAATTTTATGTGTGTTATTTATAAGATTTTAAACAAGAGAGAAGAGATGGGGGGACACATGTTTTACCTTTACAGGTGAGGTGAGAATATGTTTTATAGGCTTAGTGAGAGAACAATCACAAGTTAGTTATTGGTACATGAGGGGATAATATTTTCATATCTCCTCTAACTACACATATATCATGTTGTTGATGTCACCCAACCACTAGGTGCACACTTTCTATAATAGTGTTAACTAACGGAGTTAGGAGGTCTATTTGGCCTTGACACACCAAGCAGAATACAAGTCAATCACATTAGGTCTCCTTGTCTCCTTCCTTGTGTTAAACCTCCACCTTGTATATCTATGATGCCAAGTTCCACCTTTCGATTGGTCCATGAGTCACCCTATATTTATGGTACAACACTACAAATGGTATTTTTAAATTATAGAAATTTGTATATTATAGTATTTGACCTTGATCAACCCTGATACTAAAATATGCGGGTTATTACATTCGGGATTGCATTTTATAAAAGAAAAAAAGAAAAAACGAAATACCGAACCGCATTATACCAAATATATGTTGTTACATTCGATCTCGCATTTCTCACCTAATTCTTATGTGTCACTTAAACTAGGGACACTCACCAAAAAATCCACTACTTCAGATCTAAGACCAACTATGACTTTTTGGTAATCCCTTTCAAGTACTATACTGTATCAATTTTCCTCAATATCGAATTGTGATGTTGTGCGGGCTACGATTCCTTCAACCACTATTTTATAAAACCACCTCAAAAATGACAGGCCTTCGCTGCATGAAAACTATTATTCGAGATTTAAAATGATTTTCAAAGGCGTTTAGACATAATGTTATAAACTTGCCCAAATATATTAGTCATGGAAAATACATAATTTTTAATTAAAAATTGATATTTTTATTTTGTCTTTTGATAACATGTTCTTTGCACACACTAAGAACCAAAAAAGAGTTAAGACACAATTCTAAAATACATTTATTTGGGATCCTTTTAATTTTAACAAAGTAGTCAATTGGTCTATATATTTTAGTTTGCTAAAACATAGAGAGAATATAGTGATTTAAAATTGAATTATGTGAAATGTCAGATATCTATAAACCACCTATAACACTGCTAGAAAGTTTTTAAGTTGAAAAAGGGCCAAATTAAGAAAATAAAGAACAACAAAACTTTCTATTACTTAAGCTTCCTCTCTCTTTCTCTAAAGATATAATTGAAAATCTTATTTTAGAACAAAACTCCTTCATTTAAAATTTATTCACTTGTGAAGATTTGGTTAGTCGTTTGGGGTAACTCTTCTTACATGATATACACTTGACAATCCTTGGAAAGATGTATAAAAATCAAACTTCTCTTTATTCGTATATTAGTTAATTTTAATGGTTTCGTTTGCAAATCTTTGGTAAATAATGAGATTTTTTTATGCTTTTTGGAACCGACTTGTTATTTCAAGAGTGAATCGATAAGTGAAAATTTCTTTTATGACGTGACTTGAATTATTAAACCACGTGAAATTGTAAACTTTCTACTTATTTTTATTTTTCCTCTACTCTCTCCTCGATGCGATATTTATAACTCTAAGGGGAAATATAGAAAAAAGACTTGTTAATATTTTCATTATATTTAAAGCGCACACAATAATTTTATTATAAAATTGGTCCTTAAAATTATTTAATACCAAAAATCTCATTTGTACCATCTAAAAATACTATTATTTTATTACCTCCGTTTTCTTAAACCCATAGTATACTCCACGGAAAGACAATCAAATATTATTTTATAAAAATACTCCCCTTTCATTTAATGTAATTATATTAGTTTACTTTTAATTAAAAAAACTATTTTATCATCTATTTTTCTTTATATATCTAGCCCCTATTTTACCTTTTGGAATATTTTGAGGCGTTTTATTTAAATAAATATTAATGTTACTTTTTTTCAATATTGTGCTAAGAATGTCACCAAACATCTTGTCATCAAAACTCATGCCTCCACTACCCATTCACTAAAGTGTAAAAGTAATTTTACACCATCAAATTTTTATATTTTCCTTTTGATTTCGATATTTTAGAAGTATTACCCACTATTCATTCCCACTGGACCACTATATATTACCACCTGACCACTATTGTTCCCCCAACACAAGATCACAATATTATATTTGCAAATTTTTCACTCCAATATTGAATTTGTAGTGTTAATACATCAATGTAATTTTGCAGTATAACTGTAAAATATAAAGTATGCAGATTATATATTTATATTCTTTTTTCTAGAAAGATGAAAAATGAAGGAAACAAATTTTAAAAATGACCAAATAAAAAATAACAGTGTAAATTTAATTATGCTTATTAAAGAAGGAGTAAAGATTGTTGGGATCTAATAGATGGAAGCTCAGCGACATCCATGGTCCAATATTTGAAAAGATTATAGCATTAGTATATTTTTCAATTAAATACCTCTTATTAAGAAAATTATAAGGACAAATTTCCAATCGAGTTAATTTGTATGTATTTAGCATTTTTCTGGACAAACGTTTGAGTAAAAGGATAGACATTGTGTATTTAATCCCATAAGCCTATGACATTGTTTGATGAAGACGTAGAGGCCAAGCTAAAAAGATTGGATATGTCATTCCATGTTTTATGCCAGGCTTATTTTCACATTTTACCGAACATCTCACGGGTATTAATGCATATTAATTATGAGTTTTTGGAATTATTTCAAAGGTGTTTGTTTCTGTTTAAAAACGCTTGGAACAATTTTTAATTATTTTTCAATGAAAATAATTTTGGTTTAATCTCGTTTGAACGAGAATAAGTCTCGTTAAAATAAAATCACGTGTTTTGTTCGAATGAACTTATTCTTTGTTCAGACGACATTCTAAACTCGTTAGAATGACTATTTAACAACCATAAAATGAGGTTCCTCTACGAAGGAAGTCACACCTCGTTAAAAGCTCATTTGAATGAGATTGTAACTTCGTTTGAACGAAATGAGATGTCGTTCAAATGAAAGTGCAATGCTCATTTGAACAACTTCTGTTTTGGTTCGAATGAGCCGACGCCTCTAAATTCGTGCTTTTAGTATTTAAAACGTGTTGGAGTCATATTTTTTAATAACTTTTGGAAAAAAATGATTTCCAATCTGTTTACAAAAGTTACAAACCCTAAGTTTCACCCTACACATTTACAGATCTAAGAGTCATAATTCTTATGCTTTGAGATCTTGATTTTGGGCACCAAAATTTGTTTCCTTCATATTAAGAGAACTTATTTCATGTTGTTCACTCCATGCATGTTGTTTGCAGTGTTTGATGGTTATTGAGCCTCAATAGTGGATATTGAGACGCTCGTGGACTCGTGCATTGTGGCAGATGGCGTGGGTAGACTCATGTGTTGCACTGTGGAGGAGCGGTTGAAGTTAAAAGAGCATAAAGAATTATGGGGGATCGAATTATTATGTAAGTCAACTGTTTATGCATTGTAAAACTGTATCATAGTTATCTGTTTGACTGGGTCATCTAAGGTTTTTCCCTTTGTGGTTTTTCTCATACATTGGTTTCTTGAAAAGATTTTCTTTATTTTATCTTCTTATCACCTTAGATGCATGTTTTAGGGTAAAAATATAAAATTTAGTAAATCAGTTTTTCGCAAGAAAGTTTTGAAATATTTGCTAAGTTTGTTTGGATTAATTTTTTAAAAGTCTCAATAATTAAAATTTCTAAAATATAAAAGTTGGACATGTGTTTATTTGGACCATCTTTGCCTAGGGGCATTCTCAAATTGGTAACAGAGCTAGAAAACTCAGTTTTTGTGTTTTGACCCCGTCTCGTTAGGCATGAATTTTAGGGTATTTGTTAGTTTTAGAACCCCCATATTTGATGGGTCAAACTACACATATTTGAAAATGTGTATAATGTCAGCACTTGAGGCAATAGATGAGTGGGTGTTGTTAGTAATTTTTAACGAGTGTTCTCCATCTATCATGATAGATGGAGAGGTAATTCTTTTTAAATCCCATTGAATCGTGAAATGAGGTTGAGCATAAATTATCATAGTATAATTCTTAATGTTTGAATGCCCTATTCTGTTATGTTACCCCAGAGGAATTTCATTGTATTATGACGTGTGAAATGTCAAAAGAGGCTTTAGATATACTATAACCCACCTATGAAGGAGCTGGTGTTGTTAAGGCTTCCAAACTGCAAAACCTCACCACTCAATTTGAAACGATTAAAATGTTTGAGAGTGAGACC
This sequence comes from Sambucus nigra, assembly GCA_949130495.1. Taxonomy (NCBI): domain Eukaryota; kingdom Viridiplantae; phylum Streptophyta; class Magnoliopsida; order Dipsacales; family Adoxaceae; genus Sambucus; species Sambucus nigra. Next base: position 166,037,980 of record OX422207.1, read on the forward strand.
TTTAATAAGTTTTATCCTAGACTGTCTGACATTTTTAACTCATCATTTAACTTGGGAGAGAAGATACGCGATAATCGAGTGATAAAGTAAATCTTAAGGTCGTTTCCTAACACATTTAATCCAAAGGTGATCGTTTTGAATTCGTTGGTTACTTTATACTCCATGAAACTTAAAGATCTTGTAAGTGACTAAAAACATATGAGCTTTTCATGTTTACCTCTAACAATGTGACGAATAAAGAAAACAACATTGCTTTGAAATTCCAGAAAGAGGAAACACCTATTTAGGATGATGAGTCTGACATCGATTCCAAGGACATGGCCATGTTGGCAAATAAATTCAAGAAAATTCTCAAATTCCAAATGTAAACGTAAGATGCAAAAAGGTTTGAAAAAATAAGAACAACAAAGACGATCATGTTACACCCTGATTTTTCGTATGAATGTATAAGAGAGTATCTATAAGGCAATGGATTAAAGTTAAGGAAAAAAATAGAGATTTATTCATTAAAGTGTCACATAACATAGTGTATTACAACTACAAGGGTGAATTACATTTATTCTCAACCCGGACTATAAAGTAAATAATAAGAAAGTGCCACTCCTTGCTCCCATCTGGTTTAGTCTCCATCCAAAAAATTACATACTTATACAAGTGACTAGTGTGTGTCATAGAGGGGGAAAATAGACTATCCTCTTTTTCGTGGGCCATCTCGAGGAAAAAGGAATTAGCAAAAATATGCTAAGCAGGTTTTACCAGTTTTATAACAATTATCTATATACATGGAAGGTGTAGTTGTATAGAATTCAGATGTCTATATACTTTAATAAGAAATTAAAAGAGTTTAAAAATGATAATCCCATACTTTTTCGATTTCAAAGGGGATATGGAATTAAATAATCAATGAGTAAAAATAAAAAATAAGTAATTCAAAACCTTTGGAAAATAATTGGCTAGGCACACAATTAAAGCGACACTCATTGGCATATATCTAAACTCTGGGCTCTCACTTATCTGAGACCATAGGTCAAGTAGAAAATTCGGTGACATAACACGATAGTCTACTCCCTAGTTAATACTGGTGCTTTTAAAATAAATAATAGTGCAATTTATAATTAGGTCCCTTATTGACAATTTTTAAACAAATAGGGACAATTTACTATTAGGTCCATTTGTTATGCCACTAGCGTGGACTTCTACAAGAAGAGAATTAGTGGACCTAAGTGTTTAAAATTTATTGAAATTCCTTTAGTGTTAAATTTGTTTGTGAGGGTCCTAAGAGTACTTTACCCTAAATAATAATGCGAAAAAGTGCAAGGTGAACTAAATCGTTATAACGAATTGTTATGATATCAGTTATTAGATGAGAAGGGTTCAAATGTGATCCAATGATAAAAATTAAAATAATCAATAACACAATAACATATGAGTATGGTAATTTCTACACATACTTTGAATCAAATAGGGCTATCATTGAATGATATCAATAGAAATTAATCAAATACACAAAATTTACTATTAAAGAGGTAAAAGAACCTAATTGAACGGAATTTTGAACGGCTTAAAAATCAAAAGAGGATGTGAGGAGGAGCTGGTACTTAAATATATGTATACAAATGTTTGTGTCAATAAGTATTGTGGGAATTGAGGTTGGTTTTAGCCAATTTATACAAAAACTATGTATCTTAAAATTTAAGGGGTTAACTTGTAATTAATTTGGGACATTAAAATCTAAGGCATAGAATCAAATACGAAATTTGGTGTAGAATACCTTTCGACTTAAAATATATGAAAGTATTTATTGAAAAATTTGGGGGTTAAAATTCGTAAGTTGAAAAAGATAAGAGGGGCAAATTTGAAATTCAAGAAAAAATATTTCAAACCTAAAACCCTATTTTTTCATAACTCTGACTAGATTTGACCAAACATAATCTTAACTTATACCATTTTGACTAGATAAATAAAATAAAACTATTGGAAAATAATTCAAATTTTTTGTATTGGCCTCGAGCCCTCACGTGCCTCGTCAATGCTCTTGGCTAAAAAGTTCATCTTAAACCTCTCAATGGTTGACTTAGGGGTTTGGAAAACTTTGAACTCGGATAAATTCTTTATTTATAAAACATTTGAGATGATTTATAAACCAACCTAACCTAATTTTTCACAAGAAATCCAAAAATATAAGTTTTAAGGATTGAGGTTTATTATACATCAAGTTATGAAAACTGTGATTTTCTGAAATTCTGACTAAACTTTCGAAGTTGTACTAAATATAGGAGAGGTTCTTTTGAGTATGGTTCTATTTATACTATCCTAAGGAAGAGTTTTATTTTTATTTTAAGGTTAGAGGTGGTCTATGTGAAGAGAATTCGAAGTTTTATGTTTGCTGAAATAGAAAACACCTTCGGACAATTGAGGGTCAATGGCTATGATTTTTCACAAACGAGCTATGCACTAGAGCTCCTAAGCTCATCATAAATCATTTCCTAGATTCAAAACTAATTTACGATCAAGAAATCAAAATTCATCATTAAAGCTCAAGCTTTAATGATGATTTTTTCCAGTTTTTTCAGACATGGAATGTTTTTTACGTAAACTTTCAACTATTTTGACTGATATAAACATAATATCAACACAGAAAATGTTTGGAATTGAAAAGATAGAATGTAATACATAAAATTATGGGGTACCTGATTTTAGAGGAAATTTTGAGTTTTGTGTGGACTAAAGTGGTGGGTTTCGGAGGCTCTATTTGTGGAGTTTTTATAAGGTAGAAGGAGGTCTTATTGGTTTGGTTTAGAGGTGGATTCCTCCAGGTTTCAAGAAGATAAGTGCATGTATTCTTGTTCCTCACATGTCTGCATGGTCATGCAATGTGATTTTGGACCCATTAGCTTAGGTAGAGGTTGGTGTGGGGAGGGGGAAATGTGAAAATAAGTTTGGTTTACATTTTAGTCCTTGGTTGAAAGTACATACACTTGTTTGCTTCAAAAGTATTACTTTTGTAAAGTTTAGGGTAATTTTTTATAATTTCATAAAGATGTAAGGACTGAAAATGATATTTTTAGTTTGTTGATATATAGAGGTTTAATTTGATATAATATTGAGGTATAGGGGTTAAGGATAGGTCAAGTAATATTTTTTAAAGTTCAGTGTTATTTTTGAAATATTTAAAACTTCAAGAGTACTAATGTAATTGAGCAAAGTTGTAGGTTTTTTAGACTAGTTTCATCATTCTTTTGAATACTTTTGAGTTTATACATTCTATAAGGGTTAAAAATGAGATTTAGGGTATCTTGATTCAAAGTATGGATATTACAGATCACTTCCCTAAGAACCGTATTGAGAACATTAAGAGGGATTAGTTGAAAAGATGTTGTGGTTGTGAGGGTATGGCCATAGGGCAACTGGGTGCCCTCCTATACTAAGGAAGGATGAAAAGAAACCGATAGCATTTAATGATACCCTTAGTGATAATGATTCAAAGAGAGGGAGACGATTCCCCCATTGAGCACAACTTTATCGCATTCATGGATAGTCATGTAAGCTTTGATGAGAAATCTTTCCATGAAGATACATCTTTGCATAACACTTCTGAGGATGTAGTTTATGGATCCCAAGTGAGTGATGGTCGAGATAGTGTAGATGATAGTGAGGATGAAGAATGGGAGGATGATAATGAACTAAACGTTGCCTTCCGTGAATTATATGTAGAAACATTAAAGGTGAAGAAGGCTAACTTTAAGTTGCAACCTAGGTTGAAATAACTTGACATAGGAAATAATGATAGTGTTTTCATTGAGGGTATTAGGATGTGAGAGGACTCTCTGAGAAAAGCTAGAGTACATTGAGGGTGAGAGAGATAGTCTCCGTGGTTTGATAGAGGTTATGAAGAAATATCTTCTTGAGTTTGTGGAGTCTAGGCCTTTACATAAGCCAAGGATATTTCATCTTGAGTCAAATTTGACTTGGAGTCTAGGTTGGAATAATTGGATAAAATGTTAGGCATCGTCCAAATAAAAAATGACAAGTGTGAAATTAGCTTCGATGATCATAATGCTTCCGCTTCGAAAACCAAGACCATACACTTGAGAGAGTCTACAAGGAACATTAAAAAGATCAACTCTTAGGTAATATCCCTCAACATGTTTACATTTGCACTAATTACGATAGAAAAGGTCACCTTAGGTGTTTTTGTTATGATCTCAAGAATGGTCCTAGGAAGTCTAAAAATATAGTCACCATTAAACGTCATATTATACCTACTTGGGTTAGAAAATCGGATTTGAATACTTTATATATGTAAGAGGGAAGTTTATATTTGATGGAGGCGTAACCCCTTTTGAGTACAATAATGATAAGTTAACTAATCACGCTATTGATTAACCACAAGACACGCAAACACAACTTAGTGAAGATAAACTCAGCTTGAATCCACAAATCTATCGTGTATAACTCAGAAGATAATAATGAACTTAGAAGCAACTCCCATAGAGGGAGAGAGAAATAAGCACCCTAGATACACCTTGGCAAGTAGCCAAACACCCCAACCACCCTCAAAGCTCTCTCTCAAGTATTGAAGCTTTGTACTAAATGACAATGGTGAGTGAGTAAACTCTTTGGTTTGTAATAAATCTCTTTCTGATGTATATTCTCTCAAGTAATAACTTTTTAAATCTCAAAAGGAACATCCCTTCCTCACAGGTGGTTGGGGCTCATAAATATCCCCCATACCACTCCCGAGGTAACTCAGTAATTAATATCTATGAAAGATATCTTTCAAACTTTATGTCATAAACATTAAATGCCTGATGCACTAGTTAGCTCCACTTCATAAACATTAAATGCAAAGGCATGCCTTTTTCCTAACCACTGTGTGTCAGGGGGTTGTCGTTCACAGAGGTGGCTTACCAACCATCTGACAACCCCAAATACCATAGTGGTTTACTCAAGTGCAGATTTTAAATTTCCTACATGGTTAGTAACATCACATAAAGTAGGTGTGACATTAAGTAGAGGGTTATTTGGTTCACAACTCAACACCCGATGGAAATCAAGGTTGATCCGCCCGAGGTTCCACGGTCAGGGTCTTTTGGTGTTTTACTAGGTGTATCTAAGATGGTCAGGACAAGCCCCAATGGTGCCTCACTTCTTAATCCTCCAAACCAAGTCCCTCTAAAATTCCCATGGTGAGGTCGTTCGATAGATCATGAAAGCTCTCCTAGGCCCTTCCAAGTCTGGTCTCTCGCGATTACCGTTCGACCTCACACAAAATCATTATAATCGTTACAAATCATGGTCAATATAAATAAAGAGATGCAACCATACTAAGTTAAATCCATAGGACTAAAGGGTGAGCTCTCTCATTCAGCTTCTTTACCGGAAGATCCCTCTGGGCTGTCATGCCGAACTACCTCGTTTGAGCTGCATCGCTTTGGGCTACATTGCTGCCTTATTGAGCGGCATCGTTACCTTAATCCTGAACACTGATGTTAATGAGGGGATTATATATAATCTCCAGATTACCTTCAATCCCCCTACATTTACCCCTTGTGTAAAGATTTATTGTGGAAATAAGAAATGTCTGCACGAAAACTTCTCAATCCGATGAACCTTCTCTGTGTGAAAAAAAAAATTCTAGCATCTTTTACTTTATTACAACTACTGCAGTTAACGCCTCTGGGAAAAATTAAAATTCTCCCTGATTTGCCTGAGTCGAAGTACTGCGACTTATTGATGCTTTGGCAAAGGGACATCGCAACTTTTTCTTCTTACTGAGCTTCAACCGTTCTGGCTTGACTACTTGAAATTCTCCTGATAGACCTACTGACTTTTTCAGATACTCATTTTTACTCTAGGGAAGTGAAATTCTCCCGTGTAAACTTCTTCCTAGGAAATTGTCCCTATTTGAAGGTACTACTTCGTTTGGGCTCTACTACATCGTCGTTTCATCATGTTCAAAAAAGCATAAAAATTCTCCCCGATGTAGCTGAGTCATAATTAGATAATGTTTAGACTTATAGTGAGGGAACATCGTATCTTTTTGAACCGTTAGGACAACTTATTCGTTGGGAGTTATTGGATATGTCTAATAAAAATTCTAGCGCTAAAACTAAAACTTGCCTAGGAAGAAAACCCTTTATATTCTCCATGTGTCACTTCATTAATGATGTGGTAATGTCTTTTCAACTGTCAGGACCCTTCCCAAAGTTCCATATGTCTATTTGAAATGATTATAGGCAGCTTTGCACGTGTGGTGGTGGGAAACTCAAAAGAAAAACCCAAAATTTTCAAACGGCTATTATTCAAAAACTTAACCATTTTTCCCTTACTTTGTCTTCGTTGTCTTTAACTCCTAGCATTCTTAGAGAGAGGAAAGCCTCATAGCGCCATTGTTGCCAAGCCTTTATCTGGTTTGCTTCTTCCCATCGTCTCTTACACCACCACCTGTGGTTATGCTCCTCTATTTTCTTCCATAGCCCTTTCTTACTAAGCTATTTATTTCATCGCCACGTATTATGGCTTCTTCAAGTGTTTCTAAGGCTACCACCACCGCTAATCACCCAAGCTCCACCTCGGTGTCCGCTGCCACCCTAGTGCTACCACCTTGGATGTTTCTCATTAAGAGCAGCTAATTTTTTATCGTCGATCTCCCATCTTTGGCAAGGGTGATGACTTCTATGGTTTCAATAAGACCTAAACTTTCAGTGCTAAGTATGATTCTTTGCTTCTTGGGGATAAGGATGATGATTCAACAGAATGGGGCTTCCTCCCCTCAAAGGGAACTATGCGTTTTCGTCTTGAACGAGGTGACCTCCCTTGGTCCCATATTGATTTTGAGGGGCCTGGAGGCTCCCCTGCTAATTTTACCGCTAGGAATGTGCATATGCAGAGCTCCTATGCCATGACTCTCACCAAGGTAGGGTTGCATCAATGGTTTAGCGAGTTCACCTTTCTAAAAAATAATGCTTCTTTTTCAGTCCTAGTTTCTATCTGGAACGTTATGACTCATACCTTTATAGCTGCGTGGGGTGAGTTTATCGTGACACTAGAAGATGTTTGTGAGCTTCTAGGTCTTGAACCTACAGGGGGTGTGCCTTATACCGATGAAGCCAAAGAGGCTGCTAGCCGTTCGGAGTTGGATGTATATGTCGAAGGTGCATAGATACTTCCAACAAAGACACTTTCACTCCCCTCATAAACTACGTATTCCAAGATCCATCTAAAAGTGTTTTTTCTGAAGATTCCCCTGGACAAGGTACATCCCTAGAATTGGCAGCTTATATTCTTATAATCCTTTCTCGCTTTATTTTGCCTAGGAATCCAAACGACTATCCACGGAGGGATATTATCAACTTATCGATCCGTTTGGCCCAGGGTATCAGGCTTCCCCTAGCGGCAATGGCCTTGGGATCTCTTTATAACTGTATTGAAAGAACCCACTGGGATATGGAACTGTCCCTTGGTCATTATAACTTAGCTAATTTGTCTTATGCCATAATTTTGGCAAGCTTCCTCTATGTTCGTTTCCCTGCGATAGCGGCCAAGACTATTCATCCTCCCTCTGAGGAAGCCATACTGCCCCCTCACTCCTATATTTTCCATAAGAGACAGAGTCGTAAGGAGTTAATTCCTATTATTAATCAACCTACGAGTTTTTTTATGAGGACTTATGGAGAGGAGGTCTTCTTCCATACTTAGGATTTTTTCAAGCATGAAGCAAGGATGGTCCAGTCAAGTACTTTGAACCTCATCGTTGAAGACCCTTCGCTAGCCGTGGTCCTTTTGTTCTCACTAGGGTACCTGCCTTCCTACACCAGTGAGCATTACAATCCAAATCAATGCAACCGTTAATTCGGTTTCGATCAGGGGCGCCTCACCCCGTTTTCCAGTTATTTCACCCCAAAGTCTCTTTGAGCGAGGCATGTTCCTTATATTTGTCTCCTTTCGCGTGGGGAGTAAGTTCTACAATGGATGGGCGATTCACCATTCCAAGCATCACCAGGCAAGAGTATGTGACCCCCTATTTGCAACGAAGTACTAGCCGAGATAGCTGGCCCAAATTTCTGTGTTCGTTCACGGGTCTCCAGTGTATCCCTCAGTTCTTTCGTCTTCTGCCCTGGAGCTGGGGATGAAAGGTAATTCTATTCTTGGTATTGAGTTCCCTCTAAGAAAAATCCCCAAGGATCCTCCCACTGAGGTTCCTCCACAATTCTCCATGATTCCTGCTGCTACCCCAAAATCCAAAAAAGCCCCAACACCCAAATAACCTGCCCCTTCTGGAGGTATTTCGGGTGAAAGTGTTTCAACCAAAGCAGCCTCTAGCGAAGGACCTTCCCAACTGTCAACCAAAAAAACTAGGAGGTCCAAATCTGGGACTTTCTCAAAGACTAAGTCCCAAACGTAGTCAATAACTCCTTTGGAAGCACTCCCCATCGCCCCCGTTCCTTCTCCCATGCCTACCGAAGTGAGTGAGGAGTTAAGAAGGAAAATTTAGGCTGAGATGGAGCGAATAAATGATGAGTTTTTATGACATGCTCCCATTCTTCCTCCTGCTAATGCCTTCCCTACTATCTTAGTTGACCCAACGGAACAAGGGTCAAAGAGGAAGAAGAGCTCAAAGGTTCCTCAAAGTGCTGGTGCTGCGGGTGTGAGGAAAAAGACTCTGGGTACTAAGTCCCAAAAGAAAAGAGCTACATACCTGCATCCCATCCCATCTCCCTTTATCGTTGCCTCCCCTCCTTCTTCGCCAGTCATTATATCCTCCTATTATCCCTCTGGATCTGAGGTATGCATGTGTGTTGTTGTTATTACTCACATTTTTCTAAAACGAACTGCATCTGTCTAACTCTTAACAACTTTAGTGCAGGAGGTTGAAGAAGAAAGACCCATCCCTTCCATGAGTCCTTTTATGGGGGACGTTTCGGTTCTTCTCAGACCGATGTAACTCCTCCTTGTTACCCCGGGTGTACTTACTCTCGTCGTTTAGCCTCACAATGTGCGAAGGATGTTGCTACGGGGGTGATTCCATTGAGTCTATGGGAATCTATTCTCAACCAAAGATAACTCCCCCAGCTTCTTCTGAATTATCACCTCAGCTCGAGGTTCTTCTGCCCATCATTCTAGCTGTAGAAAGTTCCCTTGAGGTATTCTCAATCACTATTAGTTCTAACGTCTTTTCTTTCTTCCACCCCTTTTTCTAGTTTACCACGCTGAACGTTAATCTATTGGGATGCCTCAGGTCGAAATGACGTCTTTATTAGATAACTTTCTTCTTCCCGCAGTGTTGATGAGGCCCATAACTGTAGTTCCCCTCTTCAGTACCATAACTGAGGTAAGTAAAACTTAGAGATATTTTTCCTTTCTTCTGTACTTATTCCCCATTTCTAACACTTAGCTTCATTTTCGCAATTTTCTGCAGATCTTTTCCCACCAACTTCTCTTGGTGGTCTGCCTATTCCTAAGGCCAGCGTTGATTTTTTTGCCCCGCATGGTGATTCTTCTGCATCCATCAACGTTGGGGCATCACTTGGAGGTGAAACTTTCTCCACCAGTGGGACCCCTATGTTAGCCTTGGTACCTTTTATTGGAGAAGGATCTTTACCAGACCTTGGGGTTTCTTTAGTTGAGGGTGCCGTTGAGTCTTCTGAGGAGATAAATCTGCCCCCACCAGTTCCTGCCGTTGTGGCCTCTTTGACGACTCCCATTCTTGCTCCAGCCCTTTCTGAGGTACTTCGCTAGTGTCCCTTCGTTTCTCATTGTTTGTCATTTATTCTTGACAATGCATAAAATCTAGAAGAGTCTCATTTCTCAAACTTTCAAACTTCACCGATACCGGTGAATGAAAACACTTGTTAAGATTTTTCGTCAAACCCCACCCGTAATGATAACTTAACATTGAAAACACTTGTTAAGATTTTCGCAAACTCCACATATAACGGTGACTTAACAACGAAAATGCTTGTTAAGATTTTTCACAAACTCCACCTATAACCGTGACATAACAATGAAAACAGTTGTTAAGATTTTTTGTAAACTCTGTCTATAATGGTGACTTAACAACAAAAATAATGGTTAAGATTTTTCGCAAACTCCACCTATAACGATGACTTAACAATGAAAACACTTGTTAAGATTTTTCTCAAACTCCACCTATAATAGTGACTTAACAATGAAAACACTTACTAAGATTTTTCGCAAATTCCACCTATAATAGTGACTTAACAATGAAAACACTTACTAAGATTTTTCGCAAACTCCACCTATAACGGTGACTTAACAATGAAAATACTTGTTAAGATTTTTCACTTAACTCGTTATTTCTTCTACTTATTCTCAAGTTGCTAGTGAATCCTTTCCGACGGGAGAGAAATCTCCACCAGTTCTTTCGTCCATCGCTTCGTCCCATCGGGAACTCGCTATTTCAAAAGATTCTAGTCACAACGACCAAGGTTCCACGACTGGTGCTGCTACTGATAGCGAATATAGTTGTGATCTTCCTCTGCCTAACCTAGCTCCTCATGACTTTTTCCTTATGGTATTTTAGCGTTCTCCTCAAATGCCTGCCATCCATCATCTGGTAATTAAGCAGCTTGCAATCCACCATCCTGAGACTTTCACTATGGATTGTCTGCGTTCCAACATCCTTGTAATGATCCATAGGCTTCAGAACATAGCAATCGTTGTTGTTGATATCGTTAGCACTCCTACCACGAATGTTACAGGACCTCTCCTCAACCAATTCTTGGGCTATCTGAGGGAGTTAGGCTGAGATGTCTTCCATTTTGACTGGATGATTGGGCACTTAAAAACTTTGAAGAGACAAAGACTAGAGAGCCATAGGGAGTTGCTACAGAAACACCGGGAGGATCAGTGGGCTAAGGAAGCTAGGTTGGCCAAGCTAGAACCTCTACTTGAAGCTGCCAACAAGAAGGTAGAGGACATTGAAGAAGCTCTGCGTTTGGAGAAGCTTAAATGAGAGATACTCCTTATCGAGCGTACACAAGTTCAAACAAGGTTGGGGATTTCTATTAATTCCCAATAGTCTTGCCTAAAAGCTTCTTCGGGCCTGCTTGGATATTTTTTCTCTGCTCCGGACCTGTGGTTCCTCTTAGGCCAATGAACTCTTTCTCTTTTGTATACATTCTCTATTTTTTTCTTATGTAATTCTTGGGCAATAGCTCCCAATCATGTAATGCCCCAAAGTTTTTAAAAGAAAGAAAAAGATCTATATTTTCCTATGCCACTTCTTTATGCTGTAACTGCTTGCGTATATTAAAATATTTTACAGTTCGTTCATCTCCACTCAGGTTGTAATAATAGACATAAAAAAACAACTTGTATATTCATAACAACAACAACAGCTAGATACAACGATGGTCTAAAACTTAATTTCGTATACATGATAGACTTTCAACCATTTATTGTTAATCCTGAATGGATTATCTTCTTCCATCTTAGAAATTAAGAAATAACCTGAATCATGATAGACTTTTACAATTCGCTACAAACTTAGTCAGAGGAAGCCTCCTGATGTGCTTCACTACTGCCTTCAAAATGAGGTCTCCCTCTACGAACTTTCTTGGTCTCACCAAGTAGTCATATGTCCTAGAGAGCTGCTTCATATACATTTGAAAGTGCTGTATCGCATTATCCCTATGTTCATCCAACGCTTCCAATTGCACATGTCTTTTTTGAGGGAGCATGATACTTCGCAAGGCGTATCGGGCAGAGGGAACTTCCAACTCTACCGCGAGAATTGCTTCATCTCCATAAATAAGGGAAAATGGAGTATATCCAGTGGGCTTCCTTTTAATCGTTCAATAGGCCCACAATACAGCTGGTATCTTTTCATCCCACGATCCTTGGAAATCCTCCATCGTCTTAGCCAAGATGTTAACCAATGCTTTGTTAGTTGCTTCGGCTTGACCATTTCCCTTTGGGTATGCCACCGTTAAGGTATGATGAACAATGCAATACTTGTCTGTGAGAATTATTACCTCTGAATTGGCGAAAGGGGTTCCATTATCAGAGAGAATAACCTTTGGAATCCTAGAATGGCAAATGATGTATTCTATAATGAAGTTGCTCACTACTCCTGTTGTTGCCTTTTTAGTGGTATTGTTTCATCCCACTTTATAAAGCACTCCGGTGCAACTAGTATCCAGACCTTCCCCCTCGAAGAAGTATGTATCGCTCCCACCAGGTCAAATGCCCTGGTGTAAAAAAGATAAGGTGTTTCCAAGGAGGGTAGATCCACCGATAGGGCATGGATCATATTTTTATGTAGTTGATAAGCCTTATATTTTCGAACAAACTCAGCGGAGTCCTTCTCCATTATTGGCTAATAATACCCCAGCATCATCAATTGGTCATACAACTTATCCCCTCCTATGTGAGCTAGATCGTGCGCTTATTTAAGGACTTCAGTTGCTTCTTCCTTCGTCATGCAATATAATGGCCGATTGAAGTAGCCCCTTTGATAAAGATGCCCCTCCTGAACGTAAAACCTCGGGCCCTTCGCTTGATTCCCATCGCATCAATTTTCTCTATTGGGACAACTCCATCTTTAATGAAGTCAATATAGGGTTGTCTCCAGTCTGATTGAGCTTTAACGAAATGGCATTCAGCTGCATCGAAGAATAGTTGGCACTTATCGCATTTCTGTCATAGCTCTGCTGTGTCCTGTTTCATTCTAAGCCAGAAATATCCCTCCCTTTGAATTCTCCTGTAAAGAGGTATCTCAGTTATTTCGCAGTTCTCCTCATGAGTTTTCTTTAACTTTCGCTCTGCTTCTTCTGGGCCGATGCATCTTGACAACCATCCTCCTGCTTTTCTGAAATAAAGGTTTCCCTTATTTATAAAGTATTAGCCTAATTCCTTCAGCTCCATCTCTCCTTCTCGAGACTCTAGTTGTTTTCTAATTTCTCCCCTCCATTCAGATTCATCCTCCATTGACAGAATTGATTGTACCACCGAAAGAGCTGTTCTTCATTAAATCACAACTGTAGTTGTATCGCTCCTCATGACCATCTTCTGAGCGATGGTGGTATAGGCATCTGGATGGCGGTTCATTGTTTGGGGATGTCTCTTGATCTTGGTTTGATTGAACTTTTAGAGAAGCCTCTGAATTATTATTCTGTAAGGTGCCAGACTTAGGTGTTTCAATGCATATTCTCCATTCACTTGGTGAATCACTAAATTCAAATCACCCTTGCTACAAAGTGAACGAATTCCCCTTCGAAGGTCATTCAGTAACCCTGGTACCAATGCTTTATACTCTGCTTCATTGTTGGAACAAGGGAAATCTAACTTGTAGGAAAGACAAATCTCCTCCATTCCTTTTGAAAAAATAACCCATGTTCCTCCTTTTCTTTCTTCTGAAGATCCATCGAACTGCATGTTCCATTCTTCATCGCTTTCATCTAAGTGATTGGAATGTAAGTCGTCTCCTGGAATATTTTCTCTAGGTGGTTCAAACGTCCCCAAGGGGAAGATTTCCAAGAGATCTGCGTACGCCTAGCTCTTGATTGTGCGAGGCACCACGCACTTCAAATCATATTCTGAGATGATGAGGAACCACCTAGATGACCTACCGATTAATATAGTTATTGTCAGTAAAAACTTACTAGGATCACATCTTGTTATGATATTAATTGTAAAAGACAGCATGTAATGTCTAAGTTTTTGCGCTACAAAGACTAAGGCTAAATAGTGCCTCTCTAAGCTACTATACCTGACCTCTGTCCCATGTATGATTCTACTGAGGAAGTAGACTATCCGTTCTTGCCCGCCAATCTCCTGTGCTAACAGAGATCCAACGAACCTCGTGGTGGATGTGATGTATAGCTGCAACGGTATTCCTACCTTTGAGGGAACCATGGTTTGCGAAAAAATGAGCAGCTTCTTCAGCCCAATGAGAGACTCTTGGTGAACCTCCCCCCATTTGAATTTTGTGTTCTTTCATAAAATAAGCGTCAATGGGTGCATTATTTCGATCAATCCAGGCATAAACCTCTTAAGGTAGGAAATTTTACCAAGGAAACTCTTCAGCTCCTTCGTCATTCTTGGACTTGGCATCTACAAGATCAGTCGCTGTTTATCCTGATCCATCTGCACCCCTTGTCGATCAACTACAAAACCTAGAAACTTTCCACTAGTTATATCGAAGATGCACTTCAGTGGGTTCATCTTCAGCTTATACTTCCTGAATCAAGAAAACACATTCCTCAATTCGCACAGATGAGACTCCTCCTTCCTCGATTTGATGATTAAATCATCCATATTAAATTACACAAATTTATGAATTAAGTCTTGGAAAATAGCCATCATTGTTCTTTGATAAGTAGCCCCAGCATTCTTGAGTCCAAACGTCATTACTTTGTACATAAAGTTGGTCAAAGGGGTTCTAAACACTGTCTTCTCTGCGTCTGTGGGGTCCATCTTAATCTGGTTGTATCCTATATACCCATCCATAAAGGTGTACATCTCATGACCAACCGTTGCATCTATTAAGCTATAAATTAAGGGTAGAGGTAACTCATCATTGGGGTAAGCCCTATTCAAGTCTTTGAAATCCCCATAGATCATTATTTAATTTTTGTCTTTCTTTCCTATTAGGACAATGCTAGACAGCCAGAGTGGGTGCTCTATCGATTTGATGAACCTTATTTTTAATAAGCATTAGACTGCTTCCTTGATCTTATAGTCCATCTCAGGCTTGTAAGTCCTCGTTGCTTGCTTCACCGGAATGCCTGAAGGCATCATGTTCAACTGGTGGCAGCTCGCTTCCTCATCTAACCCTTCTATTTCTGTGAACTTCCAAGAAAAAATATCTATGAACTCCCTAATCAACTCAACCAAGGCCTCTTATTTCTCCTTACTGATATCCTTCGAGATGGAGCTGGGCCTTGGATCCTCCCCTTCTTTTGCCAGATTTAACTGCTCCAACTCTTGTGCCTGTGGCTTCGGTTGATCTGCCATGTAGTCTAGTTCTTCGGCGACATCTTCCACGAACACCTGTATGTTGGAGTTGTCTATCACCATATATTTCCCATATTGATCCATAAAAAAACACTCATATATTGGGTCAGCCTCATTATCAGTTTCTTCAACCGCCCATTCACACCATTATAACTGATACACCACCTTTCCCTCTTCGGTAACAACCTTCTTGCATCGTCTGCTAGCAAATGCAACTGCCTTCCTCTTTTTTCTCTAGAATCCCTAGCGACTCTTTCTCCTGAGAATCAACTCAACACACTTTGTCATTCGACCTCATGCTCTGTCGGATCCATTCTGTGCCTAATTTTGTCTTTGAGCTACTTCGAGATGTTTTGGGGACGAGGGACCACCTGGTGGGCTTCTTCTACCATCACTCTTTTACTGCTTGAAACTTCATTATTCTTCCCATTTACAGGCCCTATCCTTTCCCTGATCGAGGGAACCCATGATCCCTCGATTCTTTTTATTAGGACTCTGACGTTGTCCTCTAATTATGTGTAAAGGCTGCATATATCTGGTGAGATTCTTCGACAGCGAAGGTCCTCTTTGTAGCTCTAATAGTGATCTTCAGTCCATTGATGTTGGCCTTGGAGCACTCGTGATACGTCGAAGGAACTAACCCTTGGTTGTGCATCCACACTCTTCCTATCAAAAGATGTTAAGAAGTTTCACTCTCTATTACGTGGAATTTTATGTGATAACTCAGAGTTCCCATCACGATCCCAATGTTCACATACCTAATGGACTTGGAAAACTGATTGTCATAACCTGAAATTACCAGAGGCATGGGGACTAACCTTTCCTCTGGAATATTAGCTGCGTGGAAAGAATTGATTGGCATAATGTTGATGAAGGCTCCCCCAACCATAAGATCCATTGCAGAGCTAACTCCATTAATGCTGGAAGTCATATATAACGGCCTATTATGAGGGAATCTCATGGCCCTATCAGCATCGTTAAAAGTTATCTCTCACAGAAACCTCTTTACCAACCTGGCCATGGGTCCCTTCCATCTCAGCGAAGGGATTGCATTCTTCCTCACAATGTCAAGGATTGACTGGGTTATCTCCAACCTACTTTCCTTTGGCATCCCCACCTGGTCGAAGAACCAGGCAAAATTTGGAGACTTCGAAACTACACAGTATTCCATAGCTTGATCTACTTACTTTCCTTCAACGTTGTATACATCCTCCACATATTTATCACTTGCTTCGTCATAAGCTAATAATATGTTAGCCATTCCCCGAGTTCAGTCTTTCAAAGTCTCTTCAAACTCCTACTGCTTCATCATTAGCTCCCTTGCTTCTCTTTCTGCCTCATCGTCATAAGCCACCACCATATTGGCCCCATGTGCTGGGAGTGGGTTGTTGTTAAGATTTTGCGGAGGGATTTGCAATGTTCCTACCTTCACATATTTCTCAATGATTCTTCTTAGCATGAAATAGTTCTCCGTTGGATGTTGGATCTTTTGACGGATCTGGAAATATTTAGGATCCGCTCTAGTTGTTGCGTCTGGTTCCCCTGTGGGGATGCCCTTTGGTTCGTACATCGTTCCTCCTTCAACCATGACTTTGTAATAGCTGACAGCCTCCTCTACTGTAGAAGGCAACGGTGGTGGATCCTACCTATCTCTCACAAACTTTCTCTTATTCTCCCTCTTCGTTAGTTTTCCCCCATTTGCTCCTTCGGTGTATCCCACCCATGGGGGCTGAGACCTCCCTCCCACAGGTTGTATCGGCTACCTAAACATCATGGGCACCAGCACCAGATTTAGTCGTACTACCAATGAGATATTCCTTGCTTCCTTCAGGAATGCTGAAAAAGTTCCCTCGCGCGTCTCATTAATAAGATGACAGATGTACTCAGGAAGCAGTCCTTCTGCATAGATCTACAGTAGTTTGGATTATTTGGCCTCCTCCCTCACATCGAGGGATCTTTCCCTAAACCTTCGAACGTATGCCACAACCTCTTCACCTGGTCTTTGTTTCTCTCTCCCTAGTTGGTTCAAGGTAAACTCAACTTTCACCAGAAAGAACTTCTGGACAAATAAAACGTGCATCTCCTCCCACGTGGAAGCACTCTTAGGAGCTAAGTGAGAATACCCGGTATACGCTTTATCGGTTAAGGATTTGGAAAACTCCCTTAACTTGAGTTTTTGGTTGTTGCAGTGAGCCCCCAAATGTTCAACGAAGCGTTTAATCTTCTACTTCGGGTTCCCACCCTTTCCTGTATATTTTTCAAAGATAGGAGGAATATAATCTTTTGGGTAGGGCTCGTCGTTATAAACTTGAGGATAAGGCATTCGAAAGTCGTCATAGATCGAAGCTAACTCGCCAGAAGATTATAAGGAAGCTTGCATGAATTTTAGCATCTCTTTCTGCATCTCTTTCCTCATCTCTTCCATAGCTGATACTGTTCAAGGAACGACTAGAGGGATCGTAGGCGGAGCGCCTGTTGCACCTGGATCAATCATCACAGTTGGAATGATTGGTACTCCTATATCTCCCACTATTGGGTTCACAAAATGGGGTATGCTTACTGGAGTCGTTCCTATTAAAACTGCGCTTGGTGAGGCCATTAGGGCTACCCCGGGTGTTACAAAGGAGTTGGCTTCAAATCCCCCTAATACCGTTGACGCTACGAGAGTTTGCAAAAACTCACAAGATTTATTCACGAGGAGTGCCACTTGGGCTGGTCCCAACCCAGCGCTCGTGGAATCTTATGTCACCCCTAGAACGCCTGTCGCCGTTTGAACTGGAGGTACCTCCAGTCGAGGGGCTCCATCCCTTGAAACCTCCAACTCTCTCGCCGCCTTCTCTTAATTATTTTGAATTTCATCAAAGTTAAGTCTTCGATTAACGTTATCTTGCACCATACTCCTTTCTTAGAAGAATACCTCCCTAGCAGAGTCACAAAATGTAAGAGGCTAGTTTAGATTAGATGGAGGTGTAACCCCTTTTGAGTACAGTAATGATAAGTTAACTAATCACACTATTGATTAACCACAAGACACACAAACACAACTTAGTGAAGATAAACTCAGTTTGAACTCACAAATCTCTCGTCTATAACTCAGAAGATAATAATGAACTCAGAAGCAACTCACTTAAAAGGAGAGATAAATAAGCACCCTAGATACACCTTAGCAGGCAGCCAA
This sequence comes from Sambucus nigra, assembly GCA_949130495.1. Lineage (NCBI taxonomy): Eukaryota > Viridiplantae > Streptophyta > Magnoliopsida > Dipsacales > Adoxaceae > Sambucus > Sambucus nigra. The sequence goes on from OX422207.1 coordinate 166,056,140, forward strand.
ACACCCCAACCACCCTCAAAACTCTCTGTCAAGTATTGAAGCTTTGTAATAAATGACAATGGTGGGTGAGTAAACTCTCTGGTTTGTAATAAATCTGTCTCTGATGTATATTCTCTCTAGTAATAACTTCTGAACTCTCAAAAGGAACATCCCTTCCTCAGAGGTGGTTGGGGCTCTTAAATAGCCCCACACCACTCCCGAGGTAACTCAGCCATTAATAACTGTGAAAGACATCCCTCAAACTTTATGTCACAAACATTAAATGTCTTATGCACTAGTTAGCTCCACGTCATAAACATTAAATGCCAAGGCATGCCTTTTTCCTAACTATTGTGTGTCAAGGGGTTGTCGTCACAAAGGTGACTTACCAACCATCTGACAGCCCGAAATACCACAGTGGTTTACTCAAGTGTAGATTTGACATTGCCTAGCTGGTTAATGACATCACATAAAGTAGGTGTGACATTAAGTAAAGGGTTGTTTGGTTCACAACTCAACGTCCGATGAAACTCAAGGTTGCTTTGCCCGAGGTTCCACGCTCCCCCTACAATATAGTACACTTGTTGATTCTCACTTGATTGCACATGATACTTTCCATGCTATATCTGATGGATGACTGTGTTAATTTGTTTTTCATACTCTAGTTGTGCTTCATGATATATGTTTTCTAGTGTTATGACATGTGTATCTTTTGTAATTTGATTTTTTATTTATGAGTCATATTGAAAACTATAAAAATATTTTCTTTATCTATTGAGTTTGAGTTCCAAAATTAAAAAAAAAATTGTATTTTTTTTGACAAATTTTAGAAAAACTCAAACAAGATTTTTGTGTTTGTATATTTTAGTATTACACATTTGGTGTGGCATATTGGTGTGTTTGAATCCAATTCACTTTGTACTTTTCATGTGACTAGGACATTTGATTATGATTATAGACACATGGACTGTTCTTAACCATATTACCATGAAGTTGTTTCGAACTTGATTTGCTTTATGGATTTCACATTGTATACGCCTCCGCAAACACATGCACGAGCTTTTTGAATTTTAACTTCACATGTATATTTGAGATTTGTGAGATGTTAACCCATCAATATTGTCCTCTATATGTTATGTGACTGTGGGGAATTTGTGAATGTTAGAATCATTGTCCGTGAGGTTTATTTCAATTGAATTGAAAATAGATGAGGGTACACGAAAAATGGCTACGAAAGGAGAAAATATCCTTTACTAGAGAGCCACCGTTAGCAAAAGATTAAAGGCAATAAAAATAGAAAAAATACCAAAGGCCAATGTAGTTAGTTTATTTGGGCTTTTAAAAAGAATATCTTCAAAAGAATTGAGAAAAGAAAAAATGTTAGATGTTTATCTTTTGAGGGTGTTTAATTGAAGATCAATGAGTTTGCACAATGAATCCTAGTTATACTTATTTTGTCAGGACGTTATTGATTTTTATAATCATCAATATTTTAGGCTTGTGTGTATTGTGCTTGTTTGTTCATTAAGTTCACTTTATCTTGTCACTTGAGACTAAATCTTAGTTTGATAAAGTTTTGCAGTCAATTAGAGCTTCTTGAGCATATTTGAGTGTTTAGGTCATAATTCATTTGTCTAGTTCACACCCGTTCATTAAATCTCACATGTTTAGACTCATCGATACTATGCTAGTGTGTAAAGCTTATGTATTTTGTGTCGAGTTTGTGGTCGTTTATACCTATATATATATATATATATATATATATATATATACCGGATTTTCATTGATATATTTTGCATATATTATATATGGTATTGTGGTTTTGAGTCTTTGCAGTTTACATTTAGTCCATATTTGCCATATGATTAATCATTTGGATTATTTGTTCTTGAAACGTTGTGTGTTTGCTACACTTTACACTGTTGCATGCTGTTTTCCCTTCTCCATATGCTTAAAATTATAGTATCAAATTTTCTCATATTAGTATCTTAAGATCACGTACTTATATGACGATTTGATTTTGGGGGAGTACTTGTTTTATGCTATCTTACTTTGTATATTCCTAAACAAAAAGTGGAGAAATGGTATATTTCCTTTGCATGATTAGGATATCTTTATCTTGGGGGGAGACATCTTATCTAGGTTGAGATTATTTAGACATTATTATATGTTTATACATTTCTAAATTTATCTGTGTTATTTTCTTTTTGCATTTGAATTGTGTGTTTAAGTGTGCAGGGTTACAAGGTGATACCAATGTATCAAAGTTTCCAAGAAAAGAAAATCTACTCAAATTTGTTTGTCTGTCAAGCATCTGAATGAGTCTTTTTAGAGAGCTTGACGACCTATAGTATTTTTGGCTTGGATTTTCCCCGGAATAGCCCAAGGGGGAGATTTGTAATGACAAATTTCTAATGGAGTCAATTTCTATTTCGGACAAAACGTTTGTGTCATAGGATAGACTTTGTGTATTTGATCCCATGAGCCTATGACGTTGTTTGGTGACGATGTAGTGGCCAAGATTCAAAGATTGGATATATCGTGCCGTGTTTAGTGCCAAATTTTCCGTCACGTCTTACTGAGGATATCAGAGGTATGAATGCGTATTCATTACGAGTCCTTGGAAATATTTTAGGGGCGTTTATTTTTATTTAAAGACATTTCGAACTATTTTTAATTATTTTTAAAGAAAACTAATTTTAGTTTAATCTCATTTCAACTAGAATAAGGCTCGTTAGAATGTAATTACGTGTTTCATTCAAATGAGCTTCTTCTTCATTTAAACAACATTATGAACTCGTTAGAATGTGTAAAACTTGTATGTGTGATACTGATTAAACCGAATTGTAAGTTTCCAATTTAGACTTATTTAATCGGTGAAAAATATCAAACCAAATTAATTCAGCCCCCAAATATGCAACTATATGTGTGTGTGTGTGTGTGTGTGTGTGTCAAACCATCACAAATAAAATTTCTAACTCAAACATTTTAAGAAAAACCCCTTTCAGGAGAAACCTTTATTTCACTATAAAATAGTAAATAGCAATTGACAAAGATTACAATGAAATCTTCAATGATCACTCCTCGAACAATCGCATGGACATGCATCCTAGAGTCAACAATGGCACAACTGCAGTAGTCCACACGAATAAGCAGTCCGAATCAGTTAGGAACACCCTCATGCATTCCTAATCGACATGCAGTTGTAGTCATCCGTAGAGATAACACTCCACAAAGAAATAACTTCACCAAAGTTGTATCTTGGGTTCCAAAATAATTTACGTTAAGATTGAGATGTTTTGTGAATTGAAAACAATAATGGATTAAACCCTAAACAAAGAAGACAAAAAATTCTTCCGATTTGGAATGTTTTCAGAAACTAAAATGTCGGATCTTCTTAATGAAAACGGAATGGTTTAATATGCTTTATATAAAACACTTAAGGCGGTAGATCGCTAGAACGAAAATAGCCTGTCGCTCGAACGAGGACATGTGGCGCTCGAAAGAGATTTGCGCGACATTGCTATGTCACTTGAACGACATTAGCAGGTCACTTGAATGACCTTTTTTTTACTTTGAAAAAATTCTTTGATGAAAACTCCGCTTTAACACTTAGAAAATATTTTAGAAAAATTATCCTAACACTCTAAGTAAACCATTAAGGTACTTAAACAAATCCTTACCAAAATTAATCTCACGGATAATTGAATGTTGAAGAACGTTGATATTCGGATCCATCTTGACGCATGATCGAACTTGAATAAGTCTTCAACGGTTGTAGCAGTATACAACATACTCAATTGTAAACGGGGCAATAACCTAATGTCCTTACAAATCTCCCCCTATGCCTATGCCGTTACAAAATAAGAACATCTGAATTATCATATCAAAATGCCTATACAAATCTAATACCCTCCCATGAACCCAAAACTGAAAAGGTACTAAACATGTAAGTCTGGAACTTTTTCTCTAAAAAAATCTTTAACTTTAAAGCTTCAAATCTTTAAGCTTTTCTCATTAGGGTGTGCAAACTTTTGATTTTTAATTTTGTACCTACACACATGAGACAAAGCATATACCTTCATGACATATCAAGATTGAAATGATATAATAAAAAATCAATCATCAAGTCTCCCCCATAATTCGTTCTCCCCCTTTTTATTTGACCGAAATAGACAAGGAAAAGAATATACAAATCATGGAGTGTCATGACAAAAAATTCATAGCAAACATGAATCAATCTACACTCATGCAAAGGAGTAACTCAGAAGCATCCACAAACTATTTTTTTTATTTTTCGTACAAAAACTACAAAAATAATTTTACAAAAATCAAACACTATGAATTTACACTAAGACAACCAAATCATGGAAACAGAATGAATGGGTTTGAACAATTCAATAGGAAAATCAATGCAACCACGCATAACATGTGTGCACGATGAATATGGGTACTCCTAATGAATGAACTCAAAATCGTCCTTAGGTGTCAAAAATGTGAATTTATATGACATCGACTCAATCTAATCGATACATTAAAGTCTAAAATAATTTCCACACCAATAACATCTTAAACTATGTAATTCTTTTTCAAGACTTAGTCAAGACGTGCAAACCAATTTTTTACATATTTCCAACCAAACACCCTCATAAATAATATATCTTTAATTTTTCTTTTGAGATGATCTCAACCTATTGGCCCCTTTTGGCATATTTATCTTTTTATTGCCTTAATTTTTTGTTTGTGCTCTTTTAAATGGTGGCTTTCACGATGAGTTAATTTTGTACTATCGCGGCCCTTTCCCGTGAACACTCATCATTTTGTGTAATCTAATTCCTCATGATAAACGGTTATTACTTGCACTACTTTCATTGTCAAGTTTTACTGCATTTGGTTAATTTTAAAGACACGATTGAGATGGAAACACTTCGACCAACATGTGATTTGACAAGTACAATAATCAAACAAATTCGTGCAAGTGTGCATTAAAGGCAATTATGAGTCAAACATGTAGGTAATAATCTCAATTTTCATCTTAACGAATCTAAACATTATAAAGCACAAGAATGAAATGATGATGCATATCAAAATACTATCAAATAGTCACATGGATATGGAATGAAATTATGACTTGGTCATCCTAAATATCCATTCATATATGGTGTAAACAAATTAAAAAACTCTTTTTGTCTTTTTTCAAAAACTTTATCAAAATAAAATATCTTCGTATTTTTTCAAAAACAAAAATCTAATACAAAAAGTACACAAGTCATAACACTAGCAAGAATATAACATGAAGTACAACTAGCGTATGATAAACAAGCAAACACAATCATCTATATACTATGGCAAGAGACGAATCTTGTGCAAGCAACTGAGAATCGCCTAGTCTAACATCTAGTTCCTCTAAAAGTGATTTCCTAACCCAAATAGGTGTGCAACGACGCATAGGGGTTTTGGAAACCAAGGGAACACTAGACTTCAACTTCCTAGGACTTCTTCAAATATGGAAACAAAAATGTCTAAGGTGACCTTTCATGCCACTGTGTGAACATATGAAAACGGGTGAAACAACACCTATGGGTTGATCTTTTCTAACGTCCTTGGGATTGATTGACCCTCTAAAACTAATAATGGTATTGGCTTTAACACTCGAAGCATGAGAACATGACAAGACACTACCATTTCTACTAACACAACTTGAGTCTATCAAATCATTTTTCAACTCCAACATTTTTTACTCAATCAAAGAGTTAGACTCTTCCAATTTAAAGGGCTCCTTCTCAAAAGTTTCAATTATTACTAGAAGGTGATCACGTTGTCCCTTAAAATAAGCACACTTATCCCTAAAAGTCTCCTCACGTGCCATAACCTCATCGATTAAAATATTTTTATCCATTCACAAATCCTAGAATTTTTAAAGTCCTCAAATTCTTTTTCTAAAGCTAGGACTTTGTCATCACTTTACCTTTGGGACAATTTTAAAGAATTAAAGTCATGGTCCAAGGAAACAAAATTCTCATGATAAAAATCTTTTTGATTCAAAACCATTTGCAAAAGATCGGTAGCGGATTTAAAACAAAATTTTATTTTTTCCAAAAAATCATTTCTTTCAGAAAACGTCAAATTCAAACTATTTGAATAATCAAAACTTTGACTCATGTCATCAAAAGGGGGCATCAGATTACAAAAGTGATCCATCAAAAATTTTGTAATTTTTCACAAAATATATTAAAAAAAATCAATATCACATAATTTTACGAAAAACGGATCAAACGGAATAACTTAGCACAACAGGCTCTTATACCAATTTGTAAAAATCGTATGTGTGATACTGATTAAACTGAATCGCAAGTTTTCAATTTAGACTTATTTAATTGGTAAAAATTATTAAACCAAATTAATTCAGCCCCTAAATATGCAACTATGTGTGTGTGTGTGTGTGTGTGTCAAACCATCACAAATAAAATTGCTAACTCACATTTCAGGAAAAATCTCTTTCGGGCAAAACCTTTATTTCAGTATAAAATAGTAAACCGCAACTTACAAAGATTATAATGAAATCTACAATGGTCACTCCTCATAACAATCGTATAGAAATGTAGTCTAGAGTCAATAATGGAACAACCACAGTAGTCCACACGAACACGCAGTCCGATTCAGCCAGAAACACCCTCATGCACTCCCACTCAATATATAGTAGTAGTCAGCCGTAGAGATAACACTCCACACGGAAATAACATCACAAAACTTGTATCTTGGGTTCCAAAACAATTCACTTAAAGATTAATATGTTTTTTGAAATGAAAAAAGCAGGATTAAACCCTAAACGAAGAAGACAAAGTGTTCTGTTGATTTGCAGTGTTTTGTAGAAACTAAAATTCCAGGTCTTCTTAACGAAAATGGAATGGTTTAACACGCTTTACATAAAAAAACTTAAGGTGGTAGATCGCTCGAACGAAAAAATCATGTCGCTCGAATGAGCTTCGTGCGACATTGCTATGTCACTTGAACCACATTAACGGGTTGCTCAAATGACCTTTTTTTTTACTTTGAAAAATTCTTTAACGAAAAACTCCGCCTCAACACTTAAAAAAATATTTTAAAAAAATGATCCCAACACTCTAACTGAACCGTTAAAGTACTTAAACACAACCTTACCAAAATTAATCTCGCGGAGGCTTGAATGTTGAAGAACGTTGATATTCAGATCCGTCTTTACACATGATCGAACTTCAAACAGACTTCCACGATTGTAGCGGTATACGACATACTCAAGTGTAGACAAGACAATAAAATAATGTCCTTATAGAATGACTATCCAATGACCATGAAACAAATTTCCTCTAAAAAGGATGTCACACCTCGTTAGAAGATCATTTGAAGTTTGTTTGAATGAGATTGTAACTTCGTTGGAACGAAATAAGATGTCGTTCAAATGAAAGTAAAATTCTCATTCGAACGACTTCTATTTTCGTTGAACGAACCACCGCCTCGAAATATTTGCATTTAGTATTTAAGGCAACTTTTGACGAAAAATGATATCCAATTTGTTTACCAAAGTTTCAAACCCTTAGTTTCACCCTATACATTTTAAAAGGAAAAATTTCCAATCGAGTCAAATTGTAGTATTGGCTTAATTCGGGACAAAACAATTTGAGTCATATGATAGATATTCATGTTGTATCCTTTCAAGCCTGTGACAAGTGTATATTGAACACGTAGAAGCCAAAAATTGAAGAATATATCCTTGTCAATTTCCGTCCCAAATTTCACGTCATCAACATTTGGATTCCGAAGTCTCTAAAAGGTATGAATGCATTTTATATATAGAGAGAGAGAGACTTGGATAATTTTACTGGGTGATAAGTTTTTATAAAATTAAGTTAAAATGGATTTTAAAATTTTTTGGAGAAAAATTAATGTTTATGAGATCTCATTGGAATGAAATTGGGATCTCGTTCGAACGAGATGCCCAGATCGTTCGAACGACATTACTAACGAGGTGGTTCTCCAATTCTCTGTTTTCTCGTTAGAAGTTTTGTTCAAACAAAACTTCTAATGAAAATATTTTCTGAATTCTCATCAGTAATCTCGTTTGAACAGGGTCGTTTGAACGACTTTGAAATGTCGTTCGAACGATAGTGAAAGTTTTTGTCAGTTTTTGCCAGATTTTAACCACTCGCCCACTATTGTTCCCACTTCTTTTCCCTAATTTTCTAAGTGAGGGAAACACTTTTTCTCGTGACTTTTACAATTCCTCCAAGAGAAAAAGAGAATATAAATTCTTAAGAGAAAAAGTTCCATTTTGTGTTCATGATTTTAATGGATTAACTTCTACAAAAACACATATTTTTACACCCACCATGTTTTAGCTTTAATCCAAGTTCCTTTATATATATACTTGCCTGGAGAGTTTTTGGCACCAAGTTTTCATCTCTACACATTAGAGAGTGTTTTGGTTCCTTTTCTACCCCCAAAAGGAGATTTTTTTCGTTGCAGCGTACTCGTACGGTGAAAGTCATCGTGTATGGGTTGACGGTAGTTATGCCCCATCGATAGATTTCGAGACTGCGATAGAGTCCATGGTTGTCTACTAGGCGGAGGTTGAAGAGCGAAGGAGCATCAAGGCTTGGACGGAGTCAAGTCGTTGTTGTAAGTTTCTCTTGTCGTGTCTTTTATAAAAATACCGTACTTAGTGGACTTGTAGGCAGGGCCATCCAAGTTTTTTTCCATTCACGTTTTTCTCGTACATCGCAGCGTAGTGTGTTTGTGATTTACTTTATCTCGGAAATATATCGCTTAGATGCATGCTAGGTTAGTAAAGATAAAATTGGTTTAAATCAATTATAGTTTGATTTGGTGCTAATTAATATTTGGATAATTTTAATTTAATTTTGTTCAAGTCAGGAAATTAATTTGGCAAAATTGGTGTTTAATTTCTTTGGCCTATATTTAATCATGAATTAATTTTTTGTTAGGCTATTTTGGACTTGAGTTGAATTAAATTGAATTCAAAAGTAAAGTTATAATTAACTGTGTTTAAGTTAAGTTGAAATATTTGTTAAGTTTTATTTCGATTTGAAGAAATTAATATTTAAAGTATTTAATTGTCAAAGTTTTAAAGAGCAATTTTAATTTGAAATATAATTGAACCATCTCATAATTTAGAGTATAAAATTTGGCGGGCATTCACTCTGACAAGTGGTATCAGAGCATATAGTTTAGAGAACTCACATTCTCAAATTGGTATTAGAGCCGGAGCGCTAATTTATTGCATTAAGATCCTTAATTTTATTTCGTCTAAGAATGGAAAATTATCTTTTCACAAATTTTTTTATTTTTTATGGCTCAGATTACACGTATTGGAAAGTGCGAATGAAATCGAGACTTAAGTCTTTAGATGAAAGGGTTTGGCATTCCGTAGTTAATGGGTGATCTCCACATATGCGTCTAGTAGAAAATGTGTGTGTACCTAAACCCGTAGAGAGAGGGAGTTAAAATGAACTTAAATTAGCAAATTTTTACTCCCATGGTTTAAATGCTCTCTTTAGTGCGGTTACTCCCGATGAGTTCCGTCGAATTATAATGCGTGAAACGTCTAAGGAGGCTTGGGATATACTCCAACTCACCCATGAGGGAACAAGTGTCGTTAAGGCTTCGAAACTCCAAAACCTCACCACTCAATTCGGAAACATTAAAATGCTTGAAAGTGAAACTTTTGATGAATTTTATGCTAGACTTTATGATATTATTAATTCATCTTTTAATTTGGGAGAAAAGATACCCGATAACCGTGTAGTAAAGAAAATTTTAAGGTCCTTCCCCGATAGGTTTATTCCAAAAGTGAACGTGTTAAATTCTTTACCCACTTTAGCCTCTACGAAACTTGAAGAGCTCGTAGGTGACTTACAAACCTATGTACTTGACATGTTTACCTCCAAGGATGAAAAAAAGAATGATAAGGGCATCGCCTTAAAAGCCCAAAAGGAGGAAAAACAAGTTTCTGATGATGAGAGTGACATGGATTTCGATGAGATGGCTATGTTTGCTAGGAAGTTTAGAAAATTTCTTAAGTTTAATAAAGGCAATATTAAAAAGGATTTTATGAAATTTGATAAGTCTAAGTATTACAAAGCTAAGAAATTCCCTACAAAGCATAATGAAGAACTTAATAGGGATGATTTGAATAGATGTTATGGTTGTGAGGGCTATGTACATGGGGCAAGAGAGTGTCCCACTACACTAACGAGGGAAGGCAAGCAACCAATTTCATATAAGGCCACCCTTAGTGATAGTGATAAAGAAGAGGGACCTGATTACCCCATTGAGCACAACTTTACCGCGTTCATGGAAAGTCATGTAAGTGAAGTGAGAAATCATTTGATGATGACATCTTAACACATGACACTTCCGAGTCCATTGTTTGTTAATCCTAAAAATTTGGATGGTATAGAGAGTTGAGAATAAAGTGAGAGTGAGAATGAGGAGGAGGTTAATGAGAGTGAACTTCAAGTAACTTTTCGAGAGTTGTATGAGGAATCAATTAAATTAAAAAGGGCTAATTTGAAGTTAGAAACTAGTTTGAGAGAACGTGCTAAGGTTAATAATGAGAGTGATTTAGTGGAAGTCCATAGGAAACATGAGAAAGCTCTTCATGCGAAGCTTGAGTATGAAGAAGGTAAGAGAGATAGCCATAGAGGTTTAATGAAGGCTATGAAGAAAAAGCTTCTTGGGTTTGAAGAGAGTAGGAGATTACTTGAATCTAGAATTTTAGAATTAGAAGAGAAGTTGAAAGATTCAAGCAGGGTCAAATTTGATTTGAAGTATGAGTCCAAAAATTAGATAAAATACTTGGAATAGTCCAGATCAAAATTGACTTGTGTGGTATTGACTTCGATACTCAAAATGATTCAACTAATAAAGACAAAACCATTAGTTTGAGAGGATCTACTAGGAAGACTTTAAGAGGTCAATCCTTACGTACTACTTTTCGTCGGGTCTTTAAATGCTCACATTGTGGTAGAAATGGTCTTCTTAAGAGACTTTTTTTTATCTAAAAAAGTATCCTAGGAAGTCCAATGTTGGAGTCACCAAAACTCCCAAATCTCTAGAGCGTCAGGTGACACCCCGCTCAATTAAATACCGGGTGATCAGTTCTTTATTACATTAAATCATAATATCCAGTTGGTTCATTATTAGCATCATTATTGGAAAAATAACGTCTGTATTAATCATATAATAGTTAATTAAGCTAGTGTCAAAGGTTTAAATTTTAATTTAATAAAATCCATCTTAACAATGTAAACAATTGATCATGTAATTCATTCTACAATAATGAATAATAATTAAGTGACATCACAACTGAACTCCATGTAACTAAAATAAACTCTCTTGTTTAAATGTATCAATACCATAATCCAAATAACCAATTATAATAATAACTATATTAATAAATTCAATAGCTGAGGTAGAAATGGAATAACTAGAATCTTGGGTGATATGACCTAAATGAAATAGATACTACAGATGTCTGAGTTAATAGAATATAATCGTCTAATACAAAATCTGCAACACCCATAGCATCTATTGCACGTCTAATATCTTACATTCTACGTTGGGCATCTTTATGGCTAGACACCTAATATAAAAGATACAAGAGAGAAGAGAATATGCAAGAAAATAAGTCAGAGCCCGATTGTAAAATATTTTAAAAATATCAAGTGCTTAACAAGTGCAATTAAGAAATTATCATGTACATGATAACTTCTCGGGTTCTCTCTTGATAATCTCACCTTTCATCTAGAGTGCACACCTAACATACCTCATAATTCTCCTAGTTAAGGTTCTCAACTAATTGTTTGCAATAAGAGTTGTTATGATTCTAACTCATAGCATTTCCCCGTATTTATCACGCAATACGTATGATAATTATGCATATTCATTTCTCTTTATTATAAACTAGAGTTTTCAAATATTTAAGACTAAGTATTCACTTACTTAATTCAATTAAGATTTCATTATTCTTTTACATCTACTAATTTCACACAATAGATTAAATCACAGTATATATATATTCATCACACTATTATATATACTCATATGGCACCTCCCAGACGGAGTTGTGCTGCATGTATACTCTGTTATCATGTCAGGGCACATCTCTCACTATTTAAAGAACTGTTGGTTCTGTGTCTCTCACGAACCATAAATCTCATAACACATATATTGGAGGTGAGCATATTCCCCAGCTAAATGGGTCACGTACATACCTATGCTCTCATTCAACCGTCGAAACTATCATTCTCACCGATAGCACGTGTCCAAGGTCCTATGCTCAGGGTGTGAGTCTAGATTCCCCCCAATGGGCTCATCAGGATAAGATCGTCCACAACGCGAAACCTCCACCCCAATAGCAAGAAGCGTAGGTTTGTCATACACAAAATAAATCAAAATATAGGCATTCATCCCACACACACACACACACACACACACACACACACACACACACACACACACACACACATATATATATATATATATATATATATATATATATATATATAATAACAATAAGGCATATGCACAACCCATATGATAAGTCCCATACGTAGTATATTTATATCTCAAATATCCTACGTATTTATAGATTATGACTTTACTTCTTAAGGTATATTCCTGAGCTTTTCTCATCACTCGAAGGGTATCGTTTATTCTTCAATTAAATTTAGTAAGTAAGCATCTACACCCTAATAGTCCATGTCATTATAATACCTGAATTTTCGTGAATTAAATTCTCTTCAAATTAGGTTTATTCCTCGATAATCCCTAATTCAATTTAACCCTTTATTCCATCTCATAGGACTAAGTCCATACGTTAACATGGCCTACTGGTATACCCCTATACTCCCAGCATTTTAAGAATTTAGTCCCATAATCAAATAACAAACGATTCCATAAAAACAATAATCAAAAGGGAAAATATGACCAAATATAGGCAGCCGAATCGATTCAGCCTGGGCCGAATTGATTTGCCCCTACAGGTCTGTGAAATTCTGCACTTTAATGGCTATGGGTTTCAATCTTTTTCTTCCTTAAAGCCTTCACCAAATGATCCAAAACGCCCAATAAATCATCCCAAATGATACATCAAGGTATATGAATGATTTCTAACATCTAAACAGTACGAAATCATCAAGGAGTTTCAATTAAATGTAGTTAATTCCATAAAAATTCAAAAAACTCTTAATTCGTCATCCTTACTAAAAAACTATCATAAATCCCAAATTTCTTCACCAATTATTCCCAAATTTCATGGAGTTGATTCTATTTTCAAAAATAGATCAATCCTAATTAGCTTTCATTTCAAGGATTCAATTAAGATCATCAAAATTCATCTTTTATTCATGTAATTTTAGGAATTTCATTACTAGCCTAACATGGACAATATACATGCTATAATTTGAAAAAATTAACCACTTGGCTCTAATTTGAAGTTCAGAACCATTAGGGAAGATGATTTTAGGGATGTTCCTCCTTTTTTAACTCAACTCCAGTGGTGGTGGTGGTGTAAGGTGACTCTTGGCTCTTGGTCTCCTAGAAAAGCCTCTTCCTCTCCTAGAAAAGTCTCTCACTCTCCTCTAAGCCTTTTCATTTGATTTTGGTGAATGAACCTCAATTATAAAAATTCTACACTTATGCAAGACCACTACAAATTCTTGGGGTACTTTTCACCTGATTTGGAAAATGACCAAATTACCCCTCTGAGGTGTCGGTTTGGTCCCAAATTGACCCGAGACCCAAATTAATCCCCCAAGTAGACTTTTTTGATCATCTAAACTCTTTCGGACACTTTGGCGAACTCAAAATGACCATTTGGATGACATAAAAATAAATTACATTTAATTCCATATAAATATAGTCCCGACACGACTCACACGTGCGTCTCAACTTATTTACCGTAATTATCGTATTTATAACTCGCGATAATTTTTATAAAGTCATAATCATATGTAAAGTCACAATCATATATTAGTTTTAATCAATAAGTAATATTCAACATAAATAACATATTACTTTATTCTCAAGTAATATTTAAATCCAGATTAATTTTCAATTATCCCACAATTAATTTTAATTAATCCCATTTTGAAAGTCATTAAAAATATGGGGTGTCACATACTTTCCCCCTCATAAAGAAATTTTATCCCGAAATTCAAATAATAAAAGCATACAACTTAAAAATAACTTCGGATATCGATCGCGCATCTCATCCTCGCGCTCCCACGTAGACTCCTCAATAGTATGGTGTGCCCACTGGACATGCACAAGCGAAACTACTTTCTATCTCAATTGTCTCTCGCTATGGTCTAAGATCATCACCGATCACTCCTCCTAAGAACTATCTGGTTGTAAACCAACCTCCTCCAATGCAATGAGTGTGAGCCAACTCATCTCGTAGATATTGCCTTAGCGAAGAAATATAGAACACATCATGTATACGATGCAAGTGCTGCGGCATCCCAAGTCTGTAAGCTATCGATCCAAACCTCTCAATAATAGTAAATGGTACCAGATATCTCGACGCTATTCTCCCTTTTGTCCCAAATCTCATTATCCCCTTTATAGGAGATGCCTTAATAGCACATGGTCTCCCACGCTAAACTCCCTAGAGAGTCACTTAGCATCGAAATATTTTTTTTGTCTATCCTGGGATATCTAAATGCGACTCCGAATCATTTCAATCCTGGAAGACGTGTCCTGAATCACTTCTGGCCCAAGTAGCTTGTTGTCCCCCAACTCTAACCAACATATAGGAGAGCGACAAGGCCTACCATATAATGCCTCAAATGGGGCCATACCAATGGTGAACTGATAGGAGTTATTATACGTAAAATCCACCAGTGGAAAGTATTGCTCCCAACCTCCCCTAAAATCTCGAATACACATACATAACATATCCTCCAACATCTGGTTAGTATGCTCCATCTTCCCATCTATCCGTGGGTGATAAGCCGTAATCAATAGCACCTCGATACCCATGGCCTCATGAAAACTCTCCTAAAATCAGGATATAAAAATCTTATCCCAATCGGACATAATATCAAGCGATACCCCGTGTAACCTCACTATCTCGGCTATGAAGATCTGGGCATACTGTCTCGTAGTATAATCAGTCCGAATTGGCAGGAAGTGAGCTACCTTAGTCAAACGATCAACAATCATCCATATGGAATCGTTACCCCTCTGAGTAGTAGGTAACCCAATAATGATGTCCATGGAAATGCTTTCCCATTTCCACATTGGGATCTCTAGCGGCTGAAGACACCCTGCTGGCTTCTGATGATCCACCTTCTCTAACTAGCAAGTGGTACACTTAGAGACGAACTCAAAAATGTCTCTCTTCATCCCACTCCACCAATACTGTCTTCGTATATTCTGGTACATCTTATCCCCACCGGGATGTACCACAAATCGGGATCTATGCGACTGTATCATCACCGCGTGCTACAAATTCTCCCCTTCTAAAACAATCAGTCTACCGTTAAAGCATAAGGCTCCCTCCGAACTTACTGAGTGAGACTCATCTCCCCCGACTAAAACTTGTCAAATTTTCTCTTGACAAAACGAATCTACTGCCTGAGCCTGTACTACCCTCGTCACAATCTGGGGGGTAACGAACATAAATTATCTAGCAATTGTATCTTGGTGTCCCAGTTCCTTCCATTTCTCCTTTTACACCGCAGTTTTCTCACCCCTAGGCCTACAGATCAATGCATCTGCTACCACATGAGCCTTCCTCGGGTGATAATGTATCTCAAATTGATAATCCTTCACAAACTCAAGCCACCTGCACTGTCATATATTCAACTCTCTTTAAATGAACAAATACTGTAGTGACTTGTGATCCTTGAATAAGCCAAATTTCTCACCCAACAAATAATGTCTCCATACCCAAAGAGCAACCACTACTGTTGATAGCTCCAAGTCGTGGGTATGGTAATTCTTCTCGTGAGGCTTAAGCTTTCTAGAGGCATAATCTATAGCCTATTCTTCCTACTGTAATACTCCACGATGTCCCTGTAACGATGTGTGAGTGTAAACTAGGTACTCAACTCCTGGCCTGAGCAGTGCTACTATGGGTGCTGAAGTCAACTTATCCTTCAGTTCATCAAATGTCAACTGACATGCATCATCCCAAACAAATTGTACCCCCTTACGGGTTAGATTAGTCATCGGACTCACAATCTTAAAAAATCCTCGGGTCAATCATCTATAGTAATCGGCTAATCCTAAGAAACTCTGCACCTCTATCGGTGTTATGGGTTGTCCCCATTCCCTCACCGCTGATACTTTGTTAGGGTCCACTACTATACCCCTTTCTCACACTATATACCCCAGAAACTGAACCTCCCGGAGCCAAAACCCACACTTATCATACTTTCCATACAATTGATGCTCACGTATTATCTGTAAGACTCATCATAAATGCTCGGCATGCTCCTCTTTAATTTGGGAATAAATCAGGATGTCATCTATAAAGATAATAACATACAGATCTAAGAACTCTCTGAACACATGGTTAATCAAGTCCATAAATATTTTCGGCGCATTAATTAGCCCGAATGGTATAACCTAAAACTTATATGATCCGTACCTCGTTAGGAATGAAGTCTTAGAAACATCCTGCTCCTGGATACGTAACTGGTGATAACTAGATCTCAAGTCTATCTTCGAGAAGTAGGATGCTCCTCTCAACTGATCAAATAAGTCATCGATGTGGGGTAATGGATACGTATTCCAGATCGTGGCTTTATTTAGTTCTCGAGAGTCAACACATAGCCGTAAAGAACCATCTCACTTCTTTACAAATAAAATAGGAGCACCCCAAGGCGAGGTACTCTTACGGATGAAACCTTGCCCTAATAGTTGCTCCATCTCATCTCTCAGCTCCCTCATCTCTGCAGGAGCCATACGGTAAGTCGTACGAGAAATTAGTCGAGTGCCCTGTGCTAAATTAATAAAAACTCTATCTCCCTGTTGGGTGGTAGTCCCGGTATCTCCTGAAACACGTCACTAAACTCACAAACTACCGGTATCGAATCAAGGGGAATCATCACTCCCGTAGAGGTCTTTTCCTTTATATAATATAAATGTGTGGACCATCATGATGAGGCATCACCACTAGGAACATCGCATGTCCCAAAATAGCAAATATAATACTCCGACTATAACAATCAATCATGGCCCTATACGCGACTAGTCAATCCATGTCGATGATAGCATCATACTCGGACATGTCTATCACAAGCATATCAGTTCGTAAAATCAGACTCCCAATCTTTATACTCATACCCCAACATATAAAGAAAATAGGCATCGCACTACCCATCGGTGAGTCTACAAAAGTAATAGTGTTGTTGTCCGTATCTTACAACCCTGCGACCAGTACAAATCTAGTGGCTAAAAATGAATTTGAGTCCCCTGTGTTAAACAAAATACGTCCCAAAAACCCAGAAATAGAAAACATACCCTTAACTGCGGGTGGTGGCTGCTGTACTTTTTCTTGTTGGATGTTGTACACATGCCATACTCTAACTACCCCTGCTATAGTGGGGTTGTGGGAGCAACTGGAATGGCATATAATGCTAGCACCTAAATCAGTGCTGGGAAAGCGGCTAAAATAGGCCTCCGTGGCTCCTGGTGAGCACCCTGCTGATGGGGTATCTTGCCCTTATCAGGCCAATCCTATTTCTTGTGGCCAGTTTTGCCACAAGAGAAACATCTACCAGAAAACTTCCCTCCATTTTGACCTTATCGGGCTCAGCCCAGCTAATCATTTCCACCTCTCCCTTATCCCTGTTGGCCCTGCTGAATGTGATGCTGGCCCTAGTGGCCCTACATATTACCTCCCTATCCAAAATGAAAGACTCCCAATCTTAATCTCTTAGCGTAATCCCCCTACTGGGAACTCTTCTCACCCTTTCTTTGTTGAACCTGTGTTGATAGTGTTCCACTGGCACTTCCCCCCCAGTCCTACCCTGCTGACTGGACTCAATTCCACACTTACTTCCCTTAGCATAGAAGCGCTGGCCCTGGAACTGACGTAACGCAACATTTAATACATCTGCATAGGTCTATAATGAAAGATTACCCAACATATGTTGGCATATCCTCTAATTAAGGCCATCCATGAACATATGAATCATATTATCTTCAGTGGGTACCTCTCCTGGTACCAGATTGGTCAGCCTAGTAAATTCTTCCTCATACTCAGCAACTGACTTCCCCTCCTGGGTGAGGTTCAAAAGTTTCCACCTCATCTCAGTCTGAACGGCGGAAGGAAAATATTTATGATCAAATCGCACCCAGAGATCCTGAATAGGCATAGTATCCCTCTCCTCTACTGTGGTAGTGGACTCCCACCACTGTAAAGCTACCCCCAACTAGCTTAAAAGTATATAGTATCTTCTTTTGTACCTCCATGCACTCATACATCCTCAGATTTTGCTTGATGTCTTTCTTCCATTGGCTAGCAGTGACAACATCGTAACCCCTTGGAATTCTGGAGGATGTGCCTTTTGAAAGGCATCCCTAACATGATCTTAAGCAGTGAGAAACACCTATGATGGTGATGGTGGCACTGCCTGTGCCTATGGTGGTGCTTGCTGAAGAACCGCTAAGGCTGCATTAACTACCTGAGCAATAATCACATCAACCTCTGCAGCATTAATAGTTCGCTGAGCTGGAGCGGGCTATGGTGCTGGCTGAGCCACACTAGGGATTCGTCGTGCACGTCGAGGAGGCATCTGAAATGAGGGAGAATATTTTCGTCAGCATTCGATTTCAAATATATCAAAATAACTTAAGTCGTAAATGCGCAAATGAGAATACAACAGTCCTAATAATAGGGCTCTATATCAAAGGATGCTAAGAAGAAAGCATATTAAGTCGTAAAGATCCTAAATACTCTATAACCTAAAGCTCTGCTACCACCTGTGACACTCCACTCAATTAAATACTGGGTGATCAGTCCTTTATTAAATTAAATCAGAATATCTAGTCGGTTCATTTTTAGCATCACTGTAAAAAAATAGCGTTCGTATTAATCACCTAATAGTTCATTAAGCAAGTGTCAAAACTTTAAATTTTAATCTAATAAAATCCATCTTAACAATATAAACAATTCATCATGTAATTCATTCCACAATAATAAATAATAATTAAGTGACAACACAACTGAACTCAATGTAACTAGAATAGACTCTCTAGTTTAAATGTCTCAATAGCATCATCCAAATAAAACTGATTATAATAATACTGACAAAAATAAATACAATGTCTGAGGTAGAAATGGAATAACTAGAATCCTGGGCGATATTCCCTAAATGAATTAGATATTACGGATGTCTGAGTCAATAAAATACAATCGTCTAATACAAAATCAGCAACTCCTATAGCATCCATAGCACGTCTAATATCCAACATTCTACGTTGGGCGTCCGTGTGGCTGGACACCTAATATAAAAGATACAAGAGAGAAGAGAATATTCAAGAAAACCGGTCACAGCCCGATTATAAAATATTTTAAAAATAGCAAGTGCTTAACAAGTTCAATTAAGCAATTATTATGTATATGCTAACTTCTCACCCCCGCTTGAGAATCTCACCTCTCATCTAGAGTGCACACCTAGCGTACCTCATAATCCTCCTAGTTAAGGTTAATAACTAATAATTTGAAATAAGAGTCATTATGATTCTAACTCATATTAGTTCCCCGTATTCTCACGCAATATGTATGATAATTATACATGTTAATTTCTCTTCATTATGAACTAGACTTTTTAAAGCTTTAAGGCTAAGTATTCACTTACTTAAATCAATTCAGATTTTATTATTCTTTTACATCTACTAATTTCACATCGTATATTAAATCACAGTATATATATATATATATATATATATATATATATATATATATATATATATATATATATATATATTCATCACACTATTATATATACTAATATGGAACCTCCTAGACATAGCTGCAGTGCATGCATACTCTATTATCATATCCGGGTACATCTCTCACTTTACAAAGGGCTGTTGGTTATGTGTCTCTCACGAACCATAAATCTTATAACACATATATTGGAGGTGGGCATACTCCCCAGCCAAATGTCTCACGTACATACCTACGCTCCCATTCAACCGTCGAAACTATCATTCTCACCGATAGCACATCTCCAAGGTCATATGCTTAGGGTAGGAATCTGAAACCCCCCCCCCCCCCAATGGGCACATCAGGATAAGATCGTCCACAATCGAAACCTCCACTTCTATAGCAAGCAACGTTAGTATGTCATACACAAAATAAATCATGATATAGACATTCACCCCACCTATATATATAATAGCAATAAGGCATATGCACAACCCATATGATAAGTCCCATATGTAGTATATTCATATCTCAAATATCCTATGTATTTAGAGATTATGACTTTACTTCTTAAGGTATATTACCTATCTTTTCTAATCACACGAAGGGTATCGATTATTCCTCATGTAAATGCAGTAGGTAAGCATCTACACCCTACTGGTAAATTGTCATTATAATCCCGAATATCTATGAATTAAATTTATCTTCAAATTAGGTTTATTCCTCGGTAATCCCTAATTCAATTTTATCCTTTATTCCATCTTATAGGACTAAGTCCATACATTAACATGGCTTACTAGTATACCCCTATACTCCCATTATTTTAAGAATTTAGTCACATAATCAAATCCCAAGCGATCCCACAAAAATAATAATCAAAAGGGAAAAGTTAGCCAAATCTGGGAAGCCAAATCGATTCGGCCTGGTCTGAATTGATTCACCCCTGCCACCGAATCAATTCGGCCTAGTTTGAATCTTTTCACCCCTATAGGTCTGTGAAATTATGCATTTTAATGGCTATGGGTTTCAATCTTTTTCATCCTCAAAACCATCACCAAATGATTCAAAACTCCCCATAAATCATCCCAAATGATATATCAAGGTATATGAATGATTTTTAACACCTAAACAATACAAAATCATCAAGGAGTTTCAATTAAATGAAGTTAATTCCATGAAAATTCAAAAAACTCTTAATTCATCATCCTTATTAAAAAACTATCATAAATCCCAAATTTCTTCACCAATAGTTCCCAAAATTCGTGGAGTTGATTCTATATTCAAAAAGATATCAATCCTAATTACCTTTCATTTTAAGGATTCAATTAATATCATCAAAATTCATCTTTGATTCATCTAATTTTTTGTAATTTCATTACTAGCCTAACATGGACAATATACATGCTATAATTTGCAATAATTAACCACTTGCCTCTAATTCAAAGGTCTGAACCGTTGGGGAAGATGATTATATGGATTTTCCTCCTTTTTTCGATCAACCTCCGGTGGTGGTGGTGGTGGTACAAGGTGACTCTTGACTCTTGGTCTCCTAGAAAACCTCTTCCTCTCCTAGCAAAGTCTTTCACTCTCCTCTAAGCCTTTTCCTTTGATTTTGGTGAATGAACCTCAATTATAAAAACTCTACACTTATATAAGACCACTTCAAATTCATGGGTACTGTTCACCTGCTTTGGCAAATGACCACAATACCTCTCCGTGGTGTCGGTTTGATCCCAAATTGCCCCGAGACCCAAATTAATCTATCTAAACCCTTTCGAACACTTTGTCGTACTCGAAATTACCATTCAGATGACATAAAAATAAATTACTTTTCATTCGATTTAAATATAGTCTCGACACGAGTTACACGTGCGTCTCGGCTTATTTACCGTAAGTGTCGTATTTATAACTCAGGATAAATTTTTTAAGTCATAATCATATGTAAACTCGTAATTCATATATTACTTTTAATCACTAAGTAATATTCAACATAAATAAAAAATTACTTTATGCTCGAGTAATATTTAAATCCGGATTAATTTTCAATTATTCCACCTCTAATTCTAATTAATCCCATTTTAAAAGTCATTTAAAATACGGGGTGTTACATGTCACTCTTCACTAGTTTGGGTTAGGAGATTTGATTTAGTGGATTTACAAGATAGGATTTTTTATTCCCATTTGCTTGCATGTGACACCTCTCTTGCTAAATCTAAAAGTTGAATGTGTTAGTTCTGTTTATATACACTAGCTTTTGTTCATCATAATATATTTTTGCTAGTTGTGTATTTGTTTGTCATTTTCTAGTTTTTGCTTCATTATAAAAATTGTGTTAGAAATATGACATGTGTACTTTTTTTGTAATTTATTTATTTTGCTTGGTTTCATTGAAAAATGCAAAAACATTTTTATCCTTTTGAGTTGATTTTTCTGTTTGGTTAAAAAAATTTAAAAACTCAAAAAGATTTTATATTTAAGTGTGTAATTTAGTTTGATACAATTTATGAAGCATATACCTGTGTTTGAATCCAATATCTTATCCGCTTCCATGCAGCTAGAACTTTTGGTTAAGACTGTCAATCCTTAAAATGTTCTTTATCATGCTTGCATGTAGTAGTTTGATTTTGTGTTGCTTAATGGATTCTATTTTTATATGCCTCGATTCACACATGCGCGAGCTCATTTGAAATTTAACTCCACGTGTATATTTAAGCTAAGTGAGACGTCTCCTATCCATTTAGTCATCTACATGTTGCTATGACTATGGAGGATTTGTGAATGTATTAATCGTTTCCCGAATTTATAAAAAAGATGTTTATCCGGTGTTGTTATAGTTTGTCAATAGAATCGGGCTGGGAAAGACAAAATTGCTTTGCGTGAAAAGCCACCATTGAAATTTTGGCCTGAAAAATTTGGCATCATATAAACATTAGCCAAGGACTTAATAGTGTAAAAAAATGAAAAAAAATATTAATGAGGAAGTTTGGTTGGATATATCAACAGGTTTGCACAATGAAAATGTATCTTAGTTTTGCTATTTTTGTCATGACTCTATTGGTTTGTACAATCATTAAAATTCTAGGATTGTGTGCATTGTGTACGTTTGTTACGTGAGTTCAATTTATATTGTCACATGAGGCTATATTTAAGTGTGATAAAGTTTTGCAATCAAATGAGAACTCTGTAAACATGTTAAGGTTATTAGGTCTAAAATATTTTATTGCTAGTTTGTAAACGTGAATTTTTCTAAATCAATGCTCTGATACCAGTTTAAAAAAACTGATAAGACCCTCATAATTTTTAGATATTACCAAAAAGTAATTTCCATTTCCTTTTTAAAGATGCGGAATAGAGATGGTTCAATTAAACAGTTACAAAAACCAAAATTAAATTTCTTTCAAATTTAAAATAAACTCAAAGTGACATTAAATTAATCAACAAATTAATTATTCACTTAAACACATTAAACCAAATTTTATCCAATAAAATTAATGAGTTGAATTAAATTAACATTTACCCAAATTAATTTTAGCACCAATTTAATTAAGTGTGACAATCAAACCAAATTTTATCTTGAATTATCCTAAGCATGCGTTCTAAGTTATTTTGCAAGATAAAAGTAAATCAGTCACACTACGTCGCGATGTACGAGGAAAAACCCAGTACGGAAAAAAACCTCGGATGTCCCTAGCCTCAAATTCACTAAGTACGGTATTATATATACAAGATAGTAAGACTTACAACACTCGACTTGACTCCGTCCAAGCCCCGATGCTCCTTCTTGTACACACCTCTGCCAAGCGAATAACCACAAAATTCCACCGCGGTCTCGGAATCCACCAATTGGACTTTTAGGAACAACCGTCAACCACGCATGATGCCTTTCACCTTGTGACAATGCCGCAGCAAAAAACAACAAACTTCTTCTTTGTGAGATGTAGAAGTAAATCCAAACTCTCTTTTACGGTAGAGATAAATTCGGTGCCAAACAAACTCTCCAAGAAAGATGTATATATATATGTAGACAGAAACTTGGATTAAAACAAACAATTGGGTGTAAACTTGGTTTTGTTCTTTGAATAAATCAATTTGACTAACAAACACCAATGGAACTTTTTATGAATGAATTAAGCTCACAGAACCCGAAGTCATTAAATTCTGAGAATGAGTAGTGTGTCAAAGTAGTGGAAAAGTGCCAAAAAAACTGCCAAAAACTATTCCCGCAGAAATCTCGTTCGAATGACATTTCGTTCGAACGAACTTTCTAACAAAGTTCCAGTGTCAAGTCATTAGTAAACCTCATTCGAGAAAAATTCTCATTTGAACGAAATCCCAGAAAGCTTGAAATTTGATTTTTAGCCCAGAAACTTTATTTTAAAGTTTAAAAGAAACCTTCTGAAAATAAAATTCATTTTAAATACAATTACACCCTTTATAAAATTATTCTGAGTCTCCCTATATATATATATATATATATATATATATATATATATATATAATGCATTCATACCTTTGGGAGAGTATGGAATATGATGTTGATGACGTAGAAAATGACACTTGAAACTCGGCAAATGGTGAAGCTTTATAAGTCTTGGCCGCTACGTCTTCAACTCTTGCATGTCATATGCTTGGAGGATACTGACTCAATACTATTCTATGACACAACTGTTTTTGTTCAGAATTGAGCCAACACTACATTAAGAATCAATTGGAAATTTGTGTCCTTACAAATCTCCCCCTTTGGCTATTCCGAGACAAAAATCAAAACAAAATCCTAAAGGTCCGTCAAGCTCACTAGACTTAAAAACATCCCACCCAAAATAAAGAGTACAATGCTTGACTCAAATACTACTTTAGAATTAAACTCTTTGCCACTATAAATAGATGCCCCTTTACAATACCTGCTCACTTAAGCAACACATTAAACGCATAGGGAATATTAAAATATTAAATAAAATTTAAATAAAGACTCCCCCTTAATTAATTCTCCCCCTTTATCAAATGATCTACTTAGAAATACATCTCCCGCTAAGTTAAATCTCCCAAACTAAGATACGATTACAATAGGATTAGATACCATTTCTCCCCCTATCATTCTCCCCCTTTTTGTTCAGGAATAGACAAAGGCGAAAGAATAAAAAAAATAGCTTATCTCCCCCAATTAAAGCATATACACCCCCTAAACTAAACAAGGGATAAATAGAATGGGATAACAAGCTAAACATGCAATTGTGCATACAGTGATGAGAACATTAAAGCACAAGGGAAACTGAAATTCAACTAATCCACATAAAGATATGAATATCAACTATGATGCGATAACAAAAAATATCAATTGATTGTAGTAATCTAAGTATGTGATATTGAAAAAAAATTCGCAGCAAGATAGATATTTAAAATGAATTAAAAGCATAAATGAACTAGCTAATCATGGAAAAGACTCAAAACAAACAAAATATCATATATATGTATACACACTAGATTGAAACTAAGCATAAGTACACACATATAGATATAAACACCAAAATGACACAAAACTAAATAACATAAGTTTTTTCACACTCTTATAGCATAAATGTGTCATATGGAAACGGAAGTGAAGGGGTGTGAACTAGATACTAATGAATTTAAAACCCAATCACTTAAACATGTTCACGGAGTTCACATTTGATTGCAAAATTTTATCACATTTAGATATAGCCTCATGTAACAATATAAATTGAACTCATTGAACAAACAAACACAATGCATACAAGCCTAGCATGTTGATGATTATACAAACCAATAGAGTCATGATATTGAAAGCGCAACTAGGATAAATGGACATTGTGCAAACCGTTGATATACCATACAAACTCCCTCAATTTAAGCATATAGAGTTTAATCTTTTGAATGAATAAGTCAACTAAATGAAATAGACCTTGGCAAATATTTTCTTTTAATGTCATTAATCTTTTAGGCCTTTGGACCACGTATTTTTTTAGGTCCAATCCAAACGGTGGCTTACTTGCAAAGGATGATATTTCCTTTCGGAGCCCTTCCCCGTGCACATTTATATATATTATTTTTATATCACACAAATCTCACGTGCAATGGATTTTGACATGCACTAGTCCTCCTAGGTTATAGTATGTAGATGACTAGATTGGTAGGAGAACACCTCACAAGGCTCAAATATAACATGTGAAGTTATGGTTCAAAAAGCTCATGCATGTGTGTAAAGGCATATAAAAGTGAATCCATTAAGCAAGTCAAACTTAAACTACTCTATGTAAGCATGATAGAGAAAATTGTAAGGATTAAAATTTTAACTAAAAGTTCTAGTCACATGGAAGCGAAATGAGGATTCAAACACAAACATATGCCATAAAATGTGTGTAAAACAAAAATACACACAAAAATAAAATCATTTTGAGTTTTTCAAAGTTTTTCACCAACCCCAAAAATTAACTCAAAAGATAAGCAAAAATCAATTAGTATTTTTCATTTAATGCATATTAAAAGGAAATAATAAAATATAAAAGATAAACAAAAAAAATCATAATTCTAGCATGTGATTGATTATGAAGCATAGACTAAAAAAATGATAAACAAAACATACAACTAGCAAAAAAAAATATCATTAAGCACAAAAGCTAGAGTATGTAAGACATGCAAGCAATTACGCATAAGATATGGCAAGAGAAGAGTCATGTGCAAGCATGAGGGAACCATCAAACGTAGGAAATATTGAAGATGGGGAAAATTCCATTTTAGTCAAAAATATTTAAAAGGATCTTAAATGCAATAAATTAGTGATCCTTCTATGATACCAATTTATTGGCACCAGATTTATCTCTACCGTAAAAGAGAGTTTGGGTTTACTTCTACATCCCACAAAGAACAAGTTTGTTGTTTTTTCTACGGCATTCTCACATGGTGAAAAGCATCATGTGTGGTTGACGGTTGGTCCTAAAAGTCCGATCGGTGGATTTAGAGACCGCAGTAGAGTTTCGTGGTTATTCTCTAGGCAGAGGTGTGTACAAGAAGGAGCTTCAGGGCTTGGACGGAGTCAAGTCGAGTGTAATAAGTCTTACGGTCTTATATCTGTAATATCGTACTTAGTGGATTTGAGGCTAGGGTCATCCGAGATTTTTTTCCCGTTTACCACATGTATTTAGACACATTTTTGCATACGAGTGTGGAAGGCTTAATGTATTTTGTGTCGTGTGTGTTGTTTATACCTATGTATATGTGCATGTTCATTATTGGTATATTTATGTGTGTGTGTGTGTGTGGTATTTTTTTAAGTCTTTGCTATGCTAGCTAGTCCATATATGCACAAAATTGATATCTATCTTTTTGTGAATTTTTGTTTGCTATATCATGCTTATCGTATTACATTTTAGTGGTATTAGAGCATATAGTTTATAGAATTAACATATCTTCATATTGGTATCAGAGCATATAGTTTAGATAACTCACATTCTCATATTGGTATCAGAGCGGTAGCACTAATTTATTGCGCTAAGATCCTTAATTTTATTTGGTCTAAAAATGGAATATTCTCTTTTCACAATACCACACAACTCATTTTTACTCTGGACAGTTCCAAGTATTTTCTCTAATTTTTCATACCTACATTCCAAATCAAATTTGACCCTACTTGAATCTCTCAACTTCTCTTATAATTCTAAAATTCTGGATTCAAGTAAACGCCTACTCTCTTCAAACCTAAGAAGATCTTTCTTCATATCCTCCATTAAACCTCTAAGGCTATCTCTCTCACCTTATACATACTCAAGCTTCTCACTAAGAGCTTTCTCATGTGTCATAAGGTCTTCCACTAAAGCACTCTCATTATTAACCTTGGCACGTTCTCTCAAACTAGGTTCTAACATCAAATTAGCCCTTTTTAATTTAATTAATTCCTCATACAACTCTCGAAAAGCTACTTGAAGTTCACTCTCATCAACCTCCTACTCATTCTCACTCTCACTTTCTTCTTCACTCTCTATGCTATGAAATTTTTAGGATTCACAAACAATGGCCTCGGAAGTGTCATGTGTTAAAATGTCATCATTAGATGATTTCTCACTTTCATTTACATGAATTTCCATGAACGCGGTAAAGTTGTGCCCAATGGGGGAATCGGGTCCCACTTCGTTATCACTATCACTAAGGGTGGCACTATACGAAATTGGTTAGTTTCCCTCCCTCCTTAGTTTAGTGGGACACTCTCTTACCCTATGGACATATCCCTCATAGCCATAACATCTATTCGAATCGTCCCTATTAAGTTCTTCATTTTGCTTTATTGGTAATTTCTCAGCTTTGTCATACTTAGACTTATCAAATTTCTTAAAATCCTTTTTAATATTGTCTTTATTAAGCTTAAGAAATTTTATAAACTTCCTAGCAAACATAGCCATCTCATCTAAATCCATGTCACTCTCATCATCAGAAACTTGCTTTTCCTCCTTTTGGGCTTTCAAGGCGATGCCCTTATCTTTCTTTTTTTCATCCTTTGAGGTAAACATGTCAAGTTCAAGGGTTTGTAAGTCACCTACGAGCTCTTCAAGTTTCGTAGAGGCTAAAGTGGGTAAAGAATTTAACACGTTCACTTTTGGAATAAACCTATCGGGTAAGGACCTTAAAATTTTGTTTACTACACGGTTATCGGGTATCTTTTCTCCCAAGTTAAAAGATGAATTAATAATATCAGAAAGTCTAGCATAAAATTCATCAAAAGTTTCACTTTCAAGCATTTTAATGGTTTCGAATTGAGTGGTGAGATTTTGGAGTTTCGAAGCCTTAACGACACTTGTTCCCTCATGGGTGAGTAAGAGTATATCCCAAGCCTCCTTAGGCGTTTCACGCATTATAATTCGACGAAACTCATCGGGAGTAACCGCACTAAAGAGAGCATTTAAACCACGGGAATAAAAATTTGCTAATTTAAGTTCATTTTCACTCCATCTCTCTACGGGTTTAGGTATACGCATATTTTCAACTAGACACGTAGGTGGAGACCACCCATTAACTACGAATGCCAATGCCTCTCATCTAAAGACTTAAGTTTCAATTTCTTTCGTGCTTTTCAATACACATAATTTGATCTTTTGTCATCGCATCATAGTTTATATTTATTACTCTTTGTATGGATTAGTTATACTTCATTATTTCTCATATGCTTTAATGTGCTTGTCACTTTAAGCATCATAGCATCTTTAACTTATTTTTCCTTATTTAATAACCCTTGTGTAGACTTAAGTGGGAGAAATGATATTTTCCATAATTAAGGGACAAATAAGTGATTTTATAATTCTTTAGCCTTTGCATATTCCTGAACAAACATGGGGAGAGATGGTATATAATCCTTTGAAATTTGTGGAGATCAATCTTAGGGGGAGACGTATTTCTAGGTAGATCATTGTTAGATAAAAGGGGGAGAACTAATTAAGGGGGAGTATTTAATATTATGCACTTTAATTTGTTATATTCCCTATGTGTTTAATGGTTTGTTTAAGTGTGCAGGATTTCATCTTTAGTGACATTACTTAAAGCGGAAAAGCATTTCCTATGTGTCGTGTCAATCGTATTTTTTTATTTTATTTTTGGGTGGGATTATGCCTAGACGTGCTTGACGGTCCTTGGGCTTTTTTGGTTTGGTTTTGTCCCGAAATAGCCAAAGGGGGATATTTGTAAGAGAAAATTTCCAATCGAGCCAATTTGTAGTACTTGCTTAATTCTGGACAAAATAATTTGAGTCATAGGATAGATGTCCATGTTGTATCCTTTCAATCCTATGCCAAGTGTATATTAAAGATGAGTGGCCATAAATTGAAGAATATATCCTTGCCAGTTTTCGTGTCAAGTTTCACGTCATCAACATTTGGATTCCAAAGTCTCTAAAAGGTATGAATGCATTTTATATATGTATAGAGACTTGGATAATTTTACTGGGTGATAAGTTTTTATAAAATTAAGTTGAAAATGGGTTTTACAATTTTTTGGAGAAAAATTAAAGTTTTTGAGATCACGTTCGAATGAAACTGTGATCTCATTCGAATGGTATTACTAACGAGGTTATGCTCTAATTTTCTGTTTTCTCATTAGAAGTTTGGTTCGAACGAAATTTCCAATGAAAATATTTTTTGAATTTTCCTTAGAAACCTCATCAGTCATCTCGTTTAAATAGAGTCATTCAAACGACATTGAAATGTCGTTCGAACAACAGTGATAATTTTTGTCAGTTTTTGCCAGATTTTTTCCACTCGCCCACTATTTTTTCACTTCTTTTTCCTGATTATCTAAGCGAGGGAAACACTTTTTCTCACAAATTTTTCATTCCCTCCAAGAGAAAAAGAGAGTAACATTCTTAAGAGAAAACGTTCCATTTTGTGTTCATGATTTTAATGGATTAACTTCTACAAAATAACATAAGTTTACACCCACCATGTTTTAGCTTAAATACAAGTTCCTTTATATATATACTTTCTTGGAGAGTTTTTGGCACCAGTTTTTCATCTCTACAGATTAGAGAGTGTTTGGGTTCCTTCTCTACCCCAAAAAGGAGATTGATTTCGGTGTGGCGTACTCATACAGTGAAAGTCACCGGGTATGGGTTGACGGTAGTTGTGCTCTATCGGTGGATTTTGAGACTGAGGTGGAGTTTCTGGTTGCCTACTAGGCGGAGGTTGAAGAGCGAAGGATCGTCAAGGCTTGGACGGAGTCAAGTCGTTATTGTAAGTTTCTCTTATCGTGTGTTTTGTAAAAATACCGTACATAGTGGACTTGTAGGCAGGGTCTTTCGAGATTTTTCCCATTTGTGGTTTCTTCATACATAGCGACGTAGTGTGTTTGTGATTTACTTTATCTTGCAAATATATCGGTTAGATTCATGTGAAGGGGGAAATTTACTACATTATATGCTCTGATACCAATTGATGAGACACAAGGCCCCCAAACTTTAAAATTCCTTCCTAATTAAAACTTAGGATGATGGTACAACAAGAAAAGGTAAAATCAAAATTTCAAACTTCTTTTTAAAATAAACTGAATTTTAATTTCTTTCAAAATTAAAATTACATTAAGATAAACAATTATTTGGAATTTTACTTAAATAAAAATTTAATTCCAATTCAAGTGAAATTTATGTCAAACAAACATAAGCATATATTTAGTCCAATTAAATGTCCCAACTTGAATTAAATTAAATTAAAGTTACCCAAATATTAATTAGCACCAAATTAAACAAGTGTGATATTTAAACCAAATTTTATCTTAATTATCCTAACATGCATCTAAGGTGATTTTGCAAAATAAAAACAAATAAGCTCACCACGCGGCGATGTACGAGGAAAACCCACAACAGACGGCCCTAACCTAATAAATCGATTAGATACGATTTTACAATTACTAGACAAAAGACTTACAACACTCGACTTGACTCCCTTCAAGCCCCGACGCTTCTTCTTGTAAATACCTCCGTCTAGTTGATAACCACAACTTCCATTGCAATCTTGGAGTCCACTAATTGAGGCACAACCCATCGTTAACCACACATGGTGCCTTTCACCATGTGAGAAAGTCACAGAAATTTTTTCTCATTTTGTGGTAGAGAAGAACCCAAATTGTCTTCTTTATGGGTAGAGAAGTAAAACCGGTGCCAAACACTCTCCAAGAAAGGATATATAGAGAGAAAACTTGGATTGTAACTAAACAAACCTACTGGGTGTAAAACCTGGTTTTGTTCTCAAGATAATCAAATTGATAAACAAAAATCAAGGAGACTTTTTTCTGAAAAGTATTTTTCTCTCAAAGAGCTTTTGGAAGTTCTGAAAGTCTTACTAAAATGTAGGTTCTCGCAAAAAATATATCAGGTACAAGTTAGTGGACAAGAGGGGAAAGTGGGATAAATTTTCCAAATAAATGTTCCCATTGAAATCTCGTTCGAACGAATTTTTGATGTCATTCTAACGAGTATGTTCGAACGAAACTTCAAATGAAAAAGCAGAGAACAAGTCGTTGGATAAATCATTCGAACGAAACTTCTAACAAAAATTCAGAAAATATCTCGTTAGAATTGTCATTCGAATGACCTCGTTTGAACGAGAAAAATGTTGTTCGAACGACTTTTCCGAAATCTAAATTTTGCAATTTAAGCACAAAAACTTTTATTTAAACTTATAAATAATTTTCTGAAAAACAAAAAAGTTGTTATATAAAAATTTTTGCACCCAAATTAAATATCCAAGGTCCTAAATATATATAATTGCACTCATACATGTGGAGTGATAAGACGTTGATGACGCGAAATATGGCACTTGAAACCCGAAAATAATGAAACTTTAAATTCTGGCCGCTAGGTCTTCAAATTATTCAAACGTGATAGGCTTGATAGGAATAAACTTCTATCCTATGACTCAAATGGTTTTTTCTGGAATTAAGACAAAACTACATATGGACTCAATTTAAAATTTGTGTCCTTACAAATCTCCCCTTTTGGCTATTCCGGGACAAAATCCAACCAAAAATCCTAAAGGACTGTCAAGCTCATCTAGACACAACATCCCACCCAAAACAAAATAAAAATACAGACGCTATGACTCGACCCAAGGATGTACTTTGTCGCTTTACCGAATTTTCCGCTAGAAAGATAATTCCTGAACACTTAATCAAACCATTAAACGCATAAGAAATATGAAAAATATAAAGTGCATAAAATTAAATTCTCCCCTTTTATTTAACAATAATCTACCTAGAAAGACCGCAACTCCCCCTTAGTTAGATCCCCTAAACTAAAGTTTTAGATACCATTTCTCCCCCTTTTTGTTCAGGAATTCACAAAAGATAAAGAATTAAAATTAACTTATTTCTCCCCAATTAAAGCAAGGACTCCGTCTAAACTATACAAGGGGTATGAATAAGGGAAAAAACTAGTTAAACATGCAATTATGAATAAGGTAATAAGAACATTTAAGCATATGGCAACAATGATGTACAACTAATCCATACATATTTTAATGGATACCAACTATGATGCGAAAACAAAAGATATCAATTAATGTATTATGATAAGCATGATATATTAAATCAAAAATCCATAACAAGTTAGATATCAATAATGAATTACAAGAATAAATGGACTAGCTAGCAAGGCAAAGACCTGTAACAACCCTCGATTTTGGGAGGCTCATTTTATACTAATTATACCGCGTAAGGTAATTATATAAAATGTGGGGACTGGAGTAAATATTAATTGAATGAATTGAAAGTTAATATTTACTAGATTGATGCAAATTTACTGTATGTGAAAGTAAATATCATCAGGTTGCATGTTTTATAGTATCATGTATTTTAAATGACATTATGGTTTAAAAAAAATTGGAACTCGAAATAATTTATAAAAGTTTCTGGATGCCAGTTTAGAGTGTGTAGTTAGTCTCAGAAGGTGCGAGATAGTCAAAATAAGTGCCATATTGTATTTTGATATTTTGGGCACTTTTACCTGGTTTTAGCTGAAACGCGTATTTGCGAGTCATTTTAATGTGGTATTAACCACTTAAGTGGGAGACTTTAGACTTAAGTCACGATTTTAAGTCTTGCCCCTTATTTCATTTCCCTCATTTCTTGTCTTAAACTAAGAGAGAAAAGGAGAGAAAGAGAGGGGAAGAGAAGAATGGAGAAATGAGAGAGATTGGAGATTGAGATTTGGGATGGCTCCTACCTCAAACAAATCTGAGTTATCAACCCTAAGGCAAGTTTTCTCATTGCTAATATATGATTTAAGATGCATAAATTGTATGATAGTTGTGTATTTACATTTATGGTTTAAATGTGGAATTTATGGGATTTAAGCCATAATCTTAGTTTTTTATGATGAAATTTTGGGTTATAGCTGTTATTAATCATGTAGGATGTTTTGGGGTAGATTATTGTTATTGGATGTGTCTAAAAATGAAAAGATTTAAGGTTTGGAGAATTTAGGGTTCATAACCCATCGAAGCCATTCTTGGCAAATTTGCAGGACCGAATCGATTCGGCCTTATGGCGAATTGATTCGACAAGCAGTAGTTTCCAGGTCTGCATAATCCGAATCGATTCGGGTTAAGGCCGAATCGATTCGGTTAATTGCAGAAAGTTGGTTTTGGGGTCCGAACCGATTCGCTTTTTGGGCGAATCGATTCATTTTCCTGCTGTTTTTGAGTTATTTTTATAACTCAATTTTGACCCTTTTTCTTTAGGGTTAGGACCTAGGAACCTTCTTGAATGAAGTAAACTTAGAGTCCTAGAGGTATAGATGAGTTGGGAAGCTACCCTAGAGTAGAATTGGTTTATATGGGGTTTTTTCGGGATTATGCCTATTGATGCTAGAGCACTTTTTCTTCTAGTTGATTGTCATAAAACTAGGAGTTGTATTATCATGTTTAGGAGACTTTAGAAGCTCAATTGAGCTATGTTAACCTTGGTGGTTCATAATAACACCATAAAGGTGTGTTTGGAGAATAAATTTCAAGTTCATTCATTCCTTTGAAAGATGATAAATCTTGGGGTTTTAAAATAACACCCTAAAATGCTTGGAGATAATGAAGAGTTTATTTACTCCTTTGAGGTTGTAGTGTCGATATAAGCTATCGTATGGCTCCGGATAATAAGTTATGTTATTTACAAAAAGTAAATGAAATTGGTTTCGGATAAAATGAAACATACATATGGAAATGGTAATGATGACGGTAAATGATAATTTACTTAATCATAAAATTGGTAAATGATAATTTACTTGATTTTTGAAATGGTAAATAAAATGGTTGATACACACCTCTCTAAATGACATCATAAGGGAAGTTACTGCTTGGTGATGCCCCCTGGCTAATGAATGCAGGGTGCATATAGTCCATAGGCCATATGAGCGATATGTTATGTTTTCTGCGTTGGTGAGGATATTCCGGGTGTGGTCTTGACTCTCTCGCGGGCATATGGCCACTTCCCGACGTATTGTGATAGGTGCCCAGGTTGTCTTGTATAGATAGGTCCTAGAAGATGATGGTCATTTAGGGGCACGCCCAGTGGGGAAACTCGGAGGGGCGGTCTTAGAATCGTTATATGTATATAAATATAACTATTCATCATCAAGTGGGACTTGATGGATTATATGCCATAAAGAGCATACTGAAGTGCCACAAAGACCACATGTAAATGCCACAAAGAGCATTTGAAAATGATTATTTTCCTGATAAGGAAAGGATTTTTACAAAAAGGTAAAATTGAGATAAAATTTGCCATAAAGAGCAAAAGATTGTGATTATATATATACTTCTTGCTAAGGAAAAGATATATGAGATAATTGGTACATTTAATGAAAATTTTAGTTTAATGTTTCTTATTTTATTGTTCCTGCTTAGTTTATGTTTTAAATTGTCTAGGTAGCTTCTTATTTCTCTTCATCATGATTTATCATTCAACTGTCATACTCTTTATTCATCTGGTAATCATATAGAACCGGGCCCTGACCCGTTCATATTTCTTGTTGTGCGTGCATCTTGTATCCGCTCAGGTACTCCGTTATAAGGATGCCTGATTTGAATTCTGATCCCGGTGTCTTTGGCGAGCCGTGATGCTTTGCGGGTATTACGGGGCATTTGGAAATAGATGTTGTCATTTTTGCACTCTAGACAGGATCAAGTATTTTACTCGGGCGAGAGGCCCAAGCTTTTGTACTTGATTAATGTAATGTATTATGTAAATAATTGAACTTGTTTAATTTTATTGTACGAGTCTGTGACCGACAACATATTCGGTCTCTTATTGTACATTTGTGTGTATGTAATATAATTACATCTGGATTTCCACTTTCATTTTAAGTTGGGTTGTTTAAATTCTTTTCTTTAACTTTAAAACCAAAATTTTTGCCAACCCGTTTTTCTGAAATAAGGAGTGGTTATCCCGTATACTTCTTCTTTTGTTGTGATGCTGAGAATGATTCCATCCATGATTCCGTTATTTTGGAGTATCGGGCTGGCCACCCCCTATTTCGGATGGCGGGTTATCACAGATGGTATCAGAGCATCAGGTTCTAGAGTCCTTAGGAATCTGTGTGAACGCCTAAAGTTTTTCGCGTTGCTTTTGACTTGACATAGAGCCTTAGTATTAAGATTGTTGGTTTCTTTAGTGAGATCTCGTTCTTCTTCTATGAGGTAGAACTGATTAGAATCTTTTGTGCATCCGTGTGAGAACAGTAGGTCAATTGAAGAAGGGCGTCTTGAGAAGGATTTTTAAGAACTGTAAATTGTGGTCGGGGATGAGGACCGCTTTGGAGGTGACTCCCTTTTTGTAGTACTTCCTTGTCTTGCTACTACGACTACTAATTACAGTTGATGTAGTTTCCCAAGTACCGCTAGAAGTAGAATGTGGTACTAAGCTTGAGATTTCAAGCGATGAACAAATTGAAGTAGAGAAGTGCCCGAAAGTAGGATGGAGGAGAATCCTTTACCCGTAGGAGTAGTGTGGAGAGGGTGAAATTGTGGTCACCATATTTGTGGGTGCTGGAAGTTTGGCCCTAGAGAAGCCCGGTGGATACTTGCAACAACAAGTTTCTCTGGGAAAACTGGACTGAGGAGAAGGTGGATTTTCGAATGTTCACACAATGATCGGTTAAAAGGCCGATAGCGAATAAAGTGTTGTACTGTTAGGGAGACCGTGAATCATAAAATGATAAGATATAGAATAAGTGTCGTTAGCACTTCTGATGGGGTAATGATCATGAAACCCTTTTGGTGGACATCCACCTGGGGAGGTTTCATTGAACTGAGGAAGAGGAGGCCGAGAACGTGTCCTCTTTTATTGAGAAAGTAAGAGGGACTGCGTGGGAAATTGTTGTCGGCCAGAGTCGGAGTAATGGCTATGATGCGTAGTGTTTAGTAAGAATGTTGATGGGAATTCCACCTTAGTTGTGGGTGGTGTATTCCTTAGGATAAGACTTAGTAGTATTATATCTACTGTAGATTCGGGTGTGTATTTTGAGATGGTAGTAGTATTGACGCTATTATATAAGAGTAATTATATGACTTCCTTGATATGGAAGTTCTATTTTTCCTCACTCGTTATGAAACGAGTGATGATATTCTAAATATACATGTGATATACGTGTTATTTGCAGTATGTGTTACTTAGTTTGAGTGTTTTATTGTTTACTTGCATTGTATGTGGTTGTTATGACTTATCTCCACGACCAACAAAGTTAAGTAGTAATGCATAGGAGGGGTTCCTTGTTTGGATTCCGTTTTTGCGGGACGCTCCACGCGTGAACCTTAACGACATTTGGAGTGGAGAGATGTTACTTTTCCTTTCTCTTATCTTATGTATAGTATTCGAGTAAAGATATTTTGGTTAGTTTGGGGGATAGCAAGCAAATAAAATTATAAGGCTATCATACTTCTAGTTCAAAATGGGACTAGTTGTTCTATAATATCTCTCCTGGATACAGGTTGAGACTTTATAGAGGCGGATTGAGGTAGGTAGGAGATATTTCTTATATGTTGTGTTATCTTGCGTGAGAGTTTGATTGTTTGTTTGTCTTATTTATGCATGTTACGCTTATCTCCATGATCAACAAGTTAAGTAGGCATGCGTCGGAGGGGTTCCTTGTTTGGATTTCGCTTCGGCGAGACACTCCGCCGTATGAACACTTAACGATGTTGTGATTGGAGAGACGTTATCCTTTTCTTTCTCTTTTATTTTATTTATTTTGTTGTTAGAAGTGGGATTGGGAGGATTAGCCGAGAATCACGTAGAAGAGTGATTAAGGGATATTAAAGTGCGAGATAGAAGCACTGTGTATAGTTCTCTCCTCTGGTCGATGTGAGGGAGACTGAGATACGAAGTCGAGTTAAGACTTTGGGATTGTGCCTTGATAAGAAGGCCATGTTTATATAAGGGGATATATATTTGAAAGACTTCACAGAAAGTGAATGTCTGATCAGTTAAAAATCTTTAATGATGCTATGGTAAAGCCTAGAAGTAGAATCTTCTTAGTAGGGTTGTGATTTTGCATTTTTTATTACCAATCCCGATCATGTGTCTTAGATCATCATATCTCGACGACCGACTATGCGAGGTAGTAGTGTAACGGGAGAGTTCCTTCTCTGGATTTCGCTTCGACGAGACGTCCCACGCACGAACCCGAGAGAATGTTGGGAGTTGAGTAAGGTCTTGGGCACTAGGGATATATTTAGTATTATATATCTATGACTTAGATTGGGCATATATAGATCGAATTTAGTATTATTTAGGATGTTATATCTTTAGGGTATGAGACGTTAGTTTAGGAAGGCTGTAAGGTGTTGACCACGAATAGGTCGTGGGTTAATCATAATCCCTAGGAACGAGAAGTGTAGAATCTCAAGAGATTTCGAAGGTTAGGCCAATGGAGGTGAGACCTCTCCTAGTTAAAGTGTTACATTGGTAATCTAACTTTTGGGGAGTTAAATGGCTGAATTAACTTTCACTCCCGAGTTCATGCGGCTAAGCTCGAGGGTGAATTTAATGAATAAGTCTCTGCCAGGAGCGGGAAGTAATAATACTGGAGCATGGACCCGTTGTCTATGCATCTCACAAGATTAAACTTGGGGGAAGTATTATCCCACGCTTGAATTAAAATTCATTGCGGTGGAAATCGCCTTAAAGAAATGGAGGCACTACTTCCTGGGCAGGGAAATTTAGTCTTCCTCGCGAGCAACAAGTGGTTGCAGTATGTCGAGGGAGAAATTGAGTTGGTGTTTGGAGTTCTTAAAGAACTATCATTTGGATATTCTCATTCGCTAAGGAAATACGATTGGGGTAGTAGATGCGTCGAGTAAGGAACCCGTCAGAGATGTTTGTGTTGACATGGAAAGACAAATGAAACGAGCATGATTAGGGAGACTTTGTAGCAAGAACATTCCGGTCTATGATTGACCATTTCATCTACTTGCGTGAAGAAGAGTGGCGATGAAATGAAGAGGGGTGTATTCATAGACGTTTGCATTGAATTGTCGACAGTGTTCTGGTCATGATCCTATTTGAGAAAAATTATTGATTGTTTGACCAGACTGTTGCATTTTCGGCCATTATGGATGAACTACATGTGGAAGAGTACGCCCTATTCTTGATGGAGGAATGGTATAACCGTAGAAGGTGCCTATTACAATAGTGGTGGACCGAGACTAGATATTCGTGTCGAAGGTTTGGTAAAAGTTTCCATGAAGAAATGGATACCGTATGGAAATAGCGTATATCCTACCACCCTAAAGTGGATGGAAGTATGGGAGGAAATTGACTTAGGGACGAAAGGCATATCTCGAGCGGACGCCTTAGAATACATAGCAAATGGGAGCAGTAAGTATATGGATAGAGATTCTCGTACAATCATTAGGCTATTGAATGGCCTTATGGATCATTTCCTAAGGCATGGCATCATGAGTGGCCTAGCGTGGTCGGTTGAGTAATTCCCATACTCGTTGGATGAAGCCAACGGGTAATATGTTCCTTGGACTTGGAGTGGTCTCGTGATATTTCTTTAAAGATTTGGCTTTCGAGCCATAATCCATGATGGGATACATCAATGCGAAGAAAAGTTGATTAGTGTTGGGGTTAAACCAATTAGCGTCAGTATAAATATCCCCGGGGAGGGAGTAAAGCGGTCTATGCCGAGTTGTGTGGGTATTTCCTTCCGTTTTAAGATGATAAAATCGATAGTTAGTGA
Organism: Sambucus nigra; assembly: GCA_949130495.1. NCBI lineage: Eukaryota > Viridiplantae > Streptophyta > Magnoliopsida > Dipsacales > Adoxaceae > Sambucus > Sambucus nigra. The sequence goes on from OX422207.1 coordinate 166,095,787, forward strand.
GGAACGCTTTGTGCTATACTAGAGCAAAAATGATGTAGGCTGAGATCGATAAAGTCGACCTTAGTCCGGGTCCATTTAGGACGATTGCGATAACGAGGGGTTTGTTTAGGATGGTAGAATCCTAGTTTAGAGTAGTATACCCTTTACGAGATTTAGGTATGCCCGAATTTTGGGGGCAAAATTCCCTCATAAGGGGGGGAGTATGTAACAATCCTCGATTTTGGGAGGCTCATTTTATACTAATTATACCGCGTAAGGTAATTATATAAAATGTGGGGACTAGAGTAAATATTAATTGTATGAATTGAAAGTTAATATTTACTAGATTTATGCATATTTACTGTATGTGAAAGTAAATATCATCAGGTTGCATGTTTTATAGTGTCATGTATTTTAAATGACATTATGGTTTAAAAAAAATTGGAATTCGAAATAATTTATAAAAGTTGCCGGATGCCAGTTTAGACGGTTTAGTTAGTCTCGGAAGGTGCGAGATAGTCAAAATAAGTGCCATATTGTATTTTGGTATTTTGGGCACTTTTACCTGGTTTTGGCTTAAACGCGTATTTGCGAGTCATTTTAATGTGGTATTAACCACTTAAGTTGGAGACTTTAGACTTAAGTCACGATTTTAAGTCTTTCCCCTTATTTCATTTCCCTCATTTCTTGTCTTAAACATATAGAGAAAAGGAGAGAAAGAGAGAGAAAGAGAAGAATGGAGAAATGAGATAGATTGGAGATTGAGATTTGGGATGGCTCCTACCTCAAACAAATCTTAGTTATCAATCCTAAGGCAAGTTTTCTACTTGCTAATATATGATTTAAGATGCATAAATTGTATAATAGTTGTGTATTTACATTTATGGTTTAAATGTGGAATTTATGGGATTTAAGCCCTAATCTTAGTTTTTGATGATGAAATTTTGGGTCATAGCTGTTATTAATCATGTAGGATGTTTTGGGGTAGATTATTGCTGTTGGATGTGTCTAAAAATGAAGAGATTTGAGGTTTGGAGAATTTAGGGTTCATGACCCATCGAAGCCATTCTTGGCAAATTTGCAGGACCGAATCGATTCGGCCCTATGGCGAATCGATTCGGTAAGGGGTAGTTTCCAGGTCTGCATAACCCAAATCGATTCGGTTAATTGCAGAAAGTTGGTTTTATGGTCCGAACCGATTCGCTTTTTGGGCGAATCGATTCGTTTTCCTGCTGTTTTTGAGTTGTTTTTATAACTCAATTTTGACCCTTTTTCTTTAGGGTTGGGACCTAGGAACCTTCTTGAATGAAGTAAACTTAGAGTCCTAGAGGTATAGATGAGTTGGGAAGCTACCCTAGAGTAGAATTGGTTTATATGGGGTTTTTTCGATATTATGCCTATTAATGCTAGGGCACTTTTTCTTCTAGTTGATTGTCATAAAACTAGGAGATGTATTATCATGTTTGGGAGACTTTAGAATCTCAATTGAGCTATGTTAACCTTGGTGGTTCATAATAACACCATAAAGGTGTGTTTGGAGAATAAATTTCAAGTTCATTCATTCCTTTGAAAGATGATAAATCTTGGGGTTTTAAAATAACACCCTAAAATGCTTGGAGATAATGAAGAGTTTATTTACTCCTTTGAGGTTGTAGTGTCGATATAAGCTATCGTATGGATCCGGATAATAAGTTATATTATTTACAAAAAGTAAATGATATTGTTTTCGGATAAAATAAAGCATACATATGGAAATGGTAATGATGACGGTAAATGATAATTTACTTAATCATGAAATTGGTAAATGATAATTTACTTGATTTTTGAAATGGTAAATAAAATGGTTGATACACACCTCTCTAAATGACATCATAAGGGAAGTTCGCGCGCTTGGTGATTCCCCCTGGCTAATGAATGCAGGGTGGATATAGTCCATAGGCCGTATGAGCGATATGTTATGTTTTCTGCGCTGGTGAGGAGATTCCGGGTGTGGTCTTGACTCTCCCTCAGGCATATGGCCACTTCCCGACGTATTGCGATAGGTGCCCAGGTTGTCTTGCATAGATAGGCCCTGGAAGATGATGGTCGGTCTTAGAATCATTATATGTATATAAATATAACTATTCATCATCAAGTGGAACTTGATGGATTATATGCCATAAAGAGCATACTGAAGTGCCACAAAGAGCACATGTAAATGCCACAAAGAGCATTTGAAAATGATTATTTTCCTGATAAGGAAAGGATTTTTACAAAAAGGTAAAATTGAGATAAAATTTACCATAAAGAGCAAAAGATTGTGATTATATATATATATATATATATATATATATATATATATATATATATATATATATATACTTCCTGGTATGGAAAAGATATATGAGATAATTGGTACATTTAATGAAGATTTTAGTTTAATGTTTCTTTAGTTTATGTTTTAAATTGTGTAGGTAGATTCTTATTTATCTTCATCATGATTTATCATTCAACTGTCATACTCTTTATTCATCTGGTAATCATATAGAATCGGGCCGTGACCCGTTTATATTTCCTGTTGTGCTTGCATCTTGTATCCGCTCAGGTACTCCGCCGCAAGGATGCCTGATTTGTATTCCGATCCTGGTGTCTTTGGCGAGCCGTGATGCTTTGCGGGTATTACGGGGCATTTAAAAATAGACGTCTTCATTTTTGCACTCTAGACAGGATCAAGTCTTTTTACTCGGGCGAGAGGCCCAAGCTTTTGTACTTGATTAATGTAATGTATTATGTAAATAATTGAACTTGTTTAATTTTATTGTACGAGTCTGTGACCGACAGCATATTCGGTCTCTTATTGTACATTTGTGTGTATGTAATATAATTACATCTGGATTTCCACTTTCTTTTTAAGTTAGGTTGTTTAAATTCTTTTCTTTAACTTTAAAACCAAATTTTTTGGCAACCCGTTTTTTCTGAAATAAGGAGTGGTTATCCCGTATACTTCTTCTTTTGTTGTGATGCTGAGAATGATTACATCCATGATTCCATTATTTTGGAGTATCGGGCTGGCCACCCCCTATTTCGGATGGCGGGTTGTCACAAGACTCAAAGCAAACAAAATATAATATATATATAAATATATACACAAATTATATTAATGGAGCATAAGCACATATATATAGATATAAACAACACAAAAATGAGCTTTCCACACTTTTATGGCATAAAAGTGTCATATGGAAACAAAAGTGAATGGATGTGAACTAGCAACTATTAAATTGTGACCCAATCACTTTAACATATTCAAGGAGTTCCTTTTGATTGTAAAACTTTATAAAACATATATAAAGCCTCATGTGAAAGAAAATAAACTCAAAGAACAAAACAAGCACAATTCATAAAAGACTAGCATATTGATGATTCTACAAACTAATAGAGTTATAATAAAAAAAATGCAACTAGGATACAAAGACATTGTGCAAAATCGTTGATATTCCATCCAAACTCCCTCAAAAATAATATTTTCTTTGCTTTTCTTTTGACGGAAATATCAATCTAAACAAACTATGCCTTGGCTATATTTTTTTTAATGCCATATTTTTATTTTAGGCCTTTGGACCACGTATTTATTTTTGGTCCATTGTAAATGGTGGCTTAATCGCAAAGGATTGTCATTCCTTTAGTAGCCCTTCCCCATGCACTAGCATATATAATTTTTTAAACACAATAATCTCATGTGCAACGGAATAACATGATCCGCCATAGTCACAAAACAAGTAAACGACTACATTGATAGGAGAACATCTCACGTAGCTCAAATATTCACGTGAAGTTAAAATTCAAAGAGCTCGTTCATGTGTGCAAAAGGGGCATAAAAAAAATAAAAATCCTTTTAGCAATTCCAATTCAAACTACTTCATGCAACCATGATAAAGAATGATTTAAGAATTAAAATACACAACCAAAAGTTCTAGCCAGATGGAAGCGAAAAGATTGGATTCAAAAACAACTATATGCCACATAAATTGTGTCAAACTAAAATACAAAAAAAAAACACTTTTTGAGTCTTTCAAATTTTTACCAAACCCAAAAAAAAAAATTAGCTCAAAAGACAAACAAAAATTATTTTGTATTTTTCATTAAGCCCAAATAACTCATACAAGTAAAATACAAATGATAAACAAAATCTTTTTATATTTTTCATCAATACCAAATAAAATGAAAAGGATAAATGCAAAAGATAAACAAGTCATAATTCTAGCAAAGCATATATGATGACGAACGGACTAGAAAATGACAAAGAAGAATATAACTAGAAAGAATATATGACATGTAGCACAAAAGCTAGAGTATGCAAACATACACGCCATTACTCATAGGATATAGCAAGTGAAGAGTCATGAACAAGCATGTTAGAACCATCAAAAACTGAAAATTTTGAAAAATGCATATTTTCCCAAAAAATATTCCTAAAAATTAGGATCACACAATATTTTAGTGTAATCCACTCTGATACCAATCTAAAGGAGGCGAATTTCCTACACTATATGCTCTAATACCAATTGATGAGACACAAGGACCCCAAACATTAAAATTCCTTCCTAATTGAAACTTAGGAAGATGGTACAACAAGAAAAGGTAAAATCCAAATTTTAAACTTCTTTTTAAAATAAACTAAATTTTAATTTCTTTCAAAATTAAAATTACATTAACATAAACAATTATTTAGAATTTTACTTAAACAAAAATTTAATTCCAATTCAACTAAAATTTATGTCAAACAAACATAAGTATATATTTAGTCCAATTAAATGTCCCAGCTTGAATTAAATTAAATTAAAATTACCCAAATATTAATTAGCACCAATTTAAAATGTCCCAACTTGAATTCAGTGCTTCATTAACATTCTTTGGTTCTATAAGAGAAACAAAACATGCATAATGAGCAAGGGTACGCAGTGGGGATCTTGTACGAACTGGATCAGTAGGATTACAAACTACACTATTTAACGAATGATCTTTGGAAACCCAGTTAGGCACTTCAAGGATCTCATTTGGTAAGGATGCATCTATCTCTGGAGTATCATAATTTAAAATGTTTTCGAATTCATCCACTATAGTTGGTCCTTTGATCTTTCTTTCTACATTAGTGTCACTTACAACCACATTAATGGATTCCATCATGGTCTTGGTACGAAGGTTGTAGAGACGATAGGCTATACTATTTGAAAATTATCCGAAGAAAATAGCATTATCTCCTCTAGTTTCGAATTTAGACAGATGTTCTCTGTCCTTACAGACGTAACAAGTGCTACCAAAGGTTCTAAAGTATTTTAAGCTAGTTTTCTTCCCATACCAAAGCTCATAGGATGTTTGTTTGGTATTTTTTCCTTAGATAAAATCGATTGATTATGTAACAGGATTTATGAATGAATTCTCCCCAGAAATATTTAGGTAGGTTCTTCGCACGAATCATTACACGGGTTATTTCTTGAAGAGTGCGATTTTTACGCTCAATAATTTCATTTTTTTGAGGTGTCTTAGGGGCACTAAATTCATGTTTGTAACCATTATAGTCACAGTATTCGATGCACCTGAATCTATGAATTCTCCTCCTCTATCACTACAAATTCTATCTACTTAGGAATCCTCTTCATTTTCTATATGAACTAGGATTTTCAAAAACTTACGGAAAGTTTCTGACTTGTGTTTTAAAAATTCAACCCAGGTAAATCGAGTGAAGTCATCAACCATAACCAATATATAACTATTGCCATAAAGACTAACAGTACGAGAAGGACCCATTAGGTCCATATGGATGAGTTCTAGAGGTTTAGTTGATAGAACTGAAAAACGTTGCTAATGCCGTTTAATACAAGATTAAACTGTATAAGCAACTCCGAGATGTTTGTTGAAGAAACCCTTTTCTTTTGAAAATAAAGATTATAAACAATAAGATGTGTTTACAAAAAACTTATGTACGAGACTAATTAAGACTTTGTAATCAGTTTTTAAAACCAAGACAGTTTCAAAAATTCAGCACACTTATAGAATGAGATGAGTAGATGAAGATAATCAACACACAGTTTTTAACGTGGTAAAACCTCTCCCAACAGAGGAAACATCCACGGTGACTTCTAAGTCACAAAAACAAAAATACACTAATAACAAATAATAGTTACAAATAATACAACATACATGCACACAAATCAACCTATTCTAAGTTTAGGAATATACCCCACTTGGTGTCCTTCTAACTTCTCATAGATCTGATTGTTGATGATGTTCTTCCAGTTTGATAACTTCCTTTGCTTTAGCTTCCTTATGTCGACTCAATGATCTTTGATCTTATACATAACACTTTCAGTGTAGTAGTGTGTTAAGTGTTTGTGAAGTGATTCCTATTCACATGCATGAACTCACACACACTTAGATTTACAGATAGTCCTATAAAAATTACATATAAAGTCTATATGCTGTGATTTTGTTTTCTTTCTTTCTTACAGAACTAAAAACCTTTTTGACCTTTAATATAACCCAGATTCCACGGATATCTCGCTTCAAAATCGGTCAAGATCTTAATCAATCTCGGTTTTAAAAATATTTTTGAGATTAAAAATCTCCAAGCGTGAATCCAACTAGGTCAAGGTTAAGTTTCGTAAGAACAGAAACCATAAAACATTTTCAAAACCAAATCAGTAAAGATTTTCTTAAATCAAGTAAGAAATATGCAGATCTAGTGAAAATGTAACATGCAGAATGTAGATCTAAAGTTTCTGTGAAAAAGAAACACAGATCTTCACACGAATGTTTAAGTTGTAAACAAGATCAAGGACAAAGAGGTTACAGCTTCAAATGAACAACCCACTCTCTCTCAAACACTCAAGGTTGTGTTTGGGGTTAGGTGTATACGAAGGTTTGATTTAGAAAATGAAGTGTTTAGGGTTAGGGTTTGATTTTTGGCTAACAGTTTTCCCTTTCTCTCTCTTCTCTCTTTTCTTTTCTCTCTTCTCTCTCACTTCTCTCTTCTCTCTATTTTTTCTCTCAGAAATGACGAATGCCCAAAAGTCTCGAAAGTCTGAGAAGTGGGGGGTTTATATAGGGGTGAGGGAAGATTCTGGAATGACGAAGGCAATCAAGTGTTGAGATCAAGTCTTTCAAACATTGACTTGATCCAAGGGTTATGAAATAGCGGTGGTTAAGATGGTTGTGATTGGTTCATAGATATAGCACCAGGATTAACTAAAAACACATGCAGGCCATCGATTAGGAATGATCCAACGTTCAGCAATGCACTAGGCAATCCTCTCACATAAGAAACACAAATTGAAGCATCAGGAGGATGACAAGTGTAGGCGTGTGATAGGTGTTCAAACGTGCGTCAAATGAATTACAAAGCATCACCCTGAAGTCTCTAGCGCTTTTATATTCTACCCAACCAAACAATTTAATGAAAACTGAAGTTTCCAAAATAGAATATTAACCCCACAAATTTTATAACCACATTTTATTAATGAAAACATTTATTTAAAAAAGGTTTTAAAAATTTTAAAAATTCCCAAAAATAATTAAAACCACATTTTAAGGGAAATTAATCACACAATCAATTTTAAGCAATATATACACATGTATGCACTTCTAAATGTGTGTAGTGTGATTCAATTATACCTTCATGGATCATTGAAGAGGATTAGAGAGATAAGTTCTGAGGCTTTTTGGATTCTAGGATAGACAACCAATTTTGTCACTATTTCCAAACTAGATGAACACTTATACAGTATAGACTTAAGCAAGTCAAAGGTATAAGGTGATTCAATATCCCCTTTGGAAATATGAGACAAAATCTCCTTTGAGTTAGCTTAAGACTCGTAGGGAACCAAAAAAAATAAAACCTAGTCCTATACAAAAGATACTATCTACCCATCTCCTAGAAAGTCAAAAATTACATAACTCAACTATTTACAAAATTTTACACTAGAAAAGGTAGACAATCAGAAGAAGAGATCCCTGCAAATATACACACTAAGATCAAGCAGTTTAGATGAAATGTGAACAAAACATTGAACTCATAAAACTCAAATTTCTCCCCCATTTTGTCTCAAATGGACAAAGGGTAAAACTTAAAGTCTTAAGAGTTTAATCAGCGCATACCATACTATAGAATTTTGCAGAAATCTGTTATAGTCTAGAGGTTTAGTGAACATGTCTGCAAGTTGCAGATCTGTAGGAAGGTAATGAATTTCTAATTCCTTAGTTTCAACAAGTTCGCGTATAAAATGATGCCTTATTTTAATATGCTTAGTTTGCGAGTGTTGAACCGGGTTTTTAGGTATGTTAATGGCGCTTTGATTGTCACAATACAATTGTAACTGATCTTCTTTGATCCCATAATTGCTTAACATTTGTTTTATCCATAACAACTGAGCACAACAACTTCCTGCTGCTATATATTCGGACTCAGCCGTAGATAAAGATGTGCAATTCTATTTTTTACTACTCCAACCAACTAAATTATTGTCGACATAATAACAGGCACCTGATGTACTTTTACTATCATCAGTACAACCGGCCCAATCAGCATCAGTATACCCTATGATGGTGCTGCAGGTATCATTAGTGTACCTAAGTCCAAGATTAAGAGTGCCTTTTATGTACTTTATTATACGTTTTACACACAATAAACGGCTCTCTTTAGGGTTATTCTGGTAACGAGCACACGGACATACAGCATACATTATGTCTGGTCGCGAGGCAGTTAGATAGAGTAGGCTACCAATCATACTACGATAGAATGTGGAATCAACTGACTTACCATTTTCATCTTTACATAATTTAACAGTAGTACTCATAGGCGTTTTGGCAACTTTAGCATTATCTAAACCAAATTTCTTAACAAGATCTAAGGCATACTTAGTTTGAGAGACAAATAGTCCATCAGAATTCTATTTCACTTGAAATCCTAAGAAAAGTTGTAGCTCCCCCATAAGGGACATGTGAAATTCCTTATGCATAATAGCAGAAAAAGATTTAACTTCAGAGTTTGAAGTTGACCCGAAAATGATGTCGTCTACATAGACTTGGGCTATAATAATGTTTTTGTCAAAATGTTTGACAAAGAGAGTCTGGTCATTTCCTCCTCTCTTAAAACCCTTATCCAACAAAAAGTTGGAAAGGCGTTCATACCAAGCTCTAGGAGCTTGTCTAAGACATACAAAGCCTTTTTTAGACGAAAGACATGGTTAGGGTATTTAGGGTCAATGAACCCTTTGGGTTGTTCTACATATGTTTCTTCGGACAGAATTCCATTGAGAAAAGCAGATTTGACATCCATTTGATAAAGTGTAAATTTTAAGTGACACGCTATGGCGAAAAGAAGTCGAACAGATTCAAGACGAGTGACAGGGGCAAAAGTCTCACTAAAATCTATTCCTTCTATTTGTGAGTAGCCTTGAGCAACTAGTCTAGCTTTGTTTCTAAGGATTACCCTATTTTCATCAGATTTGTTTTTAAAAATCCAACGCGTCCCAATAACATTTTTGTTTTGAGGCCGCGGTACAAGATACCAGACATCATGAATGACAAATTGTAAAAGTTCTTCCTGCATAGTAGAAATCCAGTGTGTGTCATTCAATGCTTCATTAACATTTTTCGGTTCCACAAGAGAGACGAAACATGCATAATTAGCATAATTTCTTAACTGGGATCTAGTACGAACTGGCTCATTAGGATTACCGACCACGTTGTCAATGGGATGATCTTTAGAGACCCAGCCAGGTACTTCAGGACTCTCACTAGGTAATGAGTCATCTATTTCTGGTGAATCAGTTTTGAAATCATTTTCAGATTCAACCACAATAGGTGATTCAGATATCTTATTTTCGACAATAGTGTCGCTTACAATTAGATTTATCGATTCCATAAGGGCCTTAGTACGCAGATTGTATATACGATACGCACAACTGTTTGGGGAGTATCCTAAGAAAATGGCTTTATCACCACGAGTTTAGAATTTAGACAGATGTTCTCTGTCTTTACAGACATAACACTGACTTCCGAAAGTTCTTAGATATTTAAGATTAGGCTTCTTACCGTACCACAACTCATAAGGAGTTTGTTTAGAGTTTTTCCTAAGGTAAACCCTATTTATGATATGACATGCAGTTCTAATAGATTCTACCCAGAAGTATTTAGGTAGAGATTTGGCATGCAACATGACACGTGCCATCTCTTGAAGAGTTCGGTTTTTCCTTTCAGCAATACCATTCTGCTGAGGAGTCTTAGGGGCACTAAATTCATGTTTGTAACCGTTGTAGTCACAATATTCACCTATTCCTGTGTCTATGAACTCTCCCTCTCTATCACTACGAATGCGATTGACTTGTGTGTCCTTCTCATTTTCAATTCTTAGTAAAATTTTCAAAAAATTCTGAAACGTGTCAGATTTTTATTTCAAGAAGGCAACCCAAGTGAATCGTGTGAAATCATCAGCCATGACAAGGATATAACTGTGTCCACAAAGACTAACAGTTCTAGAGGGACCAATAAGGTCCATATGGATGAGATCTAGAGGTGAGAATGTCTTTAACCTTTTTATGCGAAGTCTTAATTATTTTTCCTTCCTGGCAATGACCACAGACAACACTTGAAATAGGTTTAATATTAGGAATTCCTCTAACAATCTCTTGACTAGACAATCTACCAAGGATATCATAACTTAGGTGACCCATACGATTATGCCAGATTTCATTGTCATCCATTCTGACAATGTTACAGGTTTCAGAACCAGTCTTGACAGTATAACAATTGTCAGGTGTTCTAAATCTGGTAATAATTCATTTACCTTTATCATTTAGAATTTTACAATTGTTCTTTGAAAAGGTAACAGTATGGTCAGAGTCACAAAATTGTGATATACTTAGGAGGTTGGCTTTAAGGCCTTTAACTAATAGAACATTTTCGAGAACAAGCATTCCTTCTTCTTTTAGGGTTCCTTTACCTATGATCTGGGATGAAACTCCATCACCAAAAACTACTTTCCCACCAGCAAATCTGGTTTTGTTTAAAAGTTTGGTTTCATCTCCTGTTATATGTTTGGAGCATCCTGAATCTAAATACCAACCAGATGAAGTGTGTTCAGCTTTTAAGGCAGTGATAACAATGTTACACTTCATTTGGGGTAAAAGATCATCTTTTCTAACCCAAATAGCTCTAGTTTTAATTTTGCGCAAGTTTGCCCTCATTTGATAAAATTTTCGTGAAACAGCTTTTTGTCGAAAAACATTTGGAGCAGCAAACTGATTATTGTGGAAAATTTGAGCTTTTGGTTTAGGAAAGTTTCTGGGAGCCTTTCTCTTAAATGAACTCTTAGTTTTCGTCTTTCTATTCCTGTAGTTAGAGTTCTTATCAGGTTGTCTTGGAAGGACATAATGGTTACGATTTTGCCTAGAATAGTTAAAGTTCTTGTAGACAGAAGAGTTGTACACAGGGGTGTTTAGACGCTTATCATAACAACCTTCAAAGGAATGACCATAAATGTCACAGTAGGAGCAATATTGATTACTTGAGGGATGAACTTCCTTAGGAAAACTTCTAAAAATGGGTTTAACAGCATTCTGTTCAGAAGTCCTATTCCTAGGAGGTATGGTCTTATAGGTAGAATCAACCTTTCTGATCAAAGGACAGACGTAAGTGGAGTGTCAGCCTTAGAATTACTAGACTCTCCAATGTCTTTCTGTTGTTACTTTTGATCAAATTCCTGTTTAATAAAATGAAAGTCTGGATATGTTTCAATTGGTCTTTTTCCCCCAGACACAAACTTAATAGGTTCAAGATTTGTAGTTTGTGGTTTGTTCTTAGGGCAAAATCCAATACCGGTTCTATCATCAAAATTGGTCTTGGAGTCAACAACAAAGTCAGTAAAACAATTTGAATTGTTTTCAAACTTAGAAAATTTTTTGAAAACAGTAGTTGTCTTTGTTTTTGCTTCCTCCAGTTCTAATAATGTTCCCTTGTATTTCATTTCCAGGGTTTCATTAGTTTTAGTCAACTCTTTTAATTTTTGATCAAAAGTTTCAATTTCAGATTGATGAGTCAGACACTGGTTAGTGTACTCTTCAGCATTCAACTTCACAATAAGACTTAGATCATCTAATTTCTTAGTCAGGTCTCTAACAGTCTTCTCCAATCTAGTGCTTTTTTTAAGAGTTTTAGCATACAAAGTATGGATATCAGGGAGGTCATCTGTGTCTGAGTCGCTAAGTGAAGTGTGTGTAGTGACCCCTAACGATTCAGTTTTAGTACTCACGCACCCATTTACATCGTCGTTATCGAGATCACTTTGACTCACACACACGGAATTAGAACTAGCAACATTTTCAGATAATAAAGCATCTAGGCTAGTCAAAGCAGTATTCACACAAGCAGAAGTAGGAGCATCATTATCACACACAGGTATATCATCATTGTAAATGATCTTAGCATAAAAGGACATGCAAGGGTCAAGTACATTTGATGACTCAAGTTCCTCTTCATCAGAGTCACTTAAATCATTCCAAGTTTTACAGACATTGGCTCTATTGTGTGTGTTGGCTTTATTCAGATTAACTCTGCAATCGTGAGCAATGTGACCTAGTTTCCCACATCTAAAACATTCAATCTTTTTAAGGTCTCTAGTGGGTCTAGAATTTTTGTCCTTAGGATGTTTGTTAAGACCTCTCTCATGAGGTTTGGGATTAGACAGAGTAGGATAATTAGGCTTGCCTTATTTAGTTGCCTGTTTGTTTCGAAATTTGACAATTTTCTTAAATGGTTTAGACATTAAGGCAATCTGATTATCTAGTTTGTCTATATCACACTCCTCATCAGAGTCAGAGTTGATCAAATTAGACTCAAGTTTAGATATCTTAGAGGCAAAACTCAAGTTAGAGTTGGGCTGTTTTCTTTGAGAATGATTTAATTGTTTCTTAAAGTCTAATTCCATTTCCACAGTCCTAAGTTTGCTACTGAGTAACTCAGGGGTAAGGTTTTGATCACTCATTTCCTCAATAGCATACCTCTTGCTGTCAAACTTTTGTGGTAATGATCTTAGAATTTTAGAGACAATTTCATTCCTATCATAAGTTATACCATTAGCATGCAACTTAGTAATTATATCAGTTAAGTTCATGTAAAAGTCATCAAAAGACTCAGAGTCAGACATAATCAAAGAGTTGTACTGCTGGGTAAGCATTTGAGTTTTAGCAGCTTTAACTCTTGAGTCTCCTTCATGGGCAGTGATTAATGTGTCCCAAGCTTCCTTAGAAGTGGTACAAGATGAGATTCTCTTGAACTCATACTCATTAATAGACATAAAATGGCATTCTTGCCTTTATTGTTATTTCGAGAAATAGTTTTCTCTTCTTGTGTAAACTCACTTAAGATTTTCTTTACCCTCTCATCACTTCCTTCAGTGGCTGGTTTAGTAGGATAAGTGTATCCATTTTCAATAATGTCCCAGACATCATCTCCTAAAGTCCCTTGGATGAAGGTAACCATTCTTACTTTCCAGTAAGCAAAGTTGTTTCCATCAAAGAGTGGAGGTCTGGACAGATTACCAAACCTTTCATTCTTCTCGTCCATAGTTAGGTTTTTCAGAAAACGATTTCAGAAACACAAGATCTTTTTGAAATAAAAGTTAACAGGGCTCTGATACCAATTGAAAAAAGGTTGCTAATGCCGTTTAATACAAGATTAAACTGTATAAGCAACTCCGAGATGTTTGTTGAAGAAACCCTTTTCTTTTGAAAATAAAGATTATAAACAACAAGATGTGCTTATAAAAAACTTATGTACGAGAGTAATTAAGACTTTGTAATCAGTTTTTAAAACTAAGACAGTTTCAAAAATTCAGCACACTTATAGAATGAGATGAGTAGATGAAGATAATCAACACACAGTTTTTAACGTGGTAAAACCTCTCCCAACAGAGGAAACATCCACGGTGACTTCTAAGTCACAAAAACAAAAATCCACTAATAACAAATAATAGTTACAAACAATACAACATACATGCACACAAATCAACCTATTCTAAGTTTAGGAATATACCCCACTTGGTGTCCTTCTAACTTCTCATAGATCTGATTGTTGATGATGTTCTTCCAATTTGATAACTTCCTTTGCTTTAACTTCCTTATGTCGACTTAATGATCTTTGATCTTATACACAACACTTTCAGTGTAGTAGTGTGTTAAGTGTTTGTGAAGTGATTCATATTCACATGCATGAACTCACACACACTTAGATTTACAGACAGTCCTATAAAAATTACATATAAAGTCTATATGCTGTGATTTTGTTTTCTTTCTTTCTTACAGAACTAAAAACCTTTTTGACCTTTAATATAACCCAGATTCCACGGATATCTCGCTTCAAAATCGGTCAAGATCTTAATCAATCTGGGTTTTAAAAATATTTTTGAGATTGAAAATCTCCAAGTGTGAATCCAACTAGGTCAAGGTTAAGTTTCGTAAGAACAGAAACCATAAAACATTTTCAAAACTAAATCAGTAAAGATTTTCTTAAATAAAGTAAGAAATATGCAGATCTAGTGAAAATGTAACATGCAGAATGTAGATCTAAAGTTTCTATGAAAAAGAAACACAGATCTTCACACGAATGTTTGTAAACAAGATCAAGGACAAAGAGATTACAACTTCAAATGAACAAACCACTCTCTCTCAAACACTCAAGGTTGTGTTTGGGGTTAGGTGTATACGAAGGTTTGATTTAGAAAATGAAGTGTTTAGGGTTAGGGTTTGGTTTTTGGCTAACAGTTTTCCCTTTCTCTCTCTTCTCTCTTTTCTTTTCTCTCTTCTCTCTCACTTCTCTCTTCTCTCTATTTTTTCTCTCAGGAATGATGAATGCCCAAAAGTCTCGAAAGTCTGAGAAGTGGGGGGTTTATATAGGGGTGAGGGAAGATTCTGGAATGACGAAGGCAATCAAGGGCTGAGATCAAGTCTTTCAAACATTGACTTGATCCAAGGGTTATGAAATAGCGGTGGTTAAGATGGTTGTGATTGGTTCATAGATATAGCACCAGGATTAACTAAAAACACATGCAGGCCATCGATTAGGAATGATCCAACGTTCAGCAATGCACCAGGCAATCCTCTCACATAAGAAACACAAATTGAAGCATCAGGAGGATGACAAGTGTAGGCGTGTGATAGGTGTTCAAACGCGCGTCAAATGAATTACAAAGCATTACCCTGAAGTCTCTAGCGCTTTTATATTCTAGCCAACCAAACAATTTAATGAAAACTGAAGTTTCCAAAATAGAATATTAATCCCACAAATTTTATAACCACATTTTATTAATGAAAACATTTATTTAAAAAATGTTTTAAAAATTTTAAAAATTCCCAAAAAAAAATTAAAACCACATTTTAAGGGAAATTAATCACACAATCAATTTTAAGCAATATATACACATGTATGCACTTCTAAATGTGTGTAGTGTGATTCAATTTATACCTTAATGGATCATTGAAGAGGATTAGAGAGATAAGTTCTAAGGCTTTTTGGATTCTAGGATAGACAACTAATTTTGTCACTATTTCCAAACTAGATGAACACTTATACAGTATAGACTTAAGCAAGTCAAAGGTATAAGGTGCTTCAAGAACTTCTTTAACGTTCTTGTGGGGAGCCTTAATAATTTTTCCTTCTTGACAGGGACCACATATGATGTTTGAATTTGTTTGATCTTAGGAAGACGTCTAACTATCTCTTGGGAGCATAATTTACTAAGACTGTCATAATTAATGTGACCTAACCTATTATGCCATATCTTATTGTCATCCATTCTGGCAATGATACAAACCTCTGTACTTGGATTGACTGTATAACAGTTATATGGAGTACGGAGTCTTGTAATAATGCAATCGCCTTTTTCATTTAAATTTTTTCTATTATTCTTTGAAAAGGTGACAGTATGGTTGGAGTAAAAAAACTGTGATATAGTTAGTAAATTGACTTTAAGACCTTTTACTAAGAGAACATCCTTAAGAATAAGTAATCCTTCTTCATGGAGTGATCCTTTACCAATGACCTGGGTTGATACACCATCTCCAAATAAGGCTTTTCCTCCGGAGAAGTTAATTTTATTTGAAAGTTTAGAATCATCCCCGATCATATGTTTAGAGCATCCAGCGTCTAAATACCATCCAGATGCTGTGTGTTCAGCTTTAAAAGCACTAATCACAATGTTGCATTTCATCTGGGATAATAGATCATCTTTTCTAACCCAAATTTCTCTAGTTTTTAATTTGCACTTATTAGCTCATACTTGATAAAACTTGCGAGCTTCTATCTTTTCTTTGAAATATTTTTGTGCATGTTTATGAGTATTATAGACAGTTTGAGCATTTGGTTTAGAAAAGAATCTAGGATTCCTTTTTGTTGATGGTCTTTTAGTATTAGTTCTTATCTTCCTATTTTGATAGTTAAAATTCTTGTCTGGCGATATAATTATTTCGACTTCTCCTAGAATAATTAAAGTTATGGTAAAAAGGAGAGTTATAGACCGAATTATATAGAAGTTTGGAATAGCAACCATCAAGGGAATGCCTATAGACATCAGAATGGTAGCAGCAAAGATGTCATATAGAACTCATAACCTTAGGAAAAAATTTATTCGAAGGCTTGTTTAGGTTTTGATCTCTAGTCTTGTTCCTAGGTGGAACATGATGAAATGAAAAATCAGCTTGTCTAATAGGAGGGCAGACGTATTTGGCCTTATGTTCAACATTATTCTTAGAGTTACTTGATTCACCAATGTCTAACTTTAGTTGTTTTGAGTTATAATCATTTTTCAAAGTTTGAAAATCAGGACAAGTTTCAATAGGTCTTTTGCCACCAGGGACAAACTTGATAGCTTCAAAAGATTTTATTTTCTTGTAATTGTTGGGGCAAAATCCTATTCCAGTTTTGTCATCAGAATTGGTCTTACTTTCAGCAACACATTCTTCAAAACATTTAGAGTTATTTTTAAATTTATCAAACTTTTTGAAGATTGTTGATGTCTTTTCTTCTGTTTGATCCAATTATAACAACGTTCCTTTGTATTTGTTTTCTAGAATTTCATTTGAATCAGAAAACTCTTTCAATTTTTGTTCAAAATTTTTAGTTTCATTCTCATGAGTTAGACATTGAGAAGTGTACTCTTCAGCATTCTGTTTGATCATATGACTTAGGGTTTCTATCTTCAAGGTAAGATCTTTGACAATCTTTTCAAGTCTAGTACTTTTCTTGAGAGTTTTCGTGCACGGTGTGTGAATGTGAGTAAGATATTCATTGTCGGAGTCACTAAGTGTGAAGTGTCCCCTAGAGATCCATTTTTAGGACTCACACACCCATTGACATCAATAATAGAATGTTCCCTTTGACTCACACACACCGCGTTTGAAGCATTATCAGCATTCTCAAGTAACAAGGCAGACAAATTAGTAGGAATAGCATCATTTAACATAGCATGATCAGGTCCCTTATCATTAGTGTATATGATTTAGCAAGGAAGGACATACAATGGTCATAAGTGTTAGATGACTCAGGCTCATCATTTTCTGATTAACTTGAGTCATCCCAAGTCTTGCACAAGTTAGACCTACTATTCTTATTCTTATTCAAATTAACTCTACAGTCACTGGCTAAGTGTCCTAACTTGACACATCTATAGCATTCAGTGTCCTTAAGGTCTCTTCTTAGGTTTGTTGTCAAGTCTTTTCTCATGCGGCCTATTATTAGAGTTGGTTTAATAGGTAGGTTTGCCTTGTCTATTTGCAATTTTATTTTTGAATTTCATAATTTTCTTGAAATGTTTAAACATTATGGCAATCTGGTTATCCAAGCTCTCTAAATTACAGTCCTCGTCAGAATCTAAGTTAATTTCAGGTAAATGACAATTAGGTTTAGTCAACTTAAAGGTAAAGACAAGATTGGAAGCAATTTATTTCTTATGGTTTTGAGTTAATTGTTTCTTAAACTCTAATTCCATTTCCACGGTTCTTAGCTTGCTATTGAGGAGTTTAGGGGTAAGGTTTTCATCGTCCATCTCCTCAATTGCATAGCACTTATTATCAAATTTTTGTGGAAGTGACCTTAGAATTTTAGAGAAAATTTCTTTTCTATCATAGATTATTCCATTAGCATGCAACTTAGTCACTATATCTGTCAACTTAATGTAGAATTCATCAAATGACTCAGTCTCAATCATATCTAAAGTGTTGTACTGCTGGATTAACGTTTGGGTTTTAGTAGCTTTAACGCACGCGTCTCCTTCATGTGCAGTCACAAGAGTGTCCCATTCTTCCTTAGGGGTAGTACATAATGATATCCTCTTAAATTTGTGTTCATTGATAGACATGAATATAACATTTTTGCCTTTGTTATTATTAAGGGAAGTCTGTTTCTCTTCTTTGGTGAATTCACTTAGTGACTTTCTAATCCTCACAGTACTTCCTTCAACGAATGCTTTGGTAGAAAAGGTATAACGATTTCCAATAGCTTCCCAGACATCATCTCCCAATGTCCCTTGGATGAAGGCAACCATCCTCACTTTTCACTAGGGGAAGTTGATTCCATTAAAGAGAGGGGGTGTGAACAGGTTACCTAATCTCTCAAATTTCTCGTCCATTTTTTGTTTTGAGAAAACAATTTCAGAAACTCAAGATCTAAAGAATTTGAAAAACTAATGCTCTGATACCAATTGAAAAAGTACCACTTAAGATTAAACAATCTAAATGGCTCCGAACAGTTTTTTGAAGAAACTCTTTTCTTAAAACTAACAGTTAACGTAAGATGTGTAAAAAGTAATTATGAAGAGATATTTCAGGTATTATGTAGCCAAGATTTTAAAATCAAAACTAAAACAATTTTAAATTAGCACGCAAATAGAAAGGGATGAGAGGAAGATTAAGTATGCAAATGCACAAATATTTTTAACGTGGTAACCCCCCCCCCCCCCCCCAATTGGTATAACATCCACGGAGGTCTCTACACCTTAAAAAAATTTCCACTAAAATAAAGTAACAGGTTACAAACTATATAACAATCTAAGCACACAAATATACCTAATCTAAGTTCAGAAAATATACCAGCTCCTCTAGATTATTCTGACTTCTCCTAAGGCTCTGATGTTATAGATGTTCTCTCAGCTTTGTAACTCCACTCCTTTTAGCTTTACGTCGACTCTTAAAGTCCAAAATCTCTCTACCAACACGTTTTTGTGTGAAAGTGTGAAAGGTTTGTGATGTGATGTGCCTAACATATGCATGCAACTCACACACACTTATTACAGACATAATGAGTACCAAATTACAAATAAATTTCTAATATGAAACAGAAATTTGTAAAATTAGTTTGATCGAACCTCTCAGACTTTTTGATATTTATATTTATCCGTAGATCAAGAGATAATCTTTCTATATAAAAGAGCCAAGTTCCTAGACACTTTTTTTATTTGAAAATGTACAAATATTTCACAAAATGTGAAATATATGAAAGTGTAAATTTCCAATCAAGATCTCAACTAGATCTAAGTTTGGATATTCTCAGAAACGAAAATCAGAAATTATTTTGTTGGTTTAGGTTTTGAAAGCAACATAAACGTTTTAAAACAACCAACAAAATAAAGATTTCTTGAAAGAAGAAATCAAACTCAATAATATCTACGTGATATGTATCATAGAGTCTCAAATCTCAACTTTCTATGAAAGCAAATGAGATTAGAACTTCATGACTTAGTTGGACAAGAGATTAAGAACTAGAGGGGATGGATCTTCTAAAATCTCAAACTAACTCAACTCCCAGAAGGTTTTCTTGGTGAAAATTTGGCTGGAGTTAGGTTAGGGTTTTATTTCTCTCTCCCTCTCTCTCTCTCTCTCTCTCTCTCTCTCTCAGAGGTGAAAATGATCCAAAGATTGTAAATGATGCACATATGAGTCCTATTTATACTAGAGTATGGAAGGCTCTAGAAGGACGAAGCAAATCAACGATCAGGATTGAATACAAATGATTGAAGTAAATCTAATGGCTGACGATGCACCGCTTTTAAACACACCCTGATTGGTTCAAACGGTTAACACATGGATCGCTTTGGAAGACATGTCGTCCATTGATAAAAATGATCCAAAGGTTCAAGTAAAGACTCAAATATGTGAGGTAAAGAAAACACAAATCTAATCGTTATAATACCAACACGTGTAAGGCTAAGATTAACTGAAAAATGCATGTTTTTGAAGTTGAAAAAATTCAAATTTACCCCACAATATTAACTAGCGCTTTCAGTTTCTACCCAAGAAAAGTATTAGGCACTTAGGGAAATTATAAAACATCCCCAAAAGTTTATAAAGTCCAATTTTAAATGTTTAAAAAATTATTTTAAAATTTTCAAAAATTATTTAAAATATCCCAAAAATTGTAGAAAATCATTTTAATGGGATTTAACACACACACTCCCATATTATTAAGAATGCAACACATAAATTCAATCCTAGGTGAATGTGTTGGTGTTCTACCTTTAGAAACTTTAGAGGACTTCAAATGTAGAGTCTGAAGGGTTTTTATTAGATTAGGATATGACTCAATTTTGTCACTATTTCCAAACTAGATGAGCACCTATATAATATAGACTAAAGTGAGTAAAAGATATAGGTTGCTTCACTGGACTCGTACGTTATGGCAGATGGCGTGGGTGGACTCCTGCATTTCACTGTGGAGGAGCGGTCGAAGATAGAAGAACTTCAAGGCTTGGGGGGATCGATTCGTTGTGTAAGTCTACTGTTTATGCTTTGTAAATTCGTATCATAGTGATCTGCTTGGCTGGGTAATTCAAGGTTTTTCCCTTTGGGATTTCCCCCGTAAATCTGCGTCTTATGGATGTTTTCTTTATTTTATCTGCTTATCACCTTAGATGCATATTTTAGGGTAAAAAGATAAAATTTGTTTAATGTCTTAATCTTTAAAATTTCTAATATATAAAAATTGGACATGTGTTTATTCAGACCATCTTTGCCTAAGCACACACTATAGGGGCATTCTTAAAATTAAAACAAAATAAAATATTAAATAAATTTGTAAGGAAAAAAATAATTGATAAACACGGTAATTTAAAAAGAATAAATTTTTAATAAGGCCAAAAGAAATATAAACCATTTTTATTAAAAACAAATGATTGTTTGCAGCATAATAAGAGTTTAATATCTTTATATTTAATGTAAATGTAAAATTGGTATGTTTAAAAAATAAAATTAACCAACATTATTTTATATCCATACAAATCTAATGTAAATGTAAAATTGGTATGCATTTTTACAGTTAATTTTATTTTTTAAAATACCAATTTTACATTTTTACATTTACATTTACATTTACATTAGTTAATAAAAATTAAGGACTTGAATGTTTTATATCCATAACCAACATTATTTTAAGTCCTTAAAGTGCATAGTCTATTATTACAATTGTGTATAGTTTTGTAAGTGTTAGTTTAATTTTGCAAAATTTGTGAAAAGTTCAATCCACCTCCCTATAAGTATTTTTCTTAGCAAAAATTACACAATCTCTTTTTAATTGATATTTTTTGGTATTGTCGCATTTACTTAGTTATGTTTTTTTCTATATTGTGATTTCTATGCTAAAGAAACATGTAACAAAAAGATAGTGATTTGACTTCCCCCATTAGTTATGTCGTATATCATTTTTAGTACAAATTTTTACGTAATATCACTTTGAGTACCATTTTCACTTTTTGCAACATACTTGTACACTATTTGTATCTTTCTGCAATACTTTATCCACAAAAGTATCGCAAAAAGTGAAAATGGTATCCAAAGTGATATTATATTAAACTTCGTTACCCAACATGATATACAAAAAAACTAATGGGGGCTAAAGTCCACATGACCCCCCCCCCCTAACACACACACACACAACAACAATAACAACAAAAAAATATGTAAAAAAAAATGTACTAAAATATACTATATGTGTAGCATATTTTTTATTTAGTGGGACGAAGTAATGAGCGCTCTTATATCACTTATAAATTGTAAGCCAATTTTAAACATATTTTATCTTTTTATCCTAAATATGCATCTATTGTGATAAAACAGATAAATCAAGAAAATCAATCAACTAAGGCAAAGTTTCAGGAAAAAATTCCAAAAGGAAAAACCTTTTATTCAGTTAGAAATCTACAAGACAGTCGATTTACAAACTACTTGATAACCATCAAAAGCATAAAGTGTTCATCTTTGCAAATCTCTACTAAACAACTATGATCCTCATAAGAATCACAAGATCGCAGTCTTTCTTTAGCGTTAGCCTTCGTCTTTAGCAGTGAGTCCCCATAGGTATCACAAGTCAGCCATGGAGATGCCTTCTCCACAAAGGTGTATGCAAAGATACTAGACTTTCTTAGGTTTAAACGAATTCACAAGAACAATATTCAAGGATGTTTTGTTGTAAATTAAAAATTATTTTGGAATATAAAAACATAAATCACTTTCGCAAAATTTATGCATAAACAGTTCTGGAAAAAGTCTTAAACATTCTAAACACGAAATAGGTATTATAGGCCTTTCATAAATTTCGAGGCGATGCGGTCATTCGAATGAGAACCAGACCTTGTTCTAACAACATAGCAATGTAGTTCGAATGACATGAGGTTCATTTCTAACGGCCTAACACTACAAGAAAAAATCCTTTTTATGACCTTTTTTAAGTGTCATAAAAAGCATTTTATGACGCTTTATTTTTTAATAAAAAGCGTCACAAGTTTGGGTGTCATAATTGATACCCATAAAAAGTGTCATACTAGGTAACGATTATATATGACCTTTTTTCAAAACTGTCATATCTGCTACAAAAAAGATGTTATAATATACTCTATAAGATGTCATATTTGATTTAAAAAGCGTCATGATAAACAGTTTTCAAATTTTTTAAAAAGTCATGTAAAACATTTCATCACATGAGGGTTTAATATAAACGGTCATAAATTAAGCATATAATAAAAAAATAATCAATAATAATGTCATAGTTGCAAATAAATCTAAACAAAAATTAATCTTCATAGAAACATGTCTTGAAACTTATTGTATTCAACCCCTTTCAATGTATATCATTCACATAAAATAATGATCCATTACATGTACGGCTAGATTTACTCACTATTTACATCATTAAAAAAATGTATCCAAAATAATGTACGTCCAAAAATCACGCATATATGTGCCAAAGTCAAAACTACACTAAATCAAATTGATCGAACACATCAACCAAATTTAATTTGTCTATCAAAACTAATATTCCTCCGTAGTAATAATCACTTCATAGTGTTAGGCAATAATGCGTCGAAGTCCTCTTCCCATTTGGATTCACGGTCATGTTGTCCGACAATGATACACCTTTACATGCAGTAGATGCTCTTGCGTTTCCTCTTTTGTTTTAATTTATCCTTTCCCTTTGTTATTTGTGCTTGAAAAGGACCCATATTTTTTTCTCCAACATGCATTAATATTTTCAACCTCCTCTAGTATTTGCTCTCCGTTCAATGGATTAGGTTGTTCACGAAACTCTTGCTTACCATTAAAAGTTTTCTTTTGCTTTCGAAACAGATGATTTTGTGGAAGAAATCTTCTATGTGATGTATATACATTCTTTTTAGAATGTTTTAATTGAATATAATATGTTTCTTCACCATAAATTAGACAAGCATAGTACCCCTTTACAGCACAACCACACAGATTACCGTATGCAAGGAAATCATTAATGGTCCAAAGTAATACCGCCATCAAAATAAAGGATTCTTGGAGGTAAGCATCATAACCCTGTACACCTTCATCCCATAAGATTTTCAAGTCCTTAATTAATGGTGCCAAATAAACATCGATATCATTTGCAGGCTGTCGCATACCTGATATCAACAATGTTAACATCAAAAAATTTCTCTTTGTGCTCAGCGACGGCTCAAAGTTATAAGTTGCCAACATGACCAGGCAACAGTTATGCTTACTACTAAGAGTACTATATGGGTTAATTCCATTCGCTGAAAGTGCTAACCGAAGGTTTCTAGCTTTATTTCCAAACTTCAGCCACTTGTCATCCACCAACTTCTATGCAGAAGAATCCGCGGGGTGACGTAACTTACCATCAACTTGTCTTTCGTTTGTATGACAAGTCAAGGCCTTTGTAGTTTGTACAGATTGAAACCACCTTTTGAACCAAGGAATGGGCGGAAAATACCATAATACTTTTGCAGTCACTCCCACCTTCACGTCGGTTGCATTTTTTTTCAACTTATACCTTGGTATTCCACCAGTAGGGCATTCAGTTGAATCTTTGTACTCTTTTCTATAGAGTATGTAATCATTAGGAAATTAATGTATTTTTTTTATACCCCATCCCAAACACAGACAACGTCTGTATGGCCTTTTTCGTAAATAAAGGCAATTCATTATCTTTTGGGAGCAATTGGGCAAATAATTGAAGCATGTTTGAAAAGCTCATATCAGTCCACCCACTCTTTGCTTTCAAATTGAGTAGACTCACTAGTGAAGACATCTTCGTAAACCTTTTACACCCTTTGTAAAAGGGATTTTTGGCATCCTCAAGCAGCTTCTCAAATTTTTAGGATCCCTCATAAAGTCTTCATTTATCGTCTCAAACATCTCCGCCATATCATCAGCATCTTCTGAATTTTTGACCAAATTATTGTGATGGATGAGGTCACCCATGTTGACATGTGAGAAAGTTGAATTAGGAGAAACTTCCCCATGCCATATCCATATACAATAACTTTGATCAATACCGTTCGCATATAAATGACCTTTAATTTCTTTTAAAGTCCATTTAAAATAATTTCCACATGATGTACATGGACACCGTACGGCTTCATTATTTATAGTATTCCTCTCTCCAACTTTAAAAAAATATTCAACCCCTTGCAAGTACTCGTTTGATAATCTATCCATAGACATCCACGACTTGTTTGTTCCTATTTCTCAAATTGTACCTATATTAAAATTGTAAATATTAGTTGTATAAATGTGATTTTCATATAAAATAACACAATCCTCAAATCATATTAATTTTTTATTTTCTAAATTATAAAGTACGCATGTATTTTATACAATTCATCTTAGTTTAAGTCACAAATAATATTATTAATGATATAATACTAACACCGCCGACACACATTAACTTTATTACCAACGATAATTGATAGAATGAATGCATTTTAACTCAAGCTCCGGATAAAGTATTTGTGTGTATAATATGTATCTGGTAATTTCTTTTGTATTTCTTTTGTGTATATAATATGCATTTTTTACTCTGTTGAAAAACAAAACAAAATCAATTTACCAGGGTCACATTTACCATTTACACACATGCTATCATTCATTAATGATAAATACTCGAAGTGTATAAGTACACTAATCTTGCTTATTGAGAACAAAATTCACTTCTTTGATTCCTTTGGTTCTATAGTCTTATTGCTTTCACCTTTCAATACAATTCACACCAGTACTCTTCCAATTAATATTAAAAACATGCAATTATGCTCAACATGACATCATCAATGCTCTTCCCCAAATTCAATACTAATTTTATCATTGAAATTCTATTATACGAACAATGGGCCTA
The DNA here is from genome assembly GCA_949130495.1 of Sambucus nigra. Classification (NCBI taxonomy): domain Eukaryota; kingdom Viridiplantae; phylum Streptophyta; class Magnoliopsida; order Dipsacales; family Adoxaceae; genus Sambucus; species Sambucus nigra. Next base: position 166,121,434 of record OX422207.1, read on the forward strand.
TTTACCAGCATTAAAATGATCACATCACATTAAATTCAAACTCATCTAACCTTAATTGGATTTCATTAAAATCGCACTTTATAAATCTTATTTATTTCTAGATCCATACAAAGTTTTGGGAAAAAAGCAAAAAGAAAGAAAAAAATTAAAAAGTAAGATTTCTTGGCTACTGCCCCGGGGCCTGCGGTTGCCACCGGTGGGCTCCGACTCTACGAGCTGAGGCAGTTTCTCCTGGGAACGGAAGAATTCAACAAAAATTCTTCTTTTTCTCATTTTTCCCCTCTTCAACCAACACCCAACCATTTCACCAATACATACATATAAAATTCAGTATATATAAGTCCATATGCAATCTCAAGATTACTTTGGAAATCAAAATTTGTATAAAACTCATCAATACCAAATATTTTTTAATGATAATAAGTTTTAATATGTATTACCGAGTTGGTTGTCAAGTATACATATCATATGCGATTTCAAAGTAACAAGATATATGAGACTTCTTGACTATGTTACATACATATACATATACATATAAATATGCATATACAGGTGGCGACTCAGAGTAACTTACCAGATAATGGAAATCGTCCAACTTTGAGAGAGAATGGAGAGCAGCCGTGATGAGGAAAGGAGATGAGAGGAGCCGTGAGGATAGGAACCATGAGAAATGAACACGCGGGTATCAAAATTTCGAGCCGTGAGACGAAGTGCCCGGGTTAAAATTTCCAAAAAAAAATTAAAAGGGTCATGTTATGTATTTAGGTCAAAAACTTTTCAAGAAAATATCATAATATGTAAAATTAAATATGATTTTTATATTTAGAGTGTCATAATAATATGTATAAAATGACATTTTATATTTAAAATATCATTTTAATAATAGCATTAACCTTTAAATGATATTTTTGTAATAAATATCATTAAACTATTTTTTTGAGCGTCATAAAAAGGTGTTTTTCTTATAGTGTAAAGAAAAATAAAAAAGTAAGCCTCGTTTGATCCTCATTTGAAATCATAAAAGAAATAACCTATCAAATGACTTAGCAATCTCATTTGAACGAGATGCCAATCTCATTTGAATGAGATTAAATTTTTTTTTTATATTTTCAAGATGAAAAGTTTATGTTCGTTTTATAAAAAAATAAACATCCCAAACATTAATTCTGTAAATTAATTCAAATTCTAAATAGTTTTATACCTTAACGAAATGTCAGGAAGTCTTCAAATTTGGAGATGCTCGAGTTCGGTTCGTCTTGACGGTGTGTGAAGATTTGTAACGAGATACGCCAAACTAGCCTAAAGTTATACTATGAACAATCATAGAAAAATTGTTCTTAAAAATCTCCCCCTTTGGCTATTCTTGTACAAAACAAATAAATATAACCAAACACTAAATTAAAATTAAAATCTCCTATGACAAAAATACTAACACCCTTCCTATCCCTAGAATGGAATGGCATAAGTCTGTTTGTCTTCAAATTTCTTCTTCTTCCATTAATTGTGTGAAAGGAAAACCTACATATATGAAACAAGAAACATATACCCTCGTGATTCATCGAGTTTGAAAAACAGCAAAACTCATAAAAAAATTATCCCCCATAAATCAAACTCATTTTAATTTGCTCCCCCTTTGTTTTTATCCGAAATGGACAAAGAAGTAAAAACATAAGCATGAAATACGAAGCATCACATAGGAGATAAGATATCATTACAAAAGATATAAATCAAGCATATATAATGATCATCTCAAAGGCTATTAAACACCAACTATTTTTGATATTTTTTTTAATTTTTTCTCCAAAAAATTTCACCAATACAATACAATACCATATATAATATATACGCAAAATATATCAAAGCAAATCCGGCACACATATATAGGTATAAACGATCACAAAACACGACACAAAACACATAAGCTTTACATACTAGCATAATATCAATCTGTCCAAATATGTGGAATAGAATGAATGGACGTGAACTAGTAATAAAAGAATTATGACCCAAACACTCAAATATGTTCAAGAAGTTCTAATTGACTGCAAAATCTTCTCGAACTAAGCCTTAGTCTCAATTGACAAATAAAGTTGAACTTAATGAACAAACCAAGCACAATGCACACAAGCTTGGATTATTGATGATTCTACAAATCAATAGCGTCATGACAAAATAATCGTAACTAGGTATCATTGTGCAGACCCGGTATCATTGTGCAGACCCGTTGATATTTAACTAAATACCCTCAAAAGATGAACATGATCATATTTCTATTATTTTTTATTCTTTTGAATTTATTTCTTTTGCAAGATCAAACAAACTAAACTCGTTGGCAATTTTTAGCATATTTTTCTCTTTTGATTGCCTTAATTTTTATTTGGGATCTTTTTAAATGGTGGAATTCACGACGAGTTAACCTCTCTCTCGCAACTCTTTCCCATGTAAACTCATATTTTTTTTATAATAAATAAACTCTCTCTAGCAACGGTTCTTACATGCACAAATCCTCCATAGTCACGGGAATATGTAGATGACAAAATTAATGGGATAACATCTCACCAAGCTCAAATATACATAGTGAACTAAACATTCAATAAGCTCGTACATATGTGTGCAGAGGCATACACAAAGTCGAATCCATAATGCAAATCAACTTCGGAATAACTCCATATATATGGTTAAGAAGTCATACTCAAATGTCCTATGCACACAAAAATTCTGTAGTGAATTGGATTCAAACACACACATATATGCCACACCAAATGTGTAAAACTAAAGTACACAAAATTAGAAAATCTTTTTATATTTTTTCAAAAATGTTATCAAAATAAAATCTTTTTTGAATTTTTCAAATATGAATCCATAAAAGAAAAATATAATACAAAAGTACACATGTCATAACACTACCAAAAATATATCATGAAGCCCAATTAAAGTATGACAAACAAAATTATCCAAGCAATCAACGATAAGAGATAGAATGTCAAGCATCATGTGTAAGCATGTGAGAATCAACCAATTTAACATTTAGCATCTTCAAAACTGATTTCCTAACCCAAACAGGTGTATACCTAACTCAATGGGTTTTGGGAATCGATGGGACAATACACAAACTTCCTAGGACCTCTTCCAAGATTTTAATCAAAACGCCTAAAGTGACCTTTCCTACCACAATGTGAACATATATAATGCGAGGAATGTTACCTATGAGTTGACCTTTTCTGGCATCCTTAGTTTTGGTTGACCCTCTAAAAGAAACTATGGTTTTGGCTTCAACACTTAAAGAATTAGAAACATGTGAGCTAATACCATTACTACAAACACTACTCGAGTATTTTAAATCATCTTTTAACTTCAAAATTTTAAACTCAAGTATAGAATTAGACTTTTTCAATTTGAAGGACTCCTTCTTCATATTTTCAATTATTCCTAGAAGGTTATCTCGCTCCCTCTCAATGAAAGAAAACTTATCCCTAAAAGTCTTTTCTCGTGCCTTAAAATTATCAATTACTTTTTCATTATTTTCAAAGGCACAAACACGAACCCTAGAATTTTTTTAAGTCTTTAAATTCTTTCTCCAAAATAAGGACTCTATCATCACTCTCTTTTCTGGTCAATTCTTATTTTATAAAATCACGATGTATGTCCACAATTCTCTACAAAATAAATCTCTTTGATTTTCAACAGTTTGCAAAAGTTCCATAACGGTTTAAAAAAGAGAATTTTATTTTTTAAGAATTTCAATTCTTTTAGAAAACTTCAATTCAAACAATTTAAGTCGTCGAAACTATGAGAATCAATCGAGAGAGAAAATAAAATAATTAAAACTTTTTGAAAACTCAGGATCAATCAATAACTTGGAGTAACTCGCTCTGATACCAATTTATTAAGACGAAATAATTAGTGCTCTTATATCACTTATAAATGTGGAAACCAATTTTAAACAAATTTTATATTTTAATCCTATATATGCATCTATTGTGATAAAAGATATAAATCAAACAAAGCAATCAACTAAGGCCAAGTTTCAGGAAAAAAACCCAAAGGAAAAAATACATTATTCACTTAGAAATCTACAAGATAATCGACTTACAAACTACTTGATAACCACTACAAGCATAAAACGCTAATCTTTAAAAATTTCTAATGAACAACTATGATCCTCGCAAGAATCACAAGACTGCAGTCCTCCATTAGCCTCAGCCTTCATCTTCAGTAGTGAGTCCCCGTTGGTATCACAAATCAACTATGGAGATGCCTTCTCCACAAAGGTGTATGCAAAGATACTAAATTTTTTAGGGTTTAAATGAATTCACAAGAATAATATTCAAGGATATTTCGTTGTGAATTAAAAAGTGTTTTAGAACACTAAAACATGAATAACTTTCACAAAAGATACGCAGAAATAGTTCTAGTAAAAGTCTTAAACATTCCGAACACGAAACAGGTATTTATAGGCCTTTCACAAATTTCAAGGCGACGTCATCATTCGAACGAGAACCCGACCTCGTTCTAACGACATAGCAATTTCGTTCGAATGACATGAGGTTCATTTCTAACGACCTAATGAAAAACAAAACGGTAAGCCTCGTTTGATCCTCATTTAAAAGCATAAAAGAAACGACCTATCAAACGACTTAGCAATCTCATTTGAACGAATTAAAAAAACAAAATATTGTTTATTTTCGAAATAAAAAGTTTATGTTCATCTTATGAAAAAATAAATGTCCCAAACGTTAACTATGTAAATTAATTCAAACTCTAAATCGTTTTATACCTTTACGGGATGTCGGGAAGTCGTCAAATTTGGAGATGCTCGAGTTCGATTTGTCTTGACTGTGTGTGATGATTTGTAACAGGATACGCCAAACTAGCCTAAAGTTATGCTATGAACAATCATACAAAAATTGTTCTTACATTATTTCCTTTTATTTTGACTTTATCCACCGTATGACTTCTGCAATCATTTTATTTTTCTTTAGACTTTAAACATCATTTTGACTTTAAACGAGATTTTTTCCCAACATTTTTTAATGTTACTATTAGCGCTAAATGTTAGAATGATAGGTAAAGTCTTAAGGAAAATAAAATAATGTTGAAAGCAAATTTTAATAAGTATATGGAGGGTAATGTCAAAATACTCCATACTTTTAAGTGTGTTTTCCATCCAAACATGTTCTCATTTTCTTTTTCTTTTTTTTTTTGTTCTTTCTATTTCATTTGTGTTTCTTCTTAGGGTATGCTTGATTTGCAATATTTTCCTTGGAAAATATTGAAGATATCATATGTCCAACCTTTGGGTTTTTGATTGTTTGAATTTTTCTTTATTTTTTTGAAGTTTGCCTAAAGTACAATCTAATGCATATATTAGCCATTTTCCTTTTGTAGACAAGAAAATATTCCCTTGAAAAATATGTGCCTGTTTTTTTTCCTTTCCTTTTTTTTTTCTATTAATCTTTTTCTCACCCACTTTAGTGCTTTAGCTGATTCATTTCAAAGTAAGACTTCGTTGGGGGTTAGTCTGGGCTGCGTTTATAAATATGATCACAAAAGATGATTGGGCCAAGAATGAGGGGATCCAAATTTGGTCTAAAGTATACTAGCCCATGTCTTGCCGATACTTTTCTCCCAAACAGTCCTTTAGAATTCAAATGTCTAGGTTTTCATAGGACTTTTATAGAAATGACTTGTATGATTTCAATATTAAAATAAGAAAGAGTAGAACGACTATATGATACGAAATTACAAACGTCAATATTTGTATCGAGTTGGACTAACTTAGGCTTCAATTTCATGGCCCGTGAAAACATATATAGGAAAATAACTTCTATACATCCTCATAAAGCACAGAGTTGGATTAAGTTAAGCCCAATGCAGTTTCAATATCACAACTTGGAATTTTGGATGCAATGCACTGTATCTTAGTACACGATTGTAATGCTTAAGGAACTTAGGACCATTTGATTCAACTTATTTGTCACCAGGTAAATAGAGCAATTATCTATAATTTAATGTATTTCATATAAAAGTTTCTTTAGTAGTTGCTTGTCAATATACAACACCTCCCATGAATATAATTGTTACAATTGTTGACAAGCTTTGCTTTGATATTTGAGTGAGAAATATTTGTCACAAAAATTTGCCACATCTTATAAGTGTTTTTTTTTAATACTAAAATATTTTTTAAACTGTTTTAAATAAAAGCTATTTTAAATAAAATAAAAAACAATAGTTCTAAAACTATTTTAAAAATATTTTAAACCCTTTAAAAAACTGTTTTAAAAACTATTTTAAATAAAAAAATGTTTTTATAAAAAACAGTTTAAAAACTGTTAAAAACACTATTTTAAAAATTGTTCTAAAACTGTTATAAGAGTATTTTAAAACAGTTAAAAAACTATTTTTAAAAAATGTTTTAAATAATTTTTTTTTATAAAAAAACAGTTTAAAAAACTTTAAAAACACTGTTTTAAAATGTTTAAAAATTGTTTTGAATAACTAAAAAACTGTTTCGAATATTATAAATTTTTCTTATTAAAAAATGTATTATAAAAATATTGTAAAAACTGTTTTGATTATATTATAAAAAATATTTTAATGTTTTTAAAAACTATTTTAATGTTTTTTAAAACTCTTTTAAGAAATTGTTATAAAAAATCTGTTTTTAAAATGTGTTACTAACATATTTTGCCTAAAAAGCTTGTTTTTACCTCATTTAATCATTTGACAGTGTAATGTGGAAAAAACAATATTTATCTTGACAAATTTTGTTTATGACAAATTTTACAATGACAAACATGATAATATTTGGCATGCATGTAACAAACAGACCCTTATATCATAAACACAAGAAGTTTCTTTGTAAATTACTTTTTGGGCCATTTGCAATACTATTATATTTACACAAGCTATTAGCATTTCAACCTTTTTACCTTGTACGAATACTTCAAAATATATGGCAATCTGTAACAAGTAAAAGTTGATTTCAAGTAATGTTCTCCACTAAAAGATGAAAAATGTAATCTTTTCTCATGTCAAAATTTTCCATTAGATACTTTCCGGGGCTAAAATTTGCTATTTTATGTGTTTACTTGTACTTCCGTAAAAACGTTAACAATTTCAGGACTGGGGTAAAGGAAATAAAAGTTTGGAGAATGCATAGTTTCATGCATTATAAAGTTTTATATCCTTTATCTTTATGAGTGAAATTTTTTTCTAAGTCAAATTTGTGCTATCAAACACCTGTAATGTTTGAAAACATGAAATCTTCCAGATTTATTCCGATAAATGTTGTCTATTAAATACACCGAAAGTATAAAATTATCACGCTCCAATAGTAAAGTAAAATCTTTTGCCAATTCAGCTGAAATGGTGCAAAAGGAAGGTTGCAAAACACACCTTAAATATATAACGGAATATTAATTATAGATTATGTATTTTAAGACTTAAAATAATATTGATTATGATAATAGGACAACAAATATTTTGTTTTCATTTTTAGTCCTTCGTGACATGCTCTGATTGATCGGCGTTTTATAAATATGGGTCCAAGCCAGCGACTTTATTGAAAAATATGAACTAAAATTATAAATAAAATGTTTGTTATCCTATTTTTAAAATGCATATTACAATTAATTATTTGTTTCTCATCTAAAACTTTGGAATTCCATATCTTTTATTTTTATGTTGGGTTAATTTCACTTACTCACGAACTTTATCTCTATTTTCACTTTACCATATGAACTCTCATTTTCTGAACTTTAACTCAATTAACTTAATAACGGTTTCAAGTAACCTCCAAACATTAACACCTTTAATTTTTTGGACTCATGTACCATAAAAATGAGGGTATTTTTGTCAAATCTAATACAAAAAAAAAAAATTAAGGAAAAGCAGTTAATAAATATTTACTCAATCTAAAAATTACACAAAACCAATTACAAAATTGGAATTACAGTACAATATTTAATAATTAAGAAAAATACTTTCAAAATCTGAAAAGTAATGGATATATTTAAAAAACAAAAATAATAGAAAAACATTGAAGAATTCACCGAAAAGATTTATAAAATAATGTAAAAATTGAAAAAAAATCCAATTTTTTTGTGAAGATAATAAAAACATTTAAAAAGTTTAGATTTTATTGAACAAACTTTAAAAATATGAAATAATTGAAAAATATTTAAAACTTTGAATAAAAGGAAAAAATATAAAAATATGAAAAATATTGAAAAAAGACTTTTAAAAAAAACCTACAAATAATAGAAAAAATCATTTTTAAAGTGTGAAAAAAATAAAAAAAAAAATGAAAAATAAAAGAAAAAACATATAAAAGGTTTTACGAATATTGATAGAAACCTTTAAAAAGTGTGGAAAATACAGAGAACCAATTTCTAGGAAATAAACATTGCAAGTTTGTTAAAAAACAACAAAAATCCAGAAAAAATATTTGTAGAAATTTGTAGGAAAAAAACTAGATTTCCATTAAACAATAATCTAAAGAAATTGTATTCCTACCCAAAAAATAGATTTCCAAAAGAGAGAAAAAATAGAAATTTTCAGGAAAAAAAGAGATACCAACAAAAAAACAAATTTCCAAAAAAAAAAGATTTCTAGCAAAAAAAACAGTTTTCTAGGACAATAAAATGATTTTGAGGAAAAAATCGAAATAAAAAATAAACAAATTTCATGAAAAAATAGATTTCGAGAAGAAAAAAACAAATTTCTAGTAAAAAATAAACATTTTTCTAGGGAAAAATAAGCTTCCAGCAAAAAAAAGATTTGCAGTGAAAAACTATAGGTTTCTAAAAGAAAACAAAATTTTCAGAGGAGAAAAATAGATTTATAACAAAAAAAAACAAATTTGCAACAAAAAACAAAAAAATAATTTCCAGAAGGGAAAAAAAAATAGGAAAATAATATTTTTATTACAGACAAAAAATAAATATCCAATCAAAAATTTTTACATTCCAACAAACTCATAAACACATTCACAATCAGATTAATGATGATAATAAAAAAAATCCAAAGCAATACCTTCTCCTGCAATCACATTAACAAAAAATTCAAAAGAGAGAAAGTCATTCTCCTTTCAAATAAACTTGTAAACAACAAGATCTATGTGTGTGCGTACATGTGAGAGAGAAGGATAAAGAGAGATGGGAGAGAAGGAGAGGAACAACCATGACTAATATGAGAGAGAGTGTGATAGGATTTTGTTAAAAAATATTAAAAAGACAATTATACACCTTTTAAAAAAGTCAAATCGGAGTTTCACCTGCCCTTTTTCGTCCAAAAATTAACATAATCGGTGTTTGGATTTACTTGAAACTCGTTTCTTAGTTTAGCAGATTAGGTACACACTATGAATGTTTTTATATTGAATTAAAAATGAAGGTAAGGGCAAGTATAATCAACTCTTTTTATATTTGACTATTATAAATTTATATTTTAGAAAAACTCTCATTGGGATCTTAGGAAATTTAGATAAAATATTTATTTGTTTATTTTATATGTGTTTGCGTCTCATTAATGTTTTTAATTCTATACACAAAGCTAAAAAGAACCATGGGATTGCAAAATATAGTGTAAATTTATTGTAAAACTTACTTTGGAGTTTCTCCCATACTTGGTACCCTAGGAACATTGGACCATCTAATCAAGTTGTCCTCCCTCACTTTCTCAGAATATAATTAATGTTGAGGGGAGAAATGTCATAACTCGTATTTTATGGTATTTATTAGTTAATAATTGAGGGAACAAATTAAAAAATAGGAATAATAATTACTTACAAGAAATGATAATAATAAATGCATAATGTATGTGATAACTAAATTTTGCATGTTATGTGATTTTTGAACCACGTATTATAAATTGGTTAATCAGTGAAATTAATTATATGAGAATTAATTATGTGTTGTTACTCGTAAGATAATAAATTATGTATTTTATTTTATATTGTGAGGTATTACCATTTGGATCAGACTCTATGGTGGTACAAAGGTCCAGAAATGTATTTTTAATGCTTTGGATTGGGCCCCAAGAGTTGGCATACTTTTGAACTAAATTTTGAGTTAGTCTTGGTAGTGTTTTGGGCTCATATTGAGGCCCAAAATTAAGCCTTTTATGGATTTTAGGGATCAAGAGTATTTAAGTCATATTAACCCTCATTAATTAATAACATTAAACAAAAAACATAAACCCTCGCAGCCTAAAAGTTTTAGGATAACTTAGGGCGATCTTTGAAGATGAACTAAGAGATCACAAGAGTGGAAATTATTCACCTTTGTTATCAAGAAATAAATCTCTTGCTTTATAATAATGTAATCCATAACTTGTTTATAATTTGATCAGTGTTTAATTTATACGGGATTAGAAGCATGTTTATGATAAAAATATGCAATTCATCATGTTTATTGGGTTAATACGGATTAGTGTTGTAGCATGTTATTAGGTATAAAATCTGATTTAATTAGAGATTATGTCAAAAATACTTATTAATCTATTTTGGTACATGATTGTGATATTAGAACCCATGGGTAGGAATGATCTTTATATGTTGATTATATTTTGCCAGCAAAAAGACGTAATAAATGGTTGAATTAAATATTTTAATTTACCCTTAATTTATTCATGTGAAAAGTTAACATATTTATGAGTCGTTCTTGGTAGATTATGAACCCAAGTTGCAAGGAATTAAATTTGAAATACTTTGGTTTAATTACAAGGTTATCCTACCATATCAGGGTTTAGCCCACTATAGTACCCTTTTAGGGCCGTTATAGCGACTTCACCAGATTGTTATGGTGATGGGGTGAGGTCTTGGGGGCACAAAATTTATATATTTTTATTTTTATTTTGATTAGTTCGCTAGTTTCTCTTGAAACGTGGGTTTGTTAAGTCTCTTTTCTCTATCTATCTATATACATATGTAGATAGATAGATAGATAGATAGATAGATAGATAGATAGATAGATAGATAGATAGATAGATAGATAGATAGATACTTACGTATATTTTTATACTTTTAGAAATTAGGGGAATATATAGATTTGGATTAATTAGGGTTAGGATTAATAAACCTATAATTGGAAAAATTCATTTTTGGAATTTGGATGAGAATTGAGTACGCGAGTGTGACACGATATCTTATGTATGTATATTATGATACAAATATATATAAATTGTATGTGCATGTAAACATAATATATTTCATTCATGGAGAATGTATCAAGTAGGATGTTATTTTAAATGGATTTGGGAGTGGGTACTGTGCTCTTGACTGACGTGGTAGGTTGTGTTGAGGTCAGTGTATTTGATATGCATTCAATTGGTCATTGTTTCATGATGTGAAAGCGTGGATGACTTGATCCATTCGAAGATTTGGTATGTGGATAACCAATGGTGTGATTGTGTGTTGATCCCTCATTATTTTGTGTGTTCATGTTTAGATCCGTTAGGTATGAGAATCCTACCAATTTAGTGATAGAGGCACGAGAAGGCTGGAACCTATGGTTGCATGAGACTTATAAAAATATAATATAGTCCAGTGATGGACATTTCATCTTAGAGACACTATGTCTCGTTATTGTGTAATATCATGAGTTACTGCGTATCTTTTTATTTTGGGTGACATTAATGGATATTGAGTTGGGGTATATTCTCTACATATGTAGACTTCTTAATGTAGTTGCGAGTGTATGAGATAGTTTAGTTTTTAGTCTAATAGTCGAGACTTTTCAGTTTAGTTATGCCTTGGGATTGGGGCACTCGTGTAGTTATTTCACTTATGATAAGGGGTGGGGTATCATTTGCTTGTGAGTGTTGATGGGTTGTAATGATTACGTAAATAAGTCACGTGATTATTACAGTATTGATGCAGTAATATATTTCTTAAAACTTTATGGTTTGTGACACAAGATGTTATAAATCTTTTCTAAGTGTTCAGAGGTAGGAGTTGCTGGGCTGATCATTCAGACTTGCCACACCTCATTCCAGTAATTTCCATTTTTGAGTTTAGATTGTTATTTCGTTCATTCATTTCAGTTTCAGACTCTTTGATTCAGATATTTGTATGAACCGTCGTAGTCCTAATTTATTTATTTCCATGAGTTTATTCGTGGGGATTTGTGACGATGTTATTCATTTATTTATTATGGATGTGGAAACATTTTGTTATTTAAGTATATATTATCTCTTCTCATCGCATGAGGTGGATGGTTCAAATTTATTATAGTCTTTTTATTATTATTATTATTATTATTATTACTAATATTATTATTATTATTATTATTATTATTGTTGTTGTTGTTGTTGTTGTTGTTGTTGTTGTTGTTGTTGTTGTTGTTGTTGTTGTCATCATCATCTTAATGGTAACACTACATATCTTCGGCGTTGAGGCTTGAACTCTCGTTATGTGAAAAATAGGTAGTGTTGCAGTTGATATCAAAGCATCCCATATTCTAGCGCCTTAGGTGTAACATCCCGCCTAATTAAACATCGAGTTATCAAGCCTTTATTAAATTAAAACAGGTTTCTCAAATGGTTCATTCTTAGCTGAGGAAGAGTGCGCTTGCGTTCAAATAAGGAAGTTATTTAATTAAACACAGTTTTTACCACTTAAGTCCTAAACATGCATCTATATGTGATTAAATACGATGATGAAACATGCAAGAACACATATATGAGGAAAAATCCCCAACGGGGCAAAACCTTTTATTTTCACAATAATTTTTGTAAGAGAACGACTTACAACGGATTACAATGAAAATATAGTGACACAGAAATACCCTCGAGTGTCGGTTTTCTTGTCGGCGGCTGGAACAATCCCTTTCCAGTAGGGCAGCAGTGACGAAGATAACGGCTTCCTTACAAAGTACTCCAGATGAGTAAACGATCTTCTTGAAGGTTTAAAGATTCACACACATATATGGGATCGATTTTGTGAATAAAAAAGGTTTAGAAAACCTTAAAAGGTGAAGTCTTATTCTGGGCAGATTTCGTAGAATATTGAGATTGCAGAAAGACTTTAAAAACGTGTAGAAGGAGATCATATATTTATACAAAAATCGAGGCGGTGGCTCGTTCGAACGAGATAGCCATGTCGCTCGAACGAAGGACAGAAGTCGTTCGAACGATATCGCGCGACATGCTATCTCGTGCGAAAGACTTTCAAAGTCGCTCGAGGCCATTCACTTCTACACTTAGAAAAATTATGCTTTTGATAAAAAATTAACCCAGACTTCAAAAATAATTTTCAAAAATATTTCCCAAATATTTATGCAAAAATTCAAAGCTCCAATAAAACATATTACTGATAAAGCGTAGTGGAGTAGTGGCAATGAGATGAGCCGCACGTTGCATGTAGCATGATGCACGTGAAGAAAGTTGATGCAATGAATTCGGATACAGGCCGTCGAGGATGATCGTGTTGACGTGCCGAATGTAGCGGTATCAGACATATCAACTGTGATATAGGAGAAAATAGAAAATTCCTAGATTCTACCCCGGACATTTATAGAATTATGTCCTTACAAATCTCCCCCTATGTCTATGCTGGTACACACATAAAAAATCCGAATTATGCAATCAAATGACATATAAGATAATATCCCCATTAAACCCTCAAACTAATAATACTAAATGACATGTCTCCCAAATCTTCAACTCTTCAGAAACTTTCAAAGCTTTTCTCATCAGGGTGTGCAGTCCAAAAATGAACAATGATGTACCTACACACATGAGATAAAGCAAATACCCGTGACAAGCAACAGTTTGAAATATAATGATATGAAAAAATTGATGATCAATTAAGCTTAAGCTAATCATTCATGCAGCGATCAAACACCAAAACAATTATCCCCCATAATTCTTCTCCCCCTTGTTATGATGTCCCGAAATAGACAAATATGAGAAGCAGAAATGAATGAACATGGAGAATGACACACGAGAATAAACTGCTATTTTTATATTTTTCAAAATTTTTCACACATGGTATACAACAAATAATCACACCGTGGAAGATCACAAAAACAACCAAGTCAGTGATAGCGAAAATGAAGGGGTGTGATAAAATTCGATAGAAAAATCAATGCATACAAACATGACATATGTGCACGATGAATATCGGATACTCCTAACGAATGAACTCAAAATCTTCCTTTGGTGGAAAAAATAATGGAAATATAAGACATTGACTCAATCAAATCAACAAATCAAAGCTCAAAGTGATTTCCACACTAATAACGTCCAAAACTATTTCATGCTTTTTCAGGACTTTCAAGGAAGTGCAAATCCGTTTAAATTCTCCAACCAAACTCCCTCAGATATTAATTTTTAATAGAGGCTTTCTAAATTCTCAAACTTTGGAGAATTGAAGGTGAAATCTAAATGGCCCATATTTGGCATGAATTGCTTTTTATTGCCTTTAAATTTTTTCGGGCTCTTTTAACCTCTTTGGACCCCGGATAATAAAATTCCTCCATTTTTAGGTCCTTTTGAATGGAGGCTTTTGTGAAAAGAAGAGATAATTACCTTTCCCAGCCCCTCCCCGTCCTTAAACAATCACTCAGTCTCACAAAAATGGTTTTTATATGCATTCCAATCTTATCAAGTTTTATCGCATATTGCAAGTTGTATAGACAGAATTGAGATGGAAACACTCAAGCCAACATGTGATAGACAAGTACAATAATCAAATAAAGCCGTGCATGTGTGCAATAAAGGAGATATGAGTCAAATTTGTAGGAAAATATCACTAATTACATCTCAAAGACTCCATACAATGTAAAGAACATGGATGAAATGATGTAGCGTCTCAAATCTCTATCAAACAGTCACAGGAATAAATGGAATGAAATTGTGACTTGGCTATCTTAAATGTTCATCCATAAAAGGTGTATATAAAAATACAAAAATCTTTTTGGGCTTTTCTGAAATATTTATATACAAAAATAAAAATCTTTTTGGATTTTTCAAAAGAATAAATAAATAGTTGTACAACAAAGCAATGGTATATATAAAATAGACTAGCAATAGGAAGCATATGATATGAACATAAAAAAAATATCCTATTCTAGACATAGACCAACCCCTCAGTCAACTGTGCAAATCTCCAAAGATTTCCTAAGACTCTCAAATCTAAGGGCATCTAAAGGTTTCGTGAAAATATCGGCTAACTGACGATCGGTGGGAATAAAACTCAGGGATACGACTTTCTCCTCAACTAACTGACGTATAAAGTGCTCACGTATCCTGATGTGCTTTGTACGTGAATACTGAACTGGATTGCGGGATATGTGTATCGCACTCGTGTTATCACAGGAAATGGTCATGATATCCTATGAAATCCCATAATCCTCCAGCATTTGTTTCATCCACAAGAGTTGCGTGCAATAACTCCCGGGGGCTATATACTCAGCCTCCGCAGTGGACAAAGAGATGGAATTTTTCTTCTTGCTCAGCCAGGAGACAAGAGCAGAACCAAAATAGAAACACCCAACAGAAGTGCTCCTACAACCATCTACATCCCCGGCCCAATCGGCATCTGAATAGGCAGACAAACGATCATTAGTATCAAAGGAATACCAAATACTGTATGAGAGAGTCCCACTCGTATTTAATAATACGTTTTAAAGCAAGTAAATGTGACTCTTTCGGGGATACCTGATATCGCGCACAGACTCCAACACTAAAGGCTATGTCGGGACGACTGGCAGTCAAGTAGATAAGACTACCTATCATACCCCGATATAAGGTTTGCTCTACGTCCTTGCCTGAAGTGTCCTTACTAATCTTGGTATTGGTACTCATAGGTGTACGTGCATGCTTAGCGGAGTCTAAACCAAATTTCTTCACTAGGTCTCTAGCATACTTGGATTGGGAGATGATCATCCCATCCTCTAGCTGACCAACCTGGAGACCAAGGAAGAAAGTAAGCTCACCAACCATGCTAATCTCAAACTCACTTTTCATCTCCTCTTCTGAGTGATGAGCATGTTGAGAGCACATGGATCCAAAGACTATGTCATCCACATAGACCTGGGCAACCAAAATTGCACCGTTATCTCTCCTGATGAACAACGTCATATCAACTCCCCCTCTTTTGAAGCCACGGGCTAAGAGATAGGAAGTAAGCCTCTCGTACCAAGCACGAGGTGATTGCTTCAAACCATACAAGGCTTTTCTCAGATAGTAGACGTGCTCCGGGTGCTGAGGGTCTTCAAACCTTTTTGGTTGTTCCACGTAAACCTCCTCCTGTAGAATGCCATTCAGAAAGGCACTCTTGACATCCATATGATATAACTTGAAGTGCAGATGACATGCGATGGCGAGTAGTAGACGGACGGTCTCAAGCCTCGCAATAGGAGAAAATGTCTCCCCAAAGTCTACACCCTTTATCTGTGTGTAGCCTTGAGCGACCAACCTAGCTTTGTTTCTGATTATGGTACCCTTTTCATCCATTTTATTCTTGAAAATCCATCTGGTACCTATCACATTTGTCTCACTAGGTCAGGGACAAGTTCCTAGACATTGTTCTATTTAAATTGAAGCAACTCATCCTACATAGCAGATATCCAGTGTTCATCCTTGAGTGATTATTTATGATTCTTGGGCTCGACTTTGGACGTGTAGCAAAGATGCCTAACAAAGTTTTCTAGCTGAGCACGAGTCTTGATCCCTAGAGTGGGATCGCCAATAATGGCAGATGGGTCATGACTCTTGTGAACCCAAGCGGGTGTGTCCCCTAACACAGGAGTGGGGACCACAGAGTGTGGGTGGGGAACAAGTGGATCACTGTCAGACGAGTCCTCATCCTCACACTGAAGGTTAGGATCAATAACCGTCGGAGGTTCGTCATCTTGCACGGTGATGTTTATTGATTCCATAACCTTAGATCTCTTCAGGTTAAAAACTCGGTACGCTCTACTATTTGATGAATATCCCAACAGAATTCCCTCATCGCTTCGGGAGTCAAACTTTCGTAATTGCTCTCTATCCCGTAGGATATAGCATTTACTCCCCAAAACAAGAAAATATGCAAGGTTGGGCTTCTTGATAGTCCACAACTCATAAGGTGTTTGAAGTTTGTGTGGACGCAGATAAATGCTATTCACCATGTGCCATGCAGTAGACACTGCCTCTGCCCAAAATCTCCTAGAAACTTTACGACCTAGAAGCATAGATCTTGCCATTTCCTGGATTGTTCTATTCTTTCTCTCAACAATCCAATTTTGCTGAGGAGTCTTCACAGCAGAAAACTCATGTTTGATCCCAAGGCTATCACAATACAAATCTACCTTTGCTTCCTTAAAATCAGTGCCATTGTCACTACGTATTCTGTTAATAGTGACTCCGTGTTGATTTTGCAGGACACGACACTTGGTCGTTAAAAACTCTACAGCATCGGATTTCTCTCTCAGAAAACCTACAATGGAGTACCTGGAGAAATCATCCACCATCACGAGGATATACCTCTTACCACCCAGACTCTCGGTACGAGTGGGACCCATAAGATCCATATGTGCAAGCTCAAGAACACGAGAGGTGGTAATGGAATGCAGCTTTCTATGGGGACTACGAATTTGTTTTCCCAACTGACAGGGTCCACAAACCGTCGAAGTTGGCCTTCCAAAAGATGGTAAGCCACATACTAGTTCCTTTTTAGCTAAGCGAGTGAGATCTCTAATATTTACGTGACCTAGACGTTGGTGCCACAGATCCATAGGAGTGATCGCGGCGCTGTTGCAGACAAGTGAGGAAGTAGGCACAGTCCCATAACAATTATCCTCTATCCTCACCCCTTGCATCAAAAGTTTACCGGCTTGATTGAAGACATTACACGCATCCCGATCAAACTTTACTGCAAAGTGAGTGTCGCACAGCTGGCTAATGCTGAGAAGGTTTACTTTTAAACCTTTGATGTACAACACATTCTCTAGCTTAGGAAATCCTGGTAACTCTACAGTACCTCGTCCTACAATGCTAGACTTGCTCCCATCTCCAAAGGTGACTCTACCATCCTTATAATCCTCAAGGTGGGTAAAAAATGAGACATCACATGTCATGTGTCTGGAGCATCCACTATCAAAATATCACTGTGAGGTATTATGTGCTTTGAGAGCAACATGAACAACGAAGGCCTTTTTATCTTTCTTAGGTAACCAAGAAGAGGTGACCTTTTGTTTGCCTTTGTTGTTGTTGGTTTTAGCTGGAATGTGAGAAGCATTCACTAACGGCAAAGACATTCGTTGGAATTATTCCATCAAACTCTGAGACGTGGCTGCTAAGAACTCAACTCGCTCTCTCAGACTAGAAAACTCATCAGTTTGACGTGGTGGAGCAGTAGTACGTCGTGTCCGACCCATGCTATAGCAAAACTCCCTGAGGTGGCCTTTTCTTTTGCAATAAGTATAAAAGAACACAGTCAAAGGCGAAACTTGGTTTGCTTTTCCTTATCGAACTCTCCTGTGAGATTTTTGGCGATGGCCATAAGGAGTCGTAGTAAACTCAGGAACTGGTCCGGGTGCAATTTGGGACGTGGAGGCACCATCATACCCAATTCCCTGCCTATCACCAAAACCTAAAGCAGGGCCGAGGAGCATCTTTCTCATTTTCCCAGATCTGTCCTCGATTTGTACCTTGACTTCCCGTGCTTTCTCAAGATCATGAGTCAGCTGGGCAACAACGGCTTCAAGTTTCTTTCGAGTCTCCACGGAGGAATGGAGCTCACTCGTAAGACTAGCCACTTGTTTAGTCAAGTCCTCTCTCTCTTTCTCAAAATTACTCTCTCTCTCTCTCTAAACAAACTCTCTTTCTCAACACAGATAGATTCTCTTTCTCTCAGGGCGGTGCAGGTGGAGGACTCTCTCTCTCTCGCTTTTCTTAAATCTTCCTCTAAGCCGGTGATCTTAAGAACTAATGCTTTGTTACGCTTTTTAGTTTTAAATGACTCAGAATATAACTCAGCGTAGGCGCATTGAATATCACTCTCGCTCTCACTTGTGTCATCCTCCCCCTCACTCACATCGCTCTCACTGTCGAGGTGTCCATGTGAAGCATCATTCTCATCATCGTGAGGAGAACTAGAAGTGCTCACATGACTAGCCATGAATGCGGTGAAGTTACACTCACGCGGTGACTCGACTCCAGAATCCACAGACTCGACCTCACTATCGTCGCTAAGGGTAGCATTAAGGACAGCTTTCCCTTTATCTCTGTTCAGACGTGTGACACACTCAAAGGCTCTATGACCCCTACTGTCGCACTCAAAGCATCTCTCAATTTCTTTCTTAGGAGGATCTTTAAAAACTTTTTCATTTTTCTTTTCAAACTTATTTTTCTCAAATTTCTTTTTATCTTTGAAATTGCCATTTTTCTTAAATTTGAGAATCCTCTTGAAATTTTTTGCAAAAAGAGCCAAATCATCTAAGTTAAAATCATAATCAGAATCTGACGTGTCAGTCTCTCTCTTTCTAGATGACTCTACCCTCTTTCTAGCCGACCCCTCACTCTTTCTCTCTTGGGCATTAAGTGCAATTCCCCTATCTTTAGACCTAGCAGTTTTAGGGAACATATCAATTTCATATGTTTGCAAATATCCTACAAGTTCTTCCAATTTTAGCGTATTTAAATTACCCATAGAATTTAGCACAGTGACTTTAGGGATAAAACGCTTAGGCAAAGAACAAAGAATCTTTTTAACAAATCTAGCATTAGGAATATATTCACCAAGATTAAAGCTAGTATTAACAATGTCAAAAAGTCTAGCATAAAAATCATCAAAACATTCAGTCTCATGCATGGTGATGGTTTCAAATTGAGTTGTCAAATTTTGCAATTTAGACTCTTTCACAGCATTAGTTCCTTCATGGGTGAGTTGTAAAACATCCCATGCCTCTTTTGACGTGGTACACGTCATTATGAATTTGAACTCATCAGGTGTGACAGACCCAGAAATAGCACTTAGACCCTTAGAATTGAATGATGACCATTTAAATTCGTATTCAGTCCAAAAGTGACAGGTTTTAAATTGCTCACATTATCAACGGTGATGGAGGGAGGAGTCCACCCTCTTTCAACTAAAATCCAGACACGTTCATCAATGGCTTTTAAAGCAGACCTCATGCGAGCTTTCCAATATGCATTGTTTGTCCCGTCAAAAACTGACATTTTATTATATAACTTCTCCATAATGAACACACTCGTTTCAAAAATCAATTTTTTTAGAAAATTGATATCTTAGAAAAATTTTGCGGAAAATTACACTGTAAAATTGTGTAACTGGCTCTGATACCAATTTAAGGAAGAGTGCGCTTGCGTTCAAATAAGGAAGTTATTTAATTAAACACAGTTTTTACCACTTAAGTCCTAAACATGCATCTATATGTGATTAAATACGATGGTGAAACATGCAAGAACACATATATGAGGAAAAATCCCCAACGGGGCAAAACCTTTTATTTTCATAATAATTTTTGTAAGAGAACGGCTTACAACGGATTACAATGAAAATATAGTGACATAGAAAAACCCTCAGGTGTCGGTTCTGTTGTCGGCAGATGGAACAATCTCTTTCCAGTAGGGCAGCAGTGACGAAGAGAACGACTTCCTCACAAAGTACTCCAGATGAGTAAACGATATTTTTGAAGGTTTAAAGATTCACACACATATATGGGATCGGTTTTGTGAATAAAAAAGGTTTAGAAAACCTTAAAAGGTGAAATCTTATTCTGGACAGATTTCGCAGAATATTGAGATTGCAGAAAGACTTTAAAAACATGTAGAAGGAGATCAGATATTTATACAAAAATCGAGGCGGTGGCTCGTTCGAACGAGATAACCATGTCGCTCGAACGAAGGACATAAGTCGTTTGAATGATATCGCTCGACATGCTATCTCGCGCGAAAGACTTTTAAAGTCGCTCGAGGCCATTCGCTTCCACACTTAGAAAAATTCTGCTTTTGATAAAAAATTAACCCAGACTTCAAAAATAATTTTCAAAAATATTTCCCAAATATTTATGCAAATATTTAAAGATCCAATAAAACATATTACTGAAAAAGAGTAGTGGAGTAGTGGGAATGAGCTGAGCAGCACGTTGCATGTAGCATGATGCACGTGAAGAAAGTGGATGCAATGAATTTAGATACAGGCCGTCGAGGATGATCATGTTGACGTGCCGAATGTAGCGGTATCAGACATATGAACTGTGATCTAGGAGAAAACTGAAAATTCCTAGATTCTACTCCGGACATTTATAGAATTATGTCCTTACATTAGCATCACTGTCGAAAACCTTTTAATTACTAATCACCTACGTGAAAATTAGACTGTTGCCAAATTTTATCCTTCTTAAAACAGATAAATCAACTATGCGAAACAAAGTATAACAATCACCATGTACTACAATCCAATCAACAAAAATATAAGTTCAAGGGAACAAGAATATTACCGAATAAACCATCGACTAAAAATCCCAAAACAATAATAGAACAACCACTAGTCTCAAACTAAACATCCGAGACTGGTACTGGACCACAAGTCCATACATAGAATAGTGTGAGATATTACACTAAATATGAAATAGAGATATCGTCTAGTCATAATCCTGTAAGCATCCACTATGCTACATGTTCGAGTCCCTGGAAAGAAATCAGCATACATGGCGTCCCTTTAGCTGGACACCTAAAAGGTTTTGAAAATATTTTATAGCAAGAGTTAGTACTCAAAACATTTTGAAAATATTTAGAAAATGTTTATCACAATATAAAATGCGATTATTGATTACACATGTTAGGTTCTCGTACATTCTCTTGAGTTTACTCACTCCTCATCTATTGTGCACACCTAACGTTCTATGCTTAGCCTACCTTGCCATATCTCCCCAGCTAACTAGGACTAAAGTAATCATCTGAACTTATCTATACCTAAGTTCTCGTACCACCCATACAGTATATCCATTTCATTAACATCTCGCTAAGGTTAATTAATTCTCAACTAACATTTCACCTATTTTATGTTTCAAAACATCTCATTTAGTTTCACTATTAAATTTCTACAATTCTCACAATTAATATCTTCCCACTTTTGTAATTAAGTTTCACTACATAAATTACTAATTAGATATTCTCTATCTAACGTTACGTTTCGTAATTAAGTTTTAATAATTAACTTACTAGTTTGATATGTACCGCTAAACAGATCACATATTAATCTACTAATACACAGAAGTAGAATATCATTAAGTAAATATTTCATACACAATATATACTAAATATCACTCGTTACTATTATGTCCTTTTGACATATGTAAAGGAATCTTGGTTCAGAATGATTCATCGCCCCCAAGTAAGAATTGGTTTGAAATGATACATCGACCCCAATTAATTATATACACATATTTTGGTTCGGACTCTTTCATCACGCCACCAATTCGAAGGTTTGGTTTGGCATTTTACATGAACCCCAAACATATAATAACCCTACGTTAGTTCGGAATACTTCATCGACCCTAACGTAGTTAATTTAGGTATACATATCTCAACCTAATAGTTCATACAATTTAGTAGGTACACACCTGACCTATCAATCATACTTGTACGTAATATAGTATTCTCTTATATTAACCGTATTCGTCAATTTACGATTTCTCACTATCGCATTAATTTGAGTATTCACTCAACTCTAAGGGCCCTAGTTACCCCCCACATATAATTTCAGTAGTTATTACTTACCCTATTGGCCTATTACATGAATTGACTTTACCTCACCTAGTAACTCAATTCCAAATTCCCTGATGCTCTACTCAATCGGTTTATTCTTGCCGGTCCATAATCCAAGTCCTACACCCAATGGCTTTACCGAAACTTAACAATATACCTACTAGTCTTATTCTCAGTCCCATATAAGTATAATATCAACCCTAGGATTCCCATTTATTCTAGGAAATCAAAGAACTCTTAACAAAGGAAAATTCGACAAAAACACATTAAGTCGATCGATCGACTCCTGGGTTCGATCGATCGACCTAATCAATCGGTCGACATTCAAGATCGATCGATCGATCTGGGGCAGCAGCAGTTCGTCTTCTTCGTTAATTTCTTCTTCGATTAACAAACTCCAAACTTCATTATAGTACACCAAACTTCGACCAAATTATCCTTACGTATTCCCACATATATTAGGACAATTTCTAACATTTCAAATACATCAAAACCTCAATTCATTTAAAGAAATAGTGGATTAAACTCAAAATTTCTTAAAACCCTAGTTATGGTGTTCTTCCCATATATTCCTTCAAAACCCAAATTTTATTCCAAAATAATTATCAAATCAACTCTGAATATTATTCCTCTATATATGTTAAATTATTCTACATGAGATTCCTATCCCAACATGCATAAATATCATTCTTTTCTTTCCAAGATATTGATTTAACAAAACTATTAAAAAACCCTACACATGGGTATTATAACTTTATATTTTTGTAATAAACAACTTGCCTTGACAGAGGGATTCTGATTTCGTGGTGTTGATGATGGATTGATGCTTCTCTTCTTCAATCCTTCCTCCTTTGGCTCCTAGGATGCAAGATCCAAATCCCACCTCTTCAAAAGCATCTTCTAAGCCTTGAGAATGATTTTCTCCTTCTCTCTAATGGTCTTGGTGTTTACATGGGTATTCTAACCCTAACCCTTATTTCATACGGCTGATAAGAGACCCTCAAATTCGTAATAGGTTTCTCAAATGGTTCATTCTTAGCATCACTGTCGAAAACCTTTTAATTATTAATCACCTATGTGAAAATTAGATCGGTGCCAGATTTTATCTTTCTTCAAATAGATAAATCAACTATGCGAAACAAGGTGTAACAATTACCATGTACTACAATCCAATCAACAAAGATTTACGTATGAGGAAACAACAATATTACCAAATAAACCATCGGCTAAAAATTCCAAAATAATAATAGAACAACCACTAGTCTGAAACTAAACATCCGAGACTGATACTGAACCACAAGTCCATACATAGAATAGTGTGAGATCTTGCACTAGATCTGAAAGAGAGGTATCGTCTAATCAAAATCCTATAAGCATCCACGGTGCTATAGCTTCGAGTCCCTGGAATGAAATCAATTTACACGGCGTCCCTGTGGCTGGACACCTAAAAGGTTTTGAAAATATTTTATAGCAAGAGTTAGTACTTAAAACATTTTGAAAATATTTAGCAAACGTTTATCACAATATAAAATACGGTTATTGATTACACATGTTTGGTTCTCGCACACTCTCTTGAGTTTACTCACTCATCATCAATTGTACACACCTAACGTTCTACGCTTAGCCTACCTTGCCATATCTCCCAAGCTAACTAGGACAAAAGTAATCATCTGAACTTATTTATACCTAAGTTCTCGTACCGCACATACAGTATATCCATTTCATTAACATCTCGCGAACGTTAATTAATTCTCAAGTAACATTTCACCTATTTTATGTTTCAAAACTTCTCATTTAGTTTCACTACTAAATTTCTTCAATTCTCACAATTAATATCTTCCCACTTTTGTAATTAAGTTTCACTACTTCAATTACTAATTAGATATTCTCAATCTAACGTTACGTTTCGTAATTAAGTTTCACTACTTAACTTACCAGTTTGATATGTACCGCTAAACACATCATATATTAATCTACTAATACACAGAAGTAGAATATCATTAAGTATATATTTCACACACAATATATATTAAATATTAGTCATTACTATTATGTCCTTTTGACACACATAAAAGACTCTTGGTTCGGAATGATTCATCGACCACAAGTAAGAATTGGTTCGGAATGATACATAGACCCCAATTAATTATATACACATATTCTGGTTTGGAATCTTTCATCACGCCACCAGTTCGAAGGTTTGGTTCGACATTTTACATCGACCCCAAACATATAATAACCCTACGTTAGTTCGGAATACTCCATCGACCCTAACATATAATAACCCTATGTTAGTTCGAAATACATCATCGACCCTAACGTAGTTAATTTAGATATACATCGCTTAACCTAATAGTTCATACAGTCTAGTAGGTACACACTCGACCTATCAACCATACTTGTACGTGATATAGTATTCTCTTATATTAACCATATTTGTCAATTTATGATTTCTCACTATCACATTAATTTGAGTATTCACTCAACTCTAAGGGCCCTAGTTACCCCTCTCATATAATTTCAGTAGTTATTACTTACCCTACTGGTATATTACTTGAATTGACTTTACCTCACCTCATAACTCAATTCCAAATTCCCTGATGCTCTACTCAATTGGTTTATTCTCGTAGGTCCATAATCCAAGTCCTACACCCAATGGCCTTATCGAACCTCAATATATACCTACTGGTCTTATTCTCACTCCCATATAAGTATAATATCAAGCCTAGGATTCCCATTCATTCCCGAAAATCAAAGAACTCTTAACCAAGGAAAATTCGATAAAACACATTAAGTTGATTAGGGGTGGCAATTCGAGTTAGTCGTGTCATTTTCGGGACGCGTTGATTTTTATTTGAGTATAAGTTTTGGATAGTCTTAAATCTATACATGCTAATCGTGTCAATTTCGGGTCGTTTCGGGTTATTACCATAAACGGGTTATCGTGTCAAAAATTTCCAGCCCTAAAGTTGATCGATCGACTCCGGGGTTCGATCGATCGACCTGATTGATCGATTTGGGACAGTAGCAGTTCGTCTTCTTCGTTGATTTCTTCTTCCCTTAGCAAACCTCCAAACTTCATTATAGTACACCAAACTTCGACCCAATTATCCTAACATATTCCCACATATACTAGGACAATTTCTAACATTTCAAATACATCAAAACCTCAATTCATTTAAAGAAATAGTGGATTAAACTCAGAATTTCTTAAAATCCTAGTTATGGTGTTCTTCCCATATATTCCTTCAAAACCCAAATTTTATTCCTAAATAATTATTAAATCATCTTTGAATATTATTCCTCTATATATGTTAAATCATTCTACATGCGATTCCTATCCCAACATGCATAAATATCATTATTTTCTTTCCAAAATATTGATTTAACAAAACTATTTAAAAACCTTACGCATGGGAATTATAACTTTATAATTGTTGTAATAAATAACTTGCCTTGACAGGGGATTCTGATTTCGTGGTGTTGATGATGGATTGATGCTTCTCTTCTTCAATCGTTCCTCCTTTGGCTCCTAGGATGCAAGCACATCTTCAAAAGAATCTTCTAAGCCTTGAGAATGATTTTCTCCTTCTCTCTAACGGTCTTGGTGTTTACATGGGTTTCTAATCATAACCCCTCTTTCATACGGCTGATAAGAGACTCTAAAATTCGTAGGTCTCAATACCCTCACATGTTAAAAGACCAAAATGCCCCCGAACGGTATCGATTTAGTCCAAAATTACCCCGGGACTCAACTAGTACCCCCGGGTATACTATTTTGACTAATTCAACCCTTTCGGACTCATCTACGAAGTATAAATTATCATTTGAGTCACTTAAAAATATATTACTCGTTCTCACCTCAAAATGGTCTACACGTGTTAAGTAACTATTTACTACTCGCGCTAAGTAAATAGAAAGAGGCAATATTAATCAGTATCTATCTCTCGATTAATACTCCATATACACAATTATTAATAAATCTCACTAAATTACTTTTCTTGCATAATTTAAATCAAATCGTATTTTCTCATTTAATTTTTCAATTTAATTAAATAGAAATTTTTAGAAATACGGAGTATTACATACTTCCCCCCTTACAAAGGAATTTCGTCCTCGAAATTAGGATAAGATTGGCATTAAGACTAAGGACCTTAAACATTACTGCCTCCTCTAATACCCAAGAATAAAATCATATCATCCTAAGGGTCTCCCCAAGTACATGTCTTGCTTCCTTATCGCATGCTATCCATGCCTCATATATTATAATTTAATCTCACTACTTAATATTTCCATAGATTTTTCCCAATCTAACGTTAACTCTTAAAATTAAGTTTCTCCCTACTTAATTTACCCTTTTGATGTATATCTCTCTATATAGCATCTGTGTGTCTACTATCACTCATAAGTAGAATATTTTAAGGTATGTATTTCACTCACAATATATACTATAAGGAGAATTGGTCCGAAAAAATCATCGACCCCAATCGTCCTATCATTTATGTTGGTCTGGAAATCCCTCGACCCCAAGGTAAATGTAATGCATATGTTGGTTCAGATCTTCCGTCGATACCAATGTTTATTATTCATTATCGATTTGGTTCGAAAATCATCGACCCCAAATCGATCCTTCCTGTATTGGTCCGGAACATCATCGACCCCAATACAGAATTAAGCATACTTATTATCTCACATAAGTAGGAAAATCATAAGGTATATATTTCTTACATATAACATATACTATCAACACTTATTAAAATCACCCCCCTTTCTATAACACTTTTAAGGTTATTGGCTCGGAATCCCACCTCGATCACCAATAGTGATTTGTTATATTGTCTCGGAATCACACCTCGAGCACCAATATATGTATATATATCTCATCGCACATGAGTAGACAATTTAGGAGCTATATATTTCACACTTCATAAATTCTAAAATGTCATACTCCAATAGAATTCCTCATATCACGCATTAAGGACTAAGAGTTCGGAATGTCTCCTCGAACCACACCTCAAAGTACATATAAGTTCATAATAGGTACCCATGAACCTAATCCCTATTTACAGTCCATATAGTCACACTCACACTACCTATAAATATGCTCCTATAGGTATACATTTAACCTATGAATTGATCAATGGGTTATACCAAAATTTCACTATCGTTAGAGCGTAGTATCTTCCTTTCTCACAGCCATGGAGTTATAGGTGACATAACATACCCCAAATAAATCTTCATCTCCATTCCTCCCGGACCATCTCTCACAGGGTGGGATTTTTAGGATTTCATCTTGATTCACAACAATATAGAGAGGCACCTTGCACTTGTGCACTCTTCCTTTTCAATGACATACTAGTCCATCCCGGTCAACCCTTCCGCTACCCCAACGAAATGTTGACTTAGTTATGATGTTCATAGCCCAACCATAAAGTATAAGTTTGCCTATACATTCCATCACTGGAAGTGTAGGTTCACCACCAAATTTTGGTTACTCATTTCGAGCCCATCTTTCTCTATCACTAGTGGTACGTTTGGAGACAATCTCACTATGTCTCTTCCACAACACCGCTTCCCACTTACATCATCTTTCCTCAAGTGGTACTCTATTACCCTTTCTCTCTGGGTATTTTATACATTACAATCTGTGTGCTCTTCGTAATTGGCTTGCTTTTATGGTTGGTTACCTTATAAGAATCAACATTTTAGTAACACGCAAGTCACTCTCAACACTCAGTCAAGTTGAAACTTGCGTTACTTCTTCACAATAGTTAGGCCTCTCATATCGTGTACTGACTCTCTCAGCACATATAATCTTGGATTATCATCTTTCTCCCATGATGTTCGATCCAATTCATCAATACAACTTGCCTCATAACTTCCCCACTGTTGTACTTATCAAATATAATCTCCCGCATTTCTCTATCCCGGATGACTAAGAAAGCCAATTGGCTAGGGCCCCCATACACCCTCTCCATGCACATTTGCAAAAACATTGTAACTGTCGCACTCGTAACTAGCTTTTCCTCAACTCTCTCCTTGTTTTCACGACATGACTACAATCTCGAGGGTATTCTTAATCTTCAATAGACTAAAAATCAAATTCTTGCCCACAAAGTCCCACTTATCCCTTCGTAGTGAGATACTCTTTTTAGTGTTTTCCCACAACACTACCGGCTCCACTGATAACCTAGCATCCAACAACGCCTCTTCTCATGACGTGCATAAAAATTCAGTCGTATCCCCTGAGACACCCCGCCTAATTAAATACCGGGCAATCACTCCTTTATTATATTAAAATCAAGGTGAATAGTTGGTTCATTCTTAGCATCACTATCGTAAAAATAACTTTTCCAAATTTAACACCCTATTTAATTTAGCTAAGTGTCAAAACCATTTTTTAAACATTACTTTCCAATTTTATTTATTTATTTTATTAAACAATCAATCCAATAATTTAACATTTAACAACCCAATCCCAGCATTTAAAACTTAAAGTAAAACATACATGCTGAATAAATCCCAAAGTAACAGTACTAGAAATAAGTGAAATACAAATGTCCCAATAAAACAGATAAATAGTGGAAAGGGCGACACATGCCCAATAAGGAGAATGATAGAAGTGGAATCAAGTAAATGAAATCGTCTAAGCAAGTGGCCTGCAACTCCCACCTAAGCTGCAGCACGTTCCTTCCAAGGGATCCTAAACAAGACGCCCCTGCAGCTGGGCACTTGTAATATATACATATATATACAAGAGAGAAAGAGGAATAGAAACGGGTCAGAGCCCGATAGTGTATATGATTTAAAAATTCGTTTAGCAAGTATTTAAATTGATACAGACCAATGCAAAAACATATTAGTGCGACACTCTCTTGAGAAATTCTCGCCTCTCTTCTAATGTGCACTCCTATCGCACTAACCTTCCCAATAGTTTATCTCATCATATATCACACTATCCTTCCCCAAGGATTTAACTTATCTTAAGTGACTCTCAAAATTTAAGATTTAACAACATCATGGTTTAAAAAGTATAATTTCATTTAGTACAAAACGCTCATTTTAACTTTATTGATTCAAAAAGTTTTTTCAATATCATATTATACTTTTCAAAACAAGTATTTTCAATTTGAGTCATTATACATGTCTTACTTACCATAACACAATAGGCAGTTTCCCATATTTCAGATGTTCATATATATATATTAAATACTCGTATAATATATATATTCTAACAGCACCCCACATAAAATTTTATGGTGCGGGCATACTCTGCTATCCAATCCCCGTATCAATTGTACTAAAGGGAATACAAGTTCGGAATCACTCTCGAACTGTATAAATATATACACAAACAATATTGAGGCGAAGCATAGTTTCCAAGTCCAAGAGTTCAGTACATACCCTCACGTCTCTTAGGACCGTGACTACCGATTCGATAGCCTGTACCTAGGATTTCTATCTTCTAGGGTACGAGTCAATATCCCTCATAAGGCACACGAGATAAGATCGTCCCAGCGCGGAAACCTCAGGGATAGCAAGTAGCGCGGGCATGATTTTCACAAGTATATAATATATGCATACACAATCATATAAATATACCACTTTTATTATATCAATTTAGGTTTATCCAATAACCCACATTCACAACATTTATCCTCATTTTCCCATTATTATTTATCAAGTATAATGGTTCGTTTCTAACTTTAATTCGAAGGGATTTTCCAACTTACTACGTAACCCTCATGGACTCTATTCTTCCAAATGTACAATTCAGTAGATATCCATTTATGTTCCAACGTAACTCTCTCTTACGTGTCTCTCCCCTTTAATATATACTTACATTATCCCTTATGCAAAATATCCCAAAAATATAGATTTTGCCTTACATAAAAGGATTTTGAATTTTATTTTCAAAGATGAGAATTTCAAATACTTTCGAAATCGGAATTAAAAATGGAGTTTTAATTGAATTTTTTATTATCTCTAAGAGTCCTCAAAACATAAAACTGTCTAGCAAAAAAAATATTAAAAAATATTGAACGGTCCGATCTAGCTGAATTTTTTTCTGTAGCTTCCTCTCGTCTTCAGCTAATTCTCTGTAAAATTTCATCCAATTTCAACGGTCCGATCGTCTGAAATAAATTTTTTTAGTGTTTGTATCTGATTAGAACTCTTTTCTTAATCAAACTCTTAATCCTTTACATGACAAAAGGTTTCCAGAATATCATATAAATCATCACTACATGAAAATTTCCCATCTCAAATTGGGTTTTTCTTCCATAAATCTCATCCTAATAACTCCTAAACTAATATGGATGATGCATCAATGAAATAAGCAAGATAAAAACTTACCTGGAATTTTTAGAAATCTGGTTTGGTGTTGAATTTGGTGTGGTTGCATTCGCCGTCTCGCGATCTACGCATTGGCGGTGGCGGCGGTGCAAACGGGTGAGTTTTGAGCCTTGGAATGCCTTGAGAGCTCTTTCCTCTCCTCTCCAATGGTCGTTCTAGTGTTTTGAGTTATCTAACTCTAGGAGATAACCTAAACATCTGATATAACCCCTTTAATTTTCGTGGGTTTAATTACCCAAAAATACAAAATGACTAAAATGCCGTCCCAGGGTACTAATTAGGCCTAAAAACGGGCCGAGACCCAAATCAAACTCCCGGGTATACTTTTCTGACTATCTCGACCCTTACGGACGCGTTGGAGCACTCAAAACGACCATACGAACAACTTATAAAATATTTACTTTTATTTATCAATATTTAGTCCCGACGCGACACGGGCGCATCCCGAGTCAAATTTCTAAAATTGTCATTTTATTCACTCGTGACATTTAACATGGCCACTATTATATATTACTTTGCTCATTAGTAATATTCAACAAATTTTTCCATAATTACTAACTCTCATCACGTTAATAATTATAACATAATTAATTTTCGGATTTTTTTTTAAATAATTAATTAACATTAAATTTAATAAATCCCCAAATTAATATAGCATAAAAATACGGGGTATTACATACTCCCCCCCTAATAACGGAATTTCGTCCCGAAATTCGGAAAATAAGGCATACCTAGTAAGAACAAATCTGGATATCTCTCGCGCATATCGGCCTCGCGCTCCCAAGTGGATTCCTCCACGTTATGATGCTCCCACTGGACCCATACTAGTGGAACTATCTTCGACCTCAATCTCCTCTCACTATAGTCTAGGATAGCCACCGGTCTCTCCTCGTAAGAGCTGTCAGGTTGCAAGTCTATCTCATCTATCGCGATGTGAGTATGAGCCATATCATCCCGAAGATACCGTCTCAACGACGAGATGTGGAATACATCGTGAATGCGATGTAAATGATCTGGTAATCCCAATCTGTATGCTACCGGTCCAATCCTCTCGATAATGGGAAATGGTCCTACGTACCTCGGGGCCAATTTCCCTTTCTTCCCGAACCTCATCACTCCTTTCATAGGAGATACAAACAGTAACACTTGGTCCCCCACATTAAACTCCCGGAAGAACCGTTTCGCATCGGCGTAGCTCTTCTGCCTGTCCTGGGCTACTCGAATGCGACTCCTAATCATTTCAATCCTCGCGGAGGTTTCGTGAATTACCTCTGGTCCTAGTAACTTATTATCCCCCACCTCGAGCTAACAAGTTGGAGAACGACAAGGCCGGCCATACAAAGCCTCAAATGGAGCCATACCAATCATAAACTGATAAGAGTTATTGTAAGAAAACTCTACCAGTGGAAGATGTGGTTCCCAACCTCCTCCAAAATCAAGAACACACATGCGTAGCATATCCTCTAACATCTGATTAGTACGCTTTGTCTGTCCATATGTCTGTGGGTGATAAGTTGAACTCAGCCTCAACTCAGTACCCATAGACTCCTGAAAGCTTTCCCAGAAACGTGACACGAAAATCTTGTCTCTATCTGACACAATATTCAGGAGCACCCCATGTAATCTGACAATCTCAGAAATGAACAACTGAGCATACTGACCCGTGGTATAATCTGTCCGCACCGGCAGAAAATGAGCCACCTTGGTCAAACGGTCTACAATCACCCAGATAAAGTCGTGGCCCCACTGTGATGTAGGAAACCCTGTAATAAAATCCATGGAAATACTCTCCTACTTCCATGCGGGTACTTCCAATGGCTGAAGAAATCCTGACGGTTTCTGATGGTCCACCTTCACCAGCTGGCAGGTAGAACACTTGGACACGAACTCAGCAATGTCCTTCTTCATCCCACTCCACTAGTATTGCCTCCTCATATCCTGGTACATCTTATCTCCTCCGGGATGTACCGCAAATTAGGACCCGTGAGATTGGGTCATCACTGCATAATGCAATTCTGCCGCTTCCGGAACCACTAACCTCCCATTAAACCTCAAACCCCCATCAGAACTAACAGAATAGGACTTAGCACCCTCGGCTAAAAGTCGTACAATCTTCTCCTGGAAAAACGGGTCTGTGGTTTGGGCCTATATTACCCTCGTAACAATCTCGGGTGTGACTGTCATAACAGATATAAAGGAACGGGCTACTGCATCCTGGTGACCCAACTCCTTCCACTTCGCTTTCCATACGTCCGCTACCTCATTTACCGGTCTACGGCTCAACGCATCAGCAACTACGTTGGCTTTTCCAGGATGATACTGTATGTCGAACTGATAGTCCTTCACAAACTCTAACCATCTGCGCTGACGCATATTCAGCTCTCGCTGAGTGAACAGATACTGCAGTGACTTGTGGTATATGAACAAACGGAACTTCTCCCCCAATAAATAGTGTCTCCATATCCGCAGTGCAAAAACGACCACTGCTAACTCTAGGTCGTGGGTGGGGTAATTCTTCTCATGCGGCTTAAGCTTGTGGGAGGCAAAAGCTATAGCCTTCTCTTCCTACTGAAGTACTCCCCCAAGTCCCCGTAAAGAGGCATCGGTGTAAACCAGTTACTCCACACCCGGCTTCGGTAAAGCAAGGACTGGTGCTGAAGTAAGCTTGTCTTTCAGTTCGTCGAAAGCCAATTGACAAGCATCATCCCAAACATATGGTACCCCTTTGCGATTCAGGTTCGTCAATGGACCCGCTATTTTGGAGAATCCCCGAATGAATCTCCTATAGTATCCAGCTAACCCCAAGAAACTACAAACTTCCGTCGGAGTCGTGGGCTGTCCCCACTCCCTCACCGCTGACACTTTACTCGGGTCAACTGCTATCCCCTATTCAGAAATAACATACCCCAAGAACTGTACATCTCGCAACCAGAATCCACACTTCTCGTACTATGCTCTCCTAAAGTCTGAAGAACCTGCCTCAAGTGCTCGGCATGCTCCTCCTCGGAATGTGAATATATCAAAATATCATCTTTGAAGACGATGACAAACTGATCCAAGAACTCTCTGAATACTCGGTTCATTAAGTCCATGAACACGGATGGAGCATTTGTGATACCAAATGGCATCACTCTGAACTCGTAAGACCCATATCTCGTCAAGAAGGCAGTCTTTAAAACATCCTGCTCTCTAATATGTAGCTGATGGTACCCCGACCTCAGAGAAATCTTTAAAAAGAAAGTTCCTCCCCTCAGCTGGTCGAACAGATCATCGATTCGAGGCAACGGATACTTATTCCGTATTGTGACCTTGTTCAACTCCCGGTAGTCTACACATAACCTCAGTGAACCATTTCTCTTCTTCACAAACAAGACTGGAGCGCCCTAAGGTGAGGTACTCCTGCAAATGAAGCCCTGACCTAACAGCTGCTCTATCTGATCTCGTAACTCTCGCATCTCCGCCTGAGCCATACGGTAAGGAGCGCGTGCTATCGGTCTCGTATCTGGCAATAAATCGATGACAAAGTCTATCTCTCGACTGGGGGGTAGGCCTAGTATCTCCTGGAATACATTTGAATACTCACGAACGACTGGGATCGAGTCTAAAGGAATCACAACCTCCTTAGAGGCATCCTCCTCTATATAATACAAATGAGCGGTCGAACCTCCCTCTGGGCGAGGCATCGCCACTACAAACATCTCTTGTCCCGGAATGGCAAAAAAAATGCTCCCACCGAAGCAATCAATTATGGCTCTATAAGTTGCGAGCCAATCCATACCGATAATAAGATCATGCTCATGCATATCTAAGACTAACATGTCTGCAGGTAATACCAAACTACCAATCTCTACCCCCACTCCCCGACATATAAAGAAGATAAGCGTCCCACACCCCAGTGGTGAGTCTACACACGTCACTGTGCTCTCTGCTGTGGCTCACAACCCTAAGGCCTTCGCAAAATGCGTAGCTATAAAACAATGTGTCACCCCAGTATAAAAAAAAACCCGACCCATAGTACCATGGATAGGAAACATACCCTCAATCGCGGGTGGTGCCTGTGGAGCTGCTGCCTGGTGGACGTTATAGACACGTCCGTACTGTAACTGCCCCTGCTGCACTGGAGCTGCTGGAATGGCTAGTAGGCCTGGCACCTGGGCTGGAGTTGGGAGGGTAGCTGGAAAAAGTGGTCTCTGTGGCTCATTACGGGCACCCTGCTGCTGTGGGGACCTATTACCCTCTGGGAAATCCTGGCGCTTATGACCATGCTTGCCGCATACAAAACACCGGCCTCTGAAGTTACCTCCCCTCTGACCCTGCTGACCACGGCCCTGCTGGCCGTTACCTCCCCACCACTGGCCCTGATTAGCACGCTGTTGGTCCTGTTGATTAGGCTGGCCCTGCCTATAACCCCCAAATCCCTGCCTGGAATCACCTGAACGAAATTGCTTAGCAGGGTCCCCCTTATAGGAACTCTGCTCGTGTTGACGAGTCTGTCCATGAGATGGTGTCCCACTAGCACTACTACCCCCGGTCCTGCCCTGCTGGCTGGACTCTCCTGCTCTCCTTCTTCCCTGCAGATGGAAGCGGTGATCCTGGCAATGTAGTAACGCAACATTGAGTACATCAGTGAAAGTACTCAGAGATAGATTCCCTATAAGATGCTGACGGATTCTCCAAGCTAACCCGTCCACAAGCAACATTATCTTCTTACTATCAGTAGGTGCCTCATCTGGCACTATGGTGAGAAGTCTCGTGAACTCATCCTCATACTCAGCAACGGTAGAGTTCTCCTGTTTCAAATTCAGTAATTTCTGCCTCATCTCAGTCTGCACGGTGGATGGAAAGTACTTGCGGTCAAACCGCTCCCAAACGACTGAATAGGGACTCATCCAAGGTGGTAGTGGACTCCCACCACTGCAAAGCGGCCCCCACCAGCTTAAAGGAAGCCAATAACTGCCTTTGCACGCCAGTGCACTCATACATACGAAGATGCCGCTGGATGTTTTTCTTCCATTGGCTGACTGTGACGATATCTGAGTTACCAGAGAACTCAGGGGGATGCGCCTTCTGAAAAACGTCCCTAACCCTCTCCCATGCAAATGGAAGCTGTGCTGGTACTGGCGCCACTGCCTGAATCTGGGGTGGATCCTGCTGAACCACCGCTAGCGCGGCATTCACCGCCAGAGCTACAATGGCAGCTACTTCATTAGAATTCATAGTGCCTTGTGCAGGAGCTGCTGGCTGCTCGGCCTGGGCACGCCTATCCTTCGGTGCACGTCTCAGAGGCATCTGAAGCGTGAAGAAGTTTATTAGTCTCCAGTCATTATCAAATCCCAAATGGCTGGAGACGTAAACGTAAAAGCAGGAATACAACAATCCTAAAAATAGGGCTCTATAGCAAAAACGTTAAGCTCAAAGCGAAAATAAGCCGTACAGATCCTATGGACACTAGAACCTGATGCTCTGATACCACCTGTGACACCCCGCCTAATTAAATACCGGGCGATCACTCCAATATTAAATTAAAATCAAGATGAACAATTGGTTCATTCTTAGCATCACTATCGTAAAAATAACTTTTCCAAATTTAACACCCTATTTAATTTAGCTAAGTGTCAAAACCATTTTTTAAACATTACTTTCCAATTTTATTTATTTATTTTATTAAATAATCAATCCAATAATTTAACATTTAACAACCCAATCCCAGCATTTAAAACTTAAAGTAAAACATACATGCTGAATAAATCCCAAAGTAACAGTACTAGAAATAACTGAAATACAAATGTCCCAATAAAACAGATAAATAGTGGAGAGGACGACACATGCCCAATAAGGAGAATGATAGAAGTGGAATCAAGTAAATGAAATCGTCTAAGCAAGTGGCCTGCAACTCCCACCTAAGCTGAAGCACGTTCCTTCCAAGGGATCCTAAACAAGACGCCCCTGTGGCTGGGCACCTGTAATATATACATATATATACAAGAGAGAAAGAGGAATAGAAATGGGTCAGAGCCCGATAGTGTATATGATTTAAAAATTCGTTTAGCAAGTATTTAAATTGATACAGGTCAATGCAACAACATATTAGTGCGACACTCTCTTGAGAAATTCTCGCCTCTCTTCTAATGTGCACTCTTATCGCACTAACCTTCCCAATGGTTTATCTCATCAAATATCACACTATCCTTCCCCAAGGATTTAACTTATCTTAGGTGACTCTCAAAATTTAAGATTTAACAACATCATGGTTTAAAAAGGATAATTTCATTTAGTACAAAACGCTCATTTTAACTTTATTGATTCATAATGTTTTTTCAATATTATATTATACTTTTCAAAACAAGTATTTCCAATTTGAGTCATTATACATGTCTTACTTACCATAACACAATAGGTAGTTTCTCATATTTCAGAAGTTCATATATATATTAAATACTCGTATAATATATATATTCTAACAGCACCCCACAAAAAATTTTATGGTGCGGGCATACTTTGCTATCCAATCCCCGTATTAATCGTACTAAAGGGAATACAAGTTCGGAATCACTCTTGAACTGTATAAATACATAGACAAACAATATTGAGGCGAAGCATAGTTTCCAAGTCCAAGAGGTCAGTACATACCCTCACGTCTCTTAGGACCGTGACTACCGATTCGATATCCTGTGCCTAGGATTTCTATCTTCTAGGGTACGAGTCAATATCCCCCATAAGGCACACGAGATAAGATCGTCCTAGCGCGGAAACCTCAGGGATAGCAAGTAGTGCGGGCATGATTTTCACAAGTATATAATATATGAATACACAATCATATAAATATACCACTTTTATTATATCAATTTAGGTTTATCCAATAACCCACATTCACAACATTTATCCTCATTTTCCCATTATTATTTATCAAGTATAATGTTTCGTTTCTAACTTTAATTCGAAGGGTTTTCCCAACTTACTACGTAACCCTCATGGACTCTATTCTTCCAAATATACAATTCAGTAGATATCCATTTATGTTCCAACGTAACTCTCTCTTACGTGTCTCTCTCCTTTAATATATACTTACATTATCCCTTATGCAAAATATCCCAAAAATATAGATTTCGCCTTACATTAAAGGATTTTGAATTTTATTTTCAAAGATGAGAATTTTAAACGGTTTCGAAATCGGAATTAAAAATGGAGTTTTAATTGAATTTTTTATTATCTCAAAGAGTCCTCAAAACATAAAACTGTCTAGTAAAAAAAAATATTAAAAAATATTGAACGGTCCGATCGAGCAGAATTTTTTTCTGTAGCTTCCTATCATCTTCAGCTAATTCTCTGTAAACTTTCATCCAATTCCAACGGTTCGATCATCTGGAATAATTTTTGTTAGTGTTTGTATCTGATTAGAACTCTTTTCTTAATCAAACTCTTAATCCTTTACATGAAAAAAGGTTTCCAGAATATCATATAAATCATCACTACATGAAAATTTCCCATCTCAAATTGGGTTTTTCTTCCATAAATCTCATCCTAATAACTCCTAAACTAATATGGATGATGCATCAACGAAATAAGCAAGATAAACACTTGCCTGGGATTTTCAAAAATCTGGTTTGGTGTTGAATTTGGTGTGGTTGCGTTCCCCATCTCGCGATCTACGCGTTGGCGGTGGCGGCAGTGCAAACGGGTGAGTTTTGAGCCTTGAAATGCCTTGAGAGCTCTCTCCTCTCCTCTCCAATGGCCATTCTAGTGTTTTGAGTTATCTAACCCTAAGAGATAACCTAAACATCTGATATAACCCCTTTAATTTTCGTGGGTTTAATTACCCAAAAATACAAAATGACTAAAATGCCCTCCCGGGGTACTAATTAGGCCTAAAAACGCCCCGAGACCCAAATCAAACTCCCGGGTATACTTTTCGAACTATCTCGACCCTTCCGAACGCGTTGGCGCACTCAAAATGACCATACGAACAACTTATAAAATATTTACTTTTATTTATCAATATTTAGTCCCGACGCGACACGGGCGCGTCCCGACTCAAATTTCTAAAATTATCATTTTATTCACTCGTGACATTTAATATGGCCACTATTATATATTACTTTGCTCATTAGTAATATTCAACAAATTTTCCCATAATTACTAACTCTCATCACGTTAATAATTATAACATAATTAATTTTCGGATTTTTTTTAAAAATAATTAATTAACATTAAATTTAATAAATCCCAAATTAATATAGCATAAAAATATGGGGTATTACATCCCCCTTTCGCAATTGAACTTAAACAAGGGACTTCTCCCAGTGCATTCTTACTAAGCATTGTCAGAACAACTCATAGTCGAGATACTCAAATTCCATCCCTCGATAATATGTATAACCATACTCCAACATCTCTCAGGGAGTCAAGTGGTATTGCTCTTATACTACACTAATCACAACACCGAGCTCGACCTCTCCGCTCAGCGGTCATACGATATACCTTAAATCACATCATAAAGTCCCTACACACCGGGATCAACCACCATGAGGCATCCATAATCTCCGAAGTCTCCAATATACTCATGAATAATGCGAGCTCGACCCTCTTTCAAGTGAGGCATCGTAATATACCCCATTTACTCGAGGTTAAAACTCATATACTTTCTTGCCCATCGCACTGGTGGTTCAAATGGTTCCCGGATATAGCATGCTTGTCCTTCCCGGAATGCAAAACTTATCGAGGTTATTATTCCCTTAAATAATTTCGGGCAAGATCAAAACGCGTGATCTTACGTCCCACATAAGACATCTTTTCATAAATCCCCTTATTCCAGGCCACACCGACCGGTTCAGGCAACCTCGATTTTGAATACCATCATCATGGTTCCCTTAGTTTCAGCTGACCAAGAGAAACGCGCAATTGGACTTAACAGTCCCGACATAGAATCAAATCAATGAATCCCCTCGTGGGTTTCCACTTATGGCATGCACTAGCCC
This sequence comes from Sambucus nigra, assembly GCA_949130495.1. Classification (NCBI taxonomy): domain Eukaryota; kingdom Viridiplantae; phylum Streptophyta; class Magnoliopsida; order Dipsacales; family Adoxaceae; genus Sambucus; species Sambucus nigra. The sequence goes on from OX422207.1 coordinate 166,161,486, forward strand.
CTTAACATTCAGTCTTACTCTTTGACTAAATCCTTAAAATCTTTTAGCTTCGCTCACCTAGGAGCTTTTACATCAACCTTGTAAGAAGCACCATACTCCCATCTACACATAAGTCGTCCAAGCAGCATTTTCCCAAAATCACGGGCGATAATAACCCGTGAGTCCATTCTCTCAAGGGATCTTTTCCCTTGTACCTATCTCATTAGGTACATGTTCACTTCAACAGATAAATTTTCATTCTCACAATTGGCCTCTACCAAGCTTTCACGCGATGGGTTCTGAAATTTCCATGTACTTCGCTTCTGAACCATCATTGGAGGAATTTTTGATTAAACTATACCTAAGATCCCTCTATTTATACTGACCCTCGGTCCGGATGTGGTGACTGGTAACCCCACCACGCTGCCTCTATAAAAATTACCCAAGTTTTCGCTTCTAAGTATTTCTACTATATCCTTACACCCAAAACCTATGGACATTCCAGTTCCACTGGTTAACATATACAGTTTCCATTTAATCAAATATTTCACGGGTCGTTCTCTTCAAATATCCTTCAGAACTCCTCCCATTATCACTGCATTGGGCGGTCCAGATTAATATCACCCTTTACCGCCGCGGTGCATGGAAAATGCCTGCAATACCCCAACAATCCTTGTAGCATCTACTTCCATTACACACTAGGAGTGAACTCGACAACGGTTATCTCTTCCATGATTACCATCCTCGAACACTCAATGCTTCATACCGAGCCCCTTCCTCCTGCAGTGCTTCCAACGCCTATGTCGGTCCTACCGCCATGTTCGATGTACCATACTCAATTAAACTCATATAAATATAACGTCATCTACTAAATAGTAGGAGATCGTAAACCACGTATGTAGAGGAATACAACAATCCTAAGATAGGGCTTTATATCAACCAAACGATACGCTGAAAATGTAGTAAGCCGTACAGATCCTATGGACACTAGAACCTGATGCTCTGATACCATCTATAACACCCCACCTAATTAAACATCGGGTGATCAAGCCTTTATTAAATTAAAACACGTTTCTCAAATGGTTCATTCTTAGCATCACTATCGAAAAGCTTTTAATGACTAATCACCTACGTGAAAATTAGACCGGTGCCAAATCTTATCTTTATTAAAACAAATAAATCAACTATGCGAAACAAAGTATAACAATCACCATGTACTACAATCTAATCAGTAAAAATATAAGTACAAGGGAAAAAGAATATTACCGAATAAACCATCGACTAAAAATCCCAAAACAATAATAGAACAACCACTAGTCTGAAACTAAACATCTGAGACTGATACCGAACCACAAGTCCATACATAGAATAGTGTGAGATCTTGGACTAGATATGAAAGAGAGACATCGTCTAATCAAAATCTTGTAAGCATTCATTGTGCTACAACTTCGAGTCCCTGGAATGAAATCAACATACATAGCGTCCCTGTGGCTGGACACCAAAACGGTTTTGAAAATATTTTATAGCAAGAGTTAGTACTCCAAACATTTTGAAAATATTTAGCAAATGTTTATCACAATGTAAAATGCAGTTATTGATTACACATGTTAGGTTTTCGCAGACTCTCTTGAGTTTACTCACTCCTCATCTATTGTGCACACCTAACGTTTAACGCTTAGCCTACCTTGCCATATCTCCCCAGCAAACTAGGACTAAAGTAATCATCTGAACTTACCGATACCTAAGTTCTCGTACAGCCCATACAGTATATCCATTTCATTAACATCTCGCGAAGGTTAATTAATTCTCAAGTAACATTTCACCTATTTTATGTTTCAAAACTTCTCATTTGGTTTCACTACTAAATTTCTAAAATTCTCACAATTAATATCTTCCCACTTTTGTAATTACGTTTCACTACTTAAATTACTAATTAGATATTCTCTATCTAACGTTACATTTCATAATTAAGTTTCACTACTTAACTTACCAGTTTGATATGTACCGCTAAACACATCATATATTACTCTACTAATACATAGAAGTAGAATATCATTAAGTATATATTTCACACACAATATGTACTATCAGTCATTACTATTATGTCCTTTTGACACACGTAAAGGACTCTTGGTTCGGAATGATTCATCGACCCCAAGTAAGAATTGGTTCGGAATGATACATCGACCCCAATTAATTTTATACACATATTCTGGTTCGAACTCTTTCATCACGCCACCAGTTCGAATATTTGGTTCGGCATTGTATGTCGGCCCCGAACAAATAATATCCCTACGTTAGTTCGGAATACTCCATCGACCCTAACATATAAGAACCCTACGTTAGTTCGGAATACTTCATCTACCCTAATGTAGTTAATTTAGTTATGCATCTCTCAACCTAATAGTTCATACAATTTAGTAGGTACACACCCGACCTATCAATCATACTTGTACGTAATATAGTATTCTCTTATATTAACTGTATTTGTCAATTTACGATTTCTCACTATCGCATTAATTTGAGTATTCACTCAACTCTAAGGGCCCTAGTTACCCCTCACATATAATTTCAGTAGTTATTACTTACCCTATTGGTCTATTACTTTAATTGACTTTACCTGACCTCATAACTCAATTCCAAATTTCCCGATGCTCTACTCAATTAGTTTATTCTCGTCGGTCCATAATCCAAGTCCTACACCCAATGGCCTTACCGGACCTCAACAATATATCTACTGGTCTTATTCTCAGTCCCATATAAGTATAATATCAACCCTAGGATTACCATTCATTCCTTGAAATGAAAGAACTCTTAACCAAGGAGAATTCGAGAAAAACATATTAAGTCGATTGATCAACTCCTGGGTTCGATCGATCGACCTGATCGATCGATTGACATTCAAGATCGATCGATCGATTTGGAGCAGCAACAGTTCGTCTTCTTCGTTTATTTATTCTTCCATTAACAAACCTCCAAACTTCATTATAATACACCAAACTTCGACCCAATTATCCTAACGTATTCCCACATATACTAGGACAATTTCTAACATTTCAAATACATCGAAACCTCAATTCATTTAAAGAAATAGTGTCTTAAACTCAGAATTTTTTAAGACCCTAGTTATGGTGTTCTTCCCATATATTCCTTCAAACCCAGATTTTATTCTGAAATAATTATCAAATCATCTCTGAATATTATTCCTCTATATATGTTAAATCATTATACATGCGATTCCTATCCCAACATGCATAAATATCATTCTTTTCTTTCCAGGATATTCATTTAACAAAACTATTCAAAAACCCTACACATGGGTATTATAACTTTATAATTTTTGTAATAAACAACTGGCCTTGACAGAGGGATTCTGATTTTGTGGTATTGATGATGGATTGATGCTTCTATTCTTCAATCCTTCCTCCTTTGGCTCCTAGGATGCAAGATCTAAACCCCACCCCTTCAAAAGCATATTCTAAGCCTTGAGAATGATTTTCTCCTTCTCTCTAATGGTCTTGGTGTTTACATGGGTTTTCTAACCCTAACCCCTCTTTAATACGGCTGATAAGAGACTCTAAAATTCATAGGTCTCAATACCCTCACATGTTAAAAGACCAAAACTCTCCCGAATGGTCTCGATTTAGTCCAAAATTACCCTGGGACTCAACTCGTACCCCTGTGCGTATTATTTTGACTAATTCGAACCTTCCGGACTCATCTGTGACCTATAAATTATCATTTGAGTCACTTAAAAATATATTACACGTTTTCACCCCAAAATCGTCTACACATGCTAAGTAACTATTTACTACTCGCACTAAGTAAATAGAAAGAGGCAATATTAATCAGTATCTATCTCTCGATTAATACTACATATACACAATTATTAATAAATATCACTAAATTACTTTTCTTGCATAATTTAAATCAAATCGTATTTTCTCATTTAATTTTCCAATTTAATTAAATTGAAATATTCAGAAATACGAGGTATTACATTAGGTTTCGAGGGGTATTTTTTACGTTTGGCATTGCGTTCTTTGATTTACTAATGCACTATATGTAGGATTATTTTTATTATTATATCTAAATCATTAGCTAATACGTATTATTATTTTCTTTCATATGTAAAACATACGAGGCATGAAAGGATAATTAACTAGAAGTAGGACTGCAACATGGGATTCTCAATCGAAGCAACATCAACGACATAAGGTACTGCAGGCAACACCCATAGTGGATATGGATTCCCTCATTGCTCGGTAATTCATCATTGGAGTGGTTTCCATGATATCGAACCTTCATCAATCCCTTTATCCAAATCCGTAGGTGGTAGTGCCTTCTTAGTCGTAGGTTTCTACTTGGGAGAGGTCATGTGGGGTCTTTGCTGAAGTTAACCCCCCAGAATTTGTACGGGACGACTGACATTCTAATAGAGCATTAGTTGAGTAAGGACACGATGAGGGACGTTTCTGATCAGGACGAGTCTGAACATGGTCATCTTATGAATGGGTTGAATGCCTTCCCTATTTTCCAAATGAGCGATTAACATTTTAATTATAGTTCAACCGAGTGAACAACCGAACACTTGTCTTCATCAACCAAAAGGATGGTCGATTATTTAAAATCATTGAGACTTAATCAAATATCCTTTATTTCAAACGAATATCATATTCCCCATAAAAATGGACTAATATCCTAGAAAATAGGAAACGTGGGGGCATGCATATCATAGGAAGATGAACACATAACCCACATCCTTAGAAGTCATGGGTCAAAATTATAGGAGAAATGTTTTAAGGTTATGTATATAAAGCCAAGTATAGTATTGATAAAGGTGTGCAATTAATCGTGTAAAAACATTCTTTGAACTCCTCCAAATCAATAAAGATTTCTCCCCTCTGCCTTTGCCCCGCGGACGTAGGCCAATCTGGACGAACCATGTATACCCGATGTTCATTTCGTTATTTTTCATTTACTTTAGTGCTAATATTAACATTTATTATTATTATTAATATTATTATTATTATTATTATTATTATTTTATTACTGTGTTTTCAGTGAAAGTTATATTTTTACCTCGACATAGTTGGTGCCATATATAGAGTGTTGGTGGCTAGGGTGTTGACCGCCCACTGATCTTTACAAAGTGTGGAGATGCTGGATATTCATCTCCATTCCATCGGGAGGTAATGGACAACCCCATGCCACAAAACTTTAACCTCCCAAGGATGGACTCATTAGATGGAAAGTCAGATCTTAAGCATCACATAGATCATTACGAAGCACGCATGGATTTCTTTACCAACCCGGACAAACTCAATTCTCGAGCCTTTGCCATGATGTTGAAGGAGTCATATAGGACCTAGTTTAATTGGCTTCCATCGAATTTCATCTCCTATTTCAGAGATATTTCCGAACATTTTTCCAGTCACTTCATTGGACACCAGGTTCACATGAAAACCACTAACCGATTATTTAATGTCCTCAAAACTAAGGACAAAATCCTCAAGGAGTATGTAAAAAGGTTTAATGGCGAGTTACTTCAGATCGATCAATCGGATAAAGGAGTGGTCATTTAAACTTTATTATAAGGCCTCTATATAGTATCATCATTACTTATTCATTATCAAAGAACCATCATACCAACATGGTAGAGTTGATGAAGAAGGTGGAAAAACACATCCACGCATAGGACATAATCATCAGCCGACACCCCTCTCATAAGGTGAGAGACTTAGGAGATGACAGATCGTGGGGACAACCTAAAAGAGAAAAAAATTAACCTAAAAGGGAACTATAGTTGGAATCGAGTCCATGATAAGTTCATCTACTCAACATGACCCTAGGATGTGTGATGGGTACCATGGGAGACCCAAAGATGTTGAGGTGGTCAAATAAACCCAAGAACAAAACTCTCAACCAAAGTCCAACTTGTATTACCAGTTCCATTGTGATTATGGCAGAGATATGAATGAGTGCCTTCATTTGAAAAATGATATCGAGTCATTGGTTCAAAGGAGAAACCTATGACAGTAGGTTGGCGAGACAAAAAGTTAGGAGGAACGATACAATTAATAAAAAGAGGATCGATGCAAAAGTCGATCAAAAGAACATGAGCAAAGGCACAAGGGACCTAAAATGATAGAAAAAGTAGATAAGGAAATGATGATTAATATGATCTCCGTTGATTTCACGATCGAATGGTAATCAATATTGGCCCGGAGAGCGTATAAGAGCAAAAAAGGAGTCGATGGTTCAAAAAGAAATTCCCGTAGAGGATTGGAAGAACATCAATTTCACATTGAAGAATTCTTATAACATGATCACTCCCACATGACGATCCCTTCATAATGGAGGCATTAATATCCAACTGGACAATCAAGATGATCATAATCAATATAGGGAGTTTGGCATACATCATTTATTATGAGTGTTTTGAACAAATGAAATTTGGGGACATAGTTGAAGCCAATGAAGACCTTGCTCCTGGGATTCTCTGGAGAGAGATAGTATATCTGGAGGGAACGATTGAATTTCCATTCACAATTGGGATAGAGAGTATATCTGGAGGGATCGATCAAATTACCATTCACAATTGGGATATGACCTAAGTCGACTACCATGTATATAAATTTTTTGATAGCTAGGTTACCTTCGACCTATAATATTTTGATCGAGAGCATGACCATGAGCAGAATTGATTCAGTTTTATCAATGAAATAAGTTATCATTTTAATTTCCAGTGCCAAATGGGATGAGGACAATGCACGGGAGCCAGTTGCGTGCCAGAACTTGTTATTTTTCATTACTAAAGAAAACAAAATAGGCATTCAATATGGATGGTTTAGATCTAAGAGAAGAACAAATTATGGGGTCATCAGTTGAAGATTTAACCCTGATCCCACTATATGATAACTGTACAGAGAGGGTAGTGTTTGTGGGATCATCGTTGGCTAATAAAAAAGGAAGGAATTAATGTCATTCCTAATATGGCACCACAAGATGTTTGTGCAGAGACATGAGAACATACTGGGCATCAGTGCCTCGATAATAACCCACTAGCTGAAGGTTGATCAATCTAGCTAACCAATATGACAAAAGAAGATGGCATTCAACCCCAAAAGGAATCAATAATCCTTTATCGAAGTGGGGAAGCTATTTGATGTAGGTTTGGTTCAAATGGTTATCAAATATCGTAATGGTCAGAAATCTGAACTATAAATGGAGGCTCTGTATTGATTACTCATATTTTAATGAAGCTTTTCCCAAAGACTCATATCCACTCCCAAGGATCGATGTGCTAGTGGATGCAACTACCGGGCATGATGTACTTTATTTCAAGGATGTTTATTTCGAATACAATCAGATCCGGATGCATCTAGATGATGAAGAGAAAACCTAATTTGTAATGGACCAGGGGCATATTATTAACGAGTAATGTCGTTCATATTGAAGAACACCAGAGCAATATACTAGAGGCTTGTTAGCACAATGTTTGAAAAGAAGATAGGGAGGAAGATAAAAGTGTACGTGGATTAAATGATAGTGAAAATCTTGGGGGGGGGGGGGGGGGGCATATTACCAACTTGGATAAAACCTTTAAAATCCTCAACCGGTACCAGATGAAGCTGAACTTGGAGACATGTGCCTTTGGTGCGGTTTTTGGAAATTCTTGGGTTTTATGGTTACCCAAATAGTGGAACCCAGAGAAAATTCAAGAAGTATTGGACATGAGGAGTCCAAAGATAATTGAGGAAGTACAATAATTTATAGGGATAATGACATTATTGAACAAGTTCGTAAGTAAGGCGATTGATAAATGCATTCCTTTCTTATAAACACTAAAAAAGGCATTCATATGGCTTGAAGAATATGAACAAAAAATTTATGAGCTGAAGATTTATGTATTTGAAGTCCCACTCCTTTCCACACTAGTCTCGAGGGAGGAATTATTTCTTTACTTGGTCGTATCTTCCACGACGATCAGTTCGGCTCTGATCAAGGATGATAATGGGGTTTAACGACTAGTATAGTATGTCAATAGGGTGTTCAAGGTGAAAAACTGTTACTAAGGCCGTTTAATACAATATTAAACTAATGAACTAACTCTAAACCGTTTTTTGAAGAAACTCTTTTCTTTAAATCAAAACAAATTAACACAAGATGTGTTTAATAAAACATGCACGAGATTTGTTCAAGATTAGTTAACTAGTTTTGAAAATCAAAAACTAAAAGGTTTAAATCAGCACACCAGTAAGAATGAGATGAGGAGATGTAGAAAGGTTAAGGACAAGGCGTTTTTAACGTGGTAAAACCTCACCCAACTGAGGAAACATCCACGGTGACTTCTAAGTCACAAACCAAAAATCCACTAAAACAAAATATACAAGTTACAAAATATTTAACACACATGCACACAAAACAGTCCTATACAAGTTTAGAATATGTACCCACTGGTTTGATTCTAACTTCTTTGCAGGTCTAATGTTGATGTGGCTTTCCCAGTATGCTAACTTCTCCACTTTGTTCCAGTCTTTACATCAACTCTTGTTAATTCAAGATCTTATGGCCTACACTTCTGTGTTGTAGTGTGACAAGTGTTTTGTGAAAGTGTTCTACCACATTCATGCATGCACACACACATGCACACACACACACACACACACACACACACACACTTATTTTATACAAACAGTCCTATCAAATTACAGATCATATCTAAATGATGTTGTGTTCAGTTTTTCTCTTCTTTAGAAACGAAAAGACTTTATTTGACCTTTCAAATAATCCCAAAATCCAAGGCTACCTTGCTCGAAAGACAGTTCAAGGTCTTAATTAATTTCAGAGGGTTTTGAAAATATTTTTGAAATTGAAAACCGCCAATTACGATTCCACTAGGTCAACAATCCTATTTCATAAGAACTAGAAACAAAAAATAGATTTATTGATTCTAAAGTTTTAAAAAACATTTACAGAATAGTAATCAACAAATGCGATTTCTCAAGTTGAGAAACTAAAATGTGTAGATTTAAGTGTAATATGACATGCAATAATCAGATCTATTATTTATATGAAAGAGAAATAGAGATCTAACATGAAATGTCTAAGTTGGAAATAAGATCTCGATCTCAGAGGATAAAACCTTAAACACCCTTCAAACCCCCACTAACAACACACTCAAACACACAGGTATAGTGTTTGGTAAATACTGTTTTGGAGAAATGTGTTTAGGGTTTGAAAATGAGGTTTTGACAATTTAGGGTTTCTTTCTCTCTCTGGTTTCTCTCTTCTCTCTCTCTCTCTCTCTCTCTCTCTCTCTCTCTCTCTTACCTCCTCTATTTAGATGAACTGTCAAAAGTTCCCAGATGCTTAGGGTAATCCTCCTTATATAGGGGCTGGGAAGGATCGAGAAGGTTGATGCAAATATAAGGGATAAGGGCTGAGTCATGGTCAAGGGCTTTTGACATTGATCCAACGGTTTAAGATTAACGGTGATTTAAACAGGAGATGATTGGTCTAGAGAGATTCATAGGGATTGAGTTTAAACTCATGCATGGCGTTGATAACAATGATCCAAAGGCTAAGATAACACACGAGTTTTGAGTCTTGCAACAAACACAAATCAGACTGGTATATCATGGACATGTGTAGGGCTGAGATCAGTTCTCACACGCGCATTTAAAAATAATTACACACGCACCCTGAAGTCTCAAGCGCTTTCGGATCCTACCCAATCCAACTTTCAGGTATGAAAATATAAAACCAGTAATTACACAATAACCCCAAAAGTTTTATAAACAAAGTTTTAATTTTTTAAAAATCATTTAAAAACTATTACAAATTTCTAAAAAATTATTAAAACCAATTTAAATGGGATTTAACCACACATAACTCACACATAATCAATTAATGCTATATATGAACAATGTATGCAACCCTAGTGTGTGAATGATCATTATACCTTCAAATGAATCAAGTGTGGCTTAAGAAGAAGATTATGAGGCTCTTTGGTATCTAGGGAATGGGACTCTAATTTTGTCACAATTTCCAAACTAGATGAGCACTTATATAATGTATACTCAAGTGAGTCAAGAATATAAGGTGCTTCAATCTCCCCCTTTGGAAATATGAGACAAAATCTCTTTTGAGTCAACTAGGACTCGTAGGGCTATAAAGAAATAAGGAAAAACCTATTCCGATACAAAGTTCTACCTACCCATTTCCTAGAAATAAAAAATTACATAACTCAACTTATTACAAACCAATATCGTAATAACCTCTGTTGAATACAAATGTACAGATTCTTGTAAATAACGCTAAGATGAAGCTTTTTAGAAATATGTGCAAGAAACAATACGAACTCATAAGACTCAAATTACTCCCCCATTTTGTCTCAAATGGACAAAGGGAAAAAAAACTTAAGTCATAGGAGTTTATTCAGCACACACCATTCCTATCGATTTTCGCAAAGCAAGAAACCTATTGTAATCCAAAGGTTTGGTAAACATATCTGCGAGTTGCAAATCTATAGGAAGATAATTTATTTCTAATTCCTTAGTCTCAACTAAGACGCGTATGAAATGATGTCTAATTTTATATGTTTAGTTCGCGAGTGTTGAACATGACTTTAGAGATATTGATCGCGCTTTGATTATCATAATAAAGATGTGATTGATCTTCTTGAATACCATAATCATTTAGAATTTTCTTAAGCCAAAGTAATTGAGCATAACAACTACCAGCGGCTATGTATTCAAATTCAGCTATGGACAACGAAGTGCAGTTTTGTTTTTTACTACTCTATCCTACCAGATTGTTGCCAATATAGTAACAAGCTCCTGATGTTCTCTTACTATCATCATTACACCCTGCCCAATCATCATCAGTGTATCCTATTATAGTATTTGGAGTGTCATTGGTGTACCAAAGTCCTAGATTTAGAGTGCCTTTTATGTATATAATGATTCTTTTTACACAAACTAAGTGGCTTTCTTTAGGATTATTTTGATAACGGGCACACACAGAAACTGCGTACATAAGATTAGGATGCGAGGCAGTAAGGTATAGTGAGGTACCTATCATACTACGATATAGAGTTGGATCTATGGATTTACCACTTTCATCTTTAAATAGTTTGACCATAGTATTCATGGGAGTTTTAGCATCTTTTGCACTTTTAAGCCCAAATTTTTTGACAATCTCTAAAGCATACTTTGATTGCGACACAAATAAACCATCTGAATTCTGTTTGACTTGAAGACCCAGGAAAAATTATAACTCCCCCATAAGAGACATTTGAAATTCTCTATGCATAATTTCAGAAAAGGATTTAACTTCTGAAGGGAAAGTGGATCCAAAAATAATATCGTCGACATAGAATTGAGCTATAATGATATCTTTGTCAAAATGTTTGACAAAAAGGTTTTGATCATTTCCACCTCTCTTAAAACCTTTGCCTAAGAGAAAGTTGAAAAGGCACTCATACCAGGCTCTTGGCGCTTGTTTAAGACCATACAACGCCTTTTTAAGACGATAAACATGATTGGGATATTGAGGGTCGATGAACCCTTTGGATTGTTCAACATAGGTCTCTTTAGTCAAGATTCTATTAAAAAAGGCAGATTTGACATCCATTTGGTAAAGCGTAAAATGCAAGTAACAAGCTATTGCAAAAAGAAGACGAACAGATTCTAAGTGAGTAATAGGGGCAAAAGTCTCATTAAAATCTATTCCTTTAATTTGAGAGTATCCTCAAGCCATTCATGATGTTTGTTTCTAATGATTATCCCACTTTCATCAGATTTATTTTTAAATATCCAATGTGTGCCAATAACCTTTTTGTGATCAGGCCTAGGTACAAGATACCAAACATCATGAATGACAAATTGAAGAAGTTCTTTTTGTATGGCAAAAATCCAATGAGGGTCATTCAATGCATCATTTACATTCTTTGGTTCTATGAGGGAAACAAAATATGCATAATGAGCATAGTTTCTTAATTGAGATCTTGTACGAACTGGCTCACTAGGGTTACCAACAACGTTATCTATGGGATGATCATTAGAAACCCAGTTTTGTACTTCAGGTGTCTCAATTGGTAAAAAATAATCTATTTTTGGAGAGTCATTTTCCAAAATATTTCCAGACTCTTCCATAATAGTTGGTTCTCCAGTCTTACTCTCAACAGTAGTGTCACTTACAGTAACGTTTATGGATTCCATTAAGGGTTTTGTGCAAAGATTGTAGACACGGTATGCTATACTATCACGAGAATATCCTAAGAAGATAGCTTTATCTTCACGAGTTTCAAATTTGGATAAATGTTCTCTGTCTTTACAGACATAACACGTACTACCAAAGGTTCTAAGGTATTTAAGATTGGGATTTTCCCCATACCATAGTTCGTAAGGAGTTTGTTTGGAATTCTTCCTAAGATAGACTCTATTGATAATGTGACAAACAATACGAATAGTATTTACCCAAAAATATTTAGGTAAACACTTGGCATGAATCATAACACGTGCCATCTCTTGAAGGGTACGATTCTCTCAGCAATTCCATTTTATTGAGGAGTCTTAGGAGCAATAAACTCATGTTTGTAACCATTATAGTCACAATACTCTATAATACCAGTATCTATGAATTCTCCACCTCGATCACTATGAAATCTATTTACTTGAATGTCCTTATTATTTTCAAGACGAAGAAGAATTTTCAAAAAGGTTTGGAAAGTGTAAGACTTTTGTTTTAAGAAGACCAACAAAGTAAATCCGGTGAAGTCATCAACCATAACAAGAATGTAACTGTGTCCACAGAGACTAACAGTTCGAGAGGGACCCATTAGGTCCATATGGATGAGCTTTAAGGGTTTAGAGGTAAGGATATCTTTAATTTTCTTATGAGGTGACTTAATAATTTTTCCTTCCTGACATGATCCACAGACAATATTAGAAATAGGTTTGATCTTTGGAATCCCTCTAACTATTTCTTGTGAAGACAATCTACTAAGGTTATCGTAATTTATGTGACCCATCCTATTATGCCATATTTCATTGTCATCCATTCTGGCAACGTTATAGATTTCAGTACTGTTCATGACAGTATAACAATTATCAGGGGTTCTGAATTCTGTAATTATGCACTCAACTTTTTCATTTAAAATATTATAATTATTCTTTGAAAAGGTGACAGTATGATTTGAGTCACAAAATTGCGAGATACTAAGTAGATTATCCTTAAGACCTTTTAATAGAAGAACATTTTCAAGTATAGGTAATCCATCTTCTTGAAGTGTGCCTTTACCAATGATTTGAGATAATACACCATCACCGAAAATAACTTTTCCTCCAGCAAAGCTGGTTTTGTTTAAAAGTTTGGTATCATCCCCAGTCATGTACTTTGAACATCGAGAGTCTAAATACAAACCAGAAGAGGTGTGTTCATCTTTTAAAGCAGTAATCACAATGTTACACTTCATCTAGGGTAATAGCTCATCTTTTCTAACCCAAATAGCACTTGCTTTTGTTTTGCGCATATTTTCTCTCATTTGATAAAATTTGCGAGCTTTAGATTTTTGTTGAAAAATGTTTTGCTCATGAGTTTGACTTTTATGGAAAATCTGAGCATTCGGTTTAAAAAAGTATCTAGGACTCCTTCTTGTAAATGATCTTTTAGGTTTGGTCTTTCTCTTTCTGTAGTTAGAGTTTTTGTCTGGTTGGCTAGGCAGCACATAATTGTTACGACTTCTCCTAGAGTAGTTAAAGTTCTGGTATAAAGGAGTATTACAGAGGGGTTTTAATAAACATCTAGAGTAGCACCTTCAAAAGAATGACCGTATATATCACAACAAGAGCAATATAGATTGCTAGAAGAGGGTATCTCCTTAGGAAAGTCTCTAAACATAGGTTTCATGGAATTTTGATTTTGACCCTTATTCCTCGGGAGTACAGTTTGAAAAGTAGAAACACTCTTCCTAATCGGGGGGCAAATGTATTTAGCCTTAGGTTGACTATCAAACTTAGAGTAACTAGATTCCCCAATATCAAACTTTTATTGTTTTTCATCAAACTCATCTTTTAGGGAATGAAAATCTGGGTAAGTTTCTATAGGTCTTTTGCCACATGACACGAACTTGATTGATTCAAAGTTTTTAGTCTGTGTCTTTAAATTTAGGCAAAACCCTATTCTAGTTCGATCATCAGAATTAGTTTTTGAGTCAGCAACAAAATCATCAAAACAGTTGGAATTTTTTCAAACTTAGCAAATTTTTTGAAAACAATTTTTGTCTTTTCTTTAGCTTGTTCCAATTATAATAATGTCCCTTTATATTTTTTTCTCCAGAGTTTCATTTGTTTCAATCAAAATTTTCAATTTTTGATAAAAAGTTTTGACTTCATTTTCATGAGTTAGACATTGGGTAGTATACTCTTCAGCGTTAAGTTTAACGATTAGACTACGGTCTTCTAGTTTCTTAGTAAGATCTTTCACTATCTTCTCTAATATAGAGATTTTCTTAAGAGTTTTGGCATAAGTGTGTGAACATCAGGGAGGTCTTCAATGTCCGAGTCGCTAAGTTTAGTGTGTGAAATGACCCCTAAGGATTTCATTCTTGAACTCACACACACATTGACATCGTCATTATCGCTTTTCCTTTGACTCACATAACCCATATTAGAACTAGCATTGTTCTCAGAGATTAAAGCATCTAAACCTGTAGCAGCATGATTAATAACAACATAAGTACAACTATTATCATCGTTCTTATACAAAGGAACACACATATCATCATTATAGATTATCTTGACAAAGAAAGACATGCAAGGATAAAAAACATCAGATCACTCAGGTTCCTCATTATCAGAGTCACTTGAATCATCCCATGTCTTGCAGATGTTGGCCCTAGTATGTTTATTGGTTGTGTTCAGTTTAACTCTACAATCTTGTGCTATATGACCCAATTTTCCACATCTAAAGAATTCAATATTCTTAAAGTCTTTGTTAGGTCTCGTATGAATGTCCTTGTGATGTTTGTCTTGACCTTTCTCATGAGGTTTGTGGTTAGACTGAGTTGGATAATTTGGCTTGCCTTGTCTGTTTGCCATTTTATTTCTAAATTTGACAATTTTCTTGAACTGTTTCGACATTAAGGCAATTTGATTATCCAAACTATCTATATCACATTCTTCATCAGAGTTATTTTTGGGAATACTAAGCTCAGGTTTCATCAGCTTAGAAGAAAAACTCAAATTGGAACTAGTCTGTTACCTATGGGACGGGGTCAATTGTTTCTTAAATTCTAATTCCATTTCCACAGTTCTCAGTTTACTACTGAGTAATTCAGGAGTGAGATTTTGGTCACTCATTTCCTCAATAGCATATCTTTTGTTATCCAAATTCTGTGGTAATGATCTTAGAATTTTAGAGATAATTTCATGTCTATCATAAGTTATCCCATTAGCATGCAATTTGGTCACAATGTCAGTCAATTTTATGTAAAAGTCATCCAAATGTTCAGAGTTTGACATAATTAAAGAGTTATACTGCTAGACAAGCATCTGTGTTTTAGCAGCCTTAACTCTAGTGTCACCTTCATGTGCAGTAATCAGTGTATCCCAAGCTTCCTTAGAAGTGGCATAAGATGAGATCCTTTTGAACTCATGTTCATTTATAGACATAAAAATGGCATTCTTTCCTTTATTATTATTTTGAGAAACTTGTTTCTCTTCTTGAGTGAATTCACTTAACACTTTCTTAAACCTCTCATTACTTCCTTCAGTGGATGGTTTTGTAGGATAAGTATATCCATTTTCAACAATATCCCATACATCATCTCCTAAGGTTCCTTGTTTGAAAGAAACCATCATTACTTTCCAGTAAGCAAAGTTGCTTCCATCAAAGAGAGGAGGTCTGGTCAAGTTATCCAATCTTTCATTTTTCTCGCCCATTGTTTGATTTTAAGAAAATAATTTCAGAAACATAAGATCTTTAAAGAAAATTTCCAAAGCTCTGATACCAATTGAAAAACTGTTACTAAGGCCGTTTAATATAAGATTAAACTATTTAAGTAACTCCGAAATATTTTTTGAAGAAACTATTTTCTTTAAATCAAAACAAATTAACACAAGATATGTTTAATAAAACATGCACGACAATTTCAATAAATGTTAATTTTAAAAAACTCAAAGTTGTGGTACAAGAGAAAAGTGATTTGACTCTTGAACTTGAAGTAGTGAAGAAAGAACATATTATTTGTGAAGGTTCTAAATGTCAACTTGAGAAGAGTTTTTAGTCTTCGAAAAATGAATTTAACCCATTCAAAAGTTTGAAAAACAAGTAATCTTCTTCTCAAGTTAACTCATTGAGAATGTTTATCGCATGATTAAAAGGAAAACGATTTCTTAATTTTGAGGGAAAATGTAAATAAGTTTATCTTCATGGTGAAGAATGATGATAGGGTGTATTTAGAGGTGTGTCAAAGAAGAATATGATCAAAGCTTTTAGAAATAGGACGCTTAGTGATTTTGTCTTGTAGTAATGAGGATTCACACAATTTTATTTGTAGATCACAAGATGATAGTGATCATGATGTGGAAAACATTCAAAAACCTTTTAATTATCTCTATCAAGAATCTTTAGGGCTTGAAAAAAATTATACATCTAATTGAAAAAAAGAAGAAGAAAGCTTTACAAAAAGAACTTGGTGAGAAAGAAGAGAACTTTGAAATGTTCAATTAAATTGTTTTGATCTTGACAAAAATGTTGAGGTTTTGTTAAAACAATAACTTTGAAATCATAAAGTCCAATCATTATGAAAGAAATAAAAGATTTTGAGCTTGAGAATTCAATTTTAAAAGTTAATTTTCAAAAGTTAAAACTCGAACTTGATCATGCAAACGATTTGAAAATTAAAGTGTATGATATAACAAATGTTGTTGATATTATTTTACTAAGTAATACTCAACCAAAATCGAGCAAGCGTAGGATTGGTTTCTATGACTCAAATCTTGAGAGAAATATTAGAAATAGAAAATTGAATTTTGAAGATCCAAATGATTGAAAGTAGGATAAGGTACAAACTCGTATACATAAAAATAAGGAGGTTGGACCTAAATCGAAGATTGCTAAAAAGATTTTTGAATTTTCTTTTCGGGATAAGTCAAACCATGTTGTACATTTATTTTGAACTCTCAACATGAGAGAAAGGAGGTGAAAAAGAATATGAAAAAATGTTGTGAAAAGAAATGTACCTTTTTGTATTTTTTGTAAGGTACAAGGCCATACAAGTCAAGCTTGTAGGTAATTGACAGAGAGAAATGATCGATTCATGGGAAATAGGATGCACATTTTCCATAGGTAACCTTTTACTGAACTTTGTGGTAAATTTTTTGGTTTTATGGATTTTCTAGTGCATGGGAGAGTTGAGCCTAGAAGAGAGTTTCCTAGACCTACACTATATGATCAAGTTCCAAGGACCACACCAAAGGAATGAGAGATAGATTTACAAAGTTGATGGTGGGATGCCTAGGAACACACCAAAGAACAAAGTAGCGGCTGTTATTCCACAAATGAAATTTGTGAATAAAGAGGTTAATTTTGTTCCACCCATTAATCTGGGAGATGGAACACCCATCGTAACTAGATATGTAGTTTATTGGATGACTAGGGTCTTTTAGGTTTCCATTCCTAGTTCATTCTTTATTTTTGGACGGAAATAAGTCAATATGTATGAGAGAGATCAATTGGTGCATTTGTCATATGTTGGTTAGAACTCTTTGCATACGTGCATTTTTATGCATTTACTTTATATTTTAGGTCTCTCTACTAAACATGATTCAATAAGTATTTATGCATCAATCTTACTCAAAAAATTCAAAAAGATTTTATGGTTAGTATTTTTGTGAATTGTGGTTAAGTCTTTGATTCATTTTGATTTGATGATCGATTTAACTTGAAGGATGATTGAAAAGTAAATTCTAAAACATTTGATGAAATTTTTTTATTAAATTATTTTTTTAGTTAAACTTCGTTTGATAAATCACAATTGATAATTTTGTTGGGATCTATAGTATTGATTTCACACTACTTACACATACATATCACTTGTTTCATATAACGTTTATCTTGTTGATCTTGCTTTTAGTGCTTAATTTGATCATGATAAAATCATTGAGTTCCCGTTGGTGTTTCGTTGGTCCATATAAGTGAGATTTTATGTGATTCTTACTATAAAGTAGTTAAAGAAGACAATTTTCAAATGTATTGATAAGGGCAACCACTAACGTGTCTACACCCATTTTGAAAATTTAAATATTTTTTGGGTAGGTTACATCTAGGCATGTGAAAAGACAATTGATGGAAAAAGCCAAATATATTTAAAAAGATTCATAAGCCAAGATCTTGAACCTGCCTGAAAAACAAGATGAGGTTTAGCATTTCAAAATGAAATTTTCTATTTCAGTTGACATTCAAAAGATTTTATCAACATATGCTTGATGGAGTTAATGGATTGAAATTGCCATTTTGTGTTCAAAAGGATATTGATTATGAAAATTGTTTAATCATCATTTGTAATTTCTTACATGATTTGATTATGTGTATTCATGTTGATTTTGTATTCCTATTTGTCACATAAATCATACCTTGATTGATATTAAAAGTCTGAAAAATATTGATTTGATAAGAATTTTATGCTTATGATGTTAAATTGATTGAATTTGAGTTAAATTTATTTTTATTACTTAATTTTAATAATGATTTAAATGAAATATTTGTGTCAAATCAATTGATCATGATTTACTTAATCGCAATCACACTTTATATGTTTTTTTCTTTACATTTGTATATCTATCTATCTATCTATCTATATATATATATATATATATATATATATATATATATATATATATACATGTGTGTCTGTGTGAGTGTGTGTGTGTGTGTGTGAGAGAGAGAGAGAGAGAGAGAGAGTTGTTGATTTGCTACTTTAGCATTTTTATCCTAAATTAGTGATATTAAAGTCAAATTCAATGATTTTCGATGCATTAGCATTCATTCATATCAATGGGATTAAGAGTATTGGATTTGAGGAGACCGAGTTAGCACTTTCTAGAATTTTTTGGATTATTAAAATTTTCCTAGGTTTTTTACGCACGCAAGCAAAAGACTGTCGTTGGCACGGTATCGATTCGAATGGATGAATTTTTCCACGAAATTTTCGATATTTGGGATTTTTCCACGGAATAGCCGAAAGGGGAGTTTGAAAATGTAATTGTGTAATTAATATTAGTTGGATTAATATGGTGTCAAAACAAATGAGTCATTGAGTCATTCAAGTCACATACACTTGATTTAATGCTCGAGTTTTGATCATATGAGTTCGAATGAACCTTTGAAGATCGAAGATTTTGCAAGCTAATTATTGAAGATTTATGTTCCATGACTTCACATTAAAGTAAAGACTATATCCTTTTAGTAGATTGTGGATTGATTATGGCTAAACACACACACACACACGCACGCACACACACACACACACACACACATACGTGCACAAAATATTTTTGAAAATATGTGGGCTTTGAAAATTGATGGAACAAGTGTTTGAAATGTTTAAAGTATTTTTTTTGAGAAAATATGGAAATTTATTAGATATTTGAGAGAAGAGCTCTCTCAAGGTGGAAATTTGGAAATGTTTAAAATAGTCGTAGAGAGTTTAAAATGTTTTTGGAACTATTTCTGGAATTGGTCAAGCCATTTTGAAATGTTAAAACCTTTTGAAAAAGATTATTGGTTTTAGTCATTCGCACAACTCTGAATTGAGACTATCCGCACGGACCTTTGCACGACTAAAAAAGGAGACCACGCTCATGACCAAGGCCATGACTCCACACTTCTTGGAATCATGTGCATGACCAGATCTAACTATGCGCATGGTCTACCCATATATTAAAATTTTCTTATAAATAGGTCAATTTCCCTTTCATTTTAAGATTTGAAAATCTCATAAGCCAAACACATATATGAGAGTATTTTCGAGGTTGAGAGTATTAATCCTTCGATTCTCTTTCCAATTTAACACGTTCCCTCCAAAATTGATAAAACCTAAATCTATACTTGATCTATGTGTTTGAAAATGAATTGAGAGTATTCTTGTTCAGATTTCATATAGAATATTTCGTTCAAATTAATCTACCTTTGAATTAGTTGACCATATACTCCTAGATCTAAAAAATGAGGCACGATATTTTATTTGAGAAATTGGAGTGTGTGTGACTTCCAAGGATAAGAGTGGACTTCTTCATTAGTGGCATGGAGCTTGTTGTGGTTTTTTAATGTCTATAATGAAGAGTTAAAAAGGTTCATAGGCAAATACATGAGAGTGATTGTGTGATAGGTATCTTCTTGACATGTATAAAATTGTTTTCAAATGAAAATGAGAATTGGAGTGTGTCGAGATTTTTTTACCCCTAGGTGGGGATTTTCCTTATAAACCTTAACTCGTGATTGATTATGAATGTTTCATAATCTTATGCACACATTTGATCACATACATCACTTAGATTTAATTTAAATGATGCGAATTGAAATAAAATTAATTTAGGTGTGCTGGATCTAGTTTTTTTCACCTACGTTCACCTAATATCATTGTGTTGTGTGTTAATCAAATCAATTTGGTAAAACTGGTGTTGTGTAACTTAATTGTGCAAGAAAATTTGTTTGAAATAAAAAATTGGTCATGATATCCCTTCAAACCTATTTACCCCTTCTAGGTTTATTGTATGTGTTCTATTCATTTAAATAACACACTTCTTCAATGACTCACTGTTTCCCTCAAAACTGACAAGGTGTAAATCTTCAACAATTCGAATGCAGTATTTCAAAAAGTAATGGGAGAATATGAATCCTAGGGGAAGAATATGATGGCATACCTAAAACGTTTTCAAGAAATGGTAAGGAAATTCTGGGAATTCATTATCATGCATATCCCACTACAGGATAATGCAAAGGCGAATCACCTGGCCAGACTTGCATCAATGGGTCATGATACACTTACCCCAAAATTACCCCAAAACTATCAAAATTGTATTTTAAAGATTTGTACCCTGGTGGGACCCACATCATAATACAATACTGGTAAAGCACATTCGGTAAATTTTCGATACACAATTTCCGTGCGTACACCATTTTCCTACATCAATAGATAAAGGTAATCCCCTCGTGGAGACCCTAAACCATCCTAATATTTATATGTAAGAAGCAAAAGTTGCCAGCATGACAGAGCGAAAGCCTAATTAGATGGACATGTACGTCCACTACATAAAATAGGGGTGTCTTATCGAATATCGAGTGGAATCCAAGAAAGGGTGGGCCAAGGCAATGAAGTACCTGCCCAATGGCAGAGTCTTGTACCAAAGGGGGTATGTCCAACCAATCTTTCATTGCATTCATCCGAAGGAGGTGACGAAAGTCTTAATAAGTCTTCACAGAGGTATTTAAGGGGGGCACTCGGGGAAGATGGGTCTTGCATAAAGAGTGTCAACGCAGGGTTACTTTTTCTCGGCAATGATCGAGGATGCCAAACAATATGTATGGAGGTACGACCGATGCTAGTGAACTGTAAACTACATCTATCTGCCTGTCGAAGAGTTGTTAGTAATTGTGAAGTTGTGGACATTCACCCCATGTGGAATGGATATACTCGGACCATTTTAAACTAGGAAGGGTCAATGCAAGTTTCTCCTAGTATTAACAGGTTACTTTACAAAAGTGGTTTGAGGCTGAACCCCTAACAAGGATACTAACCAGAAGGTGTAATCATTCATCTGGAGACAGATCAATAGCTGATTCAGAATCCTACATATAGTAATATCAAATAATGACCAAATATTTGACGAGAGGATTGACAAGGTATGCAAAAAATTCAAGGTGAAATATTACTTCTCCACTTAGACATCCCAAACCATGTGAGTAGGTAGAAGTTACGAAACAAACACTCCTAAACGGGATGGAAATTAAAATGAACAATTCCAAGGGATTATGGGTAGAGAAACTAGTCTCAATCTTATGGTAATACATGAAGGCAACGGGGGGACTCACTAGGGCAACACCCTTAACTCTGACATATGGAATGGATATTGTGGTAGCTATAAAACTTAAGATGCCCAATTTGTGAGTAGACTCTTTTAAAAGGTAGATAGTGATGAACGACTTGAAGCCGATCTTGACCTCCTGGATGAATGAAGAGAATAAGCAGCACTAAAGATAGACGCAACGCAACAAAACTCTTCAAGGTACTGGAATTGAAGGGTAAAGAACTAAATGTTTTAGGTTAGTGACTAGTAACTAGAAAAAATGATGTAGTTAACCAATAACCCAAGTTATAGAAAACTGGATGACAATCGGGAAGGCCCATATGCCGTGGCTCAGATAATATGACTGAGAACTTACGACCTGAGGGATAATGAAGGTCGCTCTCTTCCCTAACCATGGAATGCTAAGAACCTGAAAAAGTATTATCAATAGCCAAATGATCAACAACCGAGCATGATGAGGCACCTTTCAGCTATTAGGATTTATGAAGCACCTTAGTATTCGTATATTTTGTTTCAACATTTCATTTCCATATATCCTTTTTCTATACTTATAATGTATCTCTATACACCATCACCATTATGAATAAAGAGAATATTTCAAAAAATATTATGATTTTTCTATTATGCCCACCAAACTCACTCGGAGCACACCCGTTTATGCACCACTAAAGTGGTCAAATGCCAAACTAAATTGTTTAGAACGTACTAGATTATGTATCAACATGACGGTTAAGTGAAGGATCACATAGGGCTTTATCTGGGTATGCCTTTTATATACTCACATATCGAAAGAACAACTTAGCTGATAATCTAGTGATGTCCCAACCCATTCAGACCTAATCCGATTATCATGGCGTAGTTACCGCGAGTATAAATAAGGGATAACTCTAAGTCAATAAGGGAAAATTAGGATCATAAAGTACATATTTAAAAAAAGGAGGTCATAATACAGTTATACCAAAGTTTGGAGGAATTTATTTTAAACAAAAAACTATTGATTGGAAATAAAGTATCATTTGTATCACCTGGCATTCAATGAATTATGAAGTATAAATAACTTGGTTCGCTAAACGAGTATAAATAACTTAGTAAAAACTTATCTTGAATGACAACCAAGTATAAACATCTAAATTGGCATCATCTATCACTTACAGAAGGCTTACCTACTTCAAAAAAAAAATACAAACTAAAGCAAGCTTATTAATAATAACACATTATTCACGCCATCAAAATAAAATAGTCAAGGAATACAAGGAAAACATAAATGCAACCATGGCCGGCCCTGGCCATGCGCCAAATGGGCAATGACACATGGCTCATTTTAGATTATGCACTATATTATAGGGATCCAAAAATATTTTATGTTTATTAAAAATGACAATTTTTAAGATAAGTTTAATTTTTTAGGGGTCATTTTTTTAACAACCCAAAAATAATCTGTACAAAGAATGATTCAACTATCCAAAAATCTCACCCAACTAAAATGGGCTCCTAAAAAATAAGTTCAATTTTTTAGGGGCTCATTTTAGATATTTAATATCTTTGTACAATATTTTTTACAAGGACCCTAAGTTGGTTTTCGCATAGGACACTCCCAATCTTAGGACCGGCCCTGAATGCAACACCTGTGTCATGTAACATAAACTAGTTCAAAATTTCAAGCAAAAACAAGTTTAAAACTCTGATGTTCAAAAGTAAATATTACAGGCTTTCCAAAATATTCAAGTGTTCATAATATAATAGGGGGTGATATATGGAGCTAGGGCCAAAGTAAAAGACATAACGTGGATTAAGTCTTGATGCATGGACATATAGATGTCTCCATCCTCAGATCTCGTGGGTTTCCGTGGTTCAATAAGGAGTTGGTATTCATCATACTTCTCATGACCCATACACGGAGGTAGGGGCATTATCACCCATTCGGCCCTTTCATAGTTTTCAAGGTTAAGGGAGGATAAATCTCATCAAGACAAGATACCTTGACCCAATTCACCAGCTCCTGATAACCATTTCGAAAAATATTGTTACTTTATCAAACCACATTAGGTAAAGTTCAAGAAAGACCGTAAATACCTAAACTGGATGAGAGGCAACAGAGCCCTCTCGATTTGGACTGCTTCGGTCTTCTCCTTGTCTTTCTATGCAAGATGGCACTTTAGTTCGATCACCTCGTTCTAATGTCCATCCCTTTGTACAACGATGTTTTATTCTCAGTCAAAGCAGAATCCTTTGCATTATTTTTATTCTTAAAATCCGACTTGGCCTTTACTAGTTCCTGATCAACCATTATCCCACGACCCCTCTCAACCTCCAACTCTTAAGTCATCTTTGGGATGATCACGGCTTCATCCTTGCGATCTTTCCACCTATAGGCCATATAGGTCTAGAATATTCTTACCTTTGAGAAAAAAGAAGTTAGTCATGAAATGGTGGGAAAAGCAAAAGAAGTTATGGCTAAATAAGTTATTACCTATTGCCCCACTAGATGATCTATTTAACACATCTAGTCGGGTCTCAACTCAAGCTATTTAGTTTCCCAGACCCCACGGCCTCTTGAAAATCCAGCTATTTCTCCTTAGGATCATCAAGCTGAAGATAAGAACGATTGATGTTTAGTTCCTTAACCTCAGGTTGTTCATCATCAATAACTAACCTCCTTTAGGCAGAATTTGGAGTGGTCTAAGCCTCCATGAGATTTGCTGCGGGGAGGGTTTCTCTTTGATGAAGATAAAATGGAAGTTTTTTCTTTTTCAAAACTCCGACCTTTGGCGCGCGCATCATTTTTGCTAAAGCATCACCGTAGTGAAGGCTCCCACTATAATGGTCCTTCTTCGCTAACTGCTGATGCGAGTGCGCTATTAGGATCTTAATGGAATATTTATATAATTTAGTGTCCAACACACACAATGTCCAAATTTTATCTTTTTCACCTAAACAAGCGTTTATGTGATAAAATAGATAAAGAAAACCAAGCATTTAACAAAGGTAAAGTTTTAGGAAAAAATCCTTTCGGGTATAACCTTTATTTACAATACTTTAGAGAGTTTACAAGACTATCGACTTACAGACTACTTGATAACATGCCATAAGTATAATGTGCATTGCCTTAGCAAATCTCTAAAGAATACAACACTATCCAGAGTCGTCCACACGCGACCTTCCATGCTTAGTATCCACCGATCAACCTTTGTCTTCAGCAGTGAGTTCCCTCGAGAATCTTAATGGTCAACTATGAATATACCTTCTCCACAAAGGTGTATGTAGTTACTAAAACTTTCTAGGGTTTAAACAAATTGACAAGAACAATATTCAATATGTATGATGTGAATTAAGAGTGTCTTAGATCACTAAACAAAGAAGAACTATCGCAACAGATATGTAGAAATGAATCTAGCAAAAGTCTTAAAAAATCTAAATACGAAACAAGTATTTATAGGGTGTTCATTAATTTCAAGGTGGCGACACATTCGAATGAATTTCAAGGCTCGTTCTAATGAGGAAAGCAACTCATTTAAATGGAACAAAGTCTCGTTTGAAGAAGAAATTTTTCTCATTTGAACAGGATTCAAAAGACCTTCTGGTTATTCAAAACAGTATACCCTCAACCGATGCTCGTTAGATAAAACTTCGAATGACCCTTCTAACGAAAACTCCTTCTCTTTTGAACGAGATTTCCATCTCATTTGAGCGAGGTTTAAAATCCAAAATATTTTTCTTTTCAAGACTAAAAATCCCTCTTCCGTAATTGATAAAAATAAACATCCAAAAATAATTTCAATGAAAAAATTTAAACTCTAAATAGGTTTATACCTTTATGGGATGTTGGGAACTCTCGAGTGTTGATGTTGGTTTACCGTGACGGCGCGTTACGATTTGTAATGGGATACGCCAAACGATCCTAAAACAATACAAGGACTATACTATGAGCAATATCGGAATTTTTGCTCTTAAAAATCTTTCCCTTTATCTATTTCGGTACAAAAATAAACAAACCTATCGAAAATTCAAACTACATCAACAACATTCTATAAATGACAAAAGAAAGCTAACGCCCTTCCTAACCCTAGAATGGAATGTCATAAGTCTTTTTGTCTTCAAACTTCTTCTTCTTCCCTTTGGCAAAATTTGTCTTCATCCGGAATGTCTTTAATTCCACTCAAAGTACAGACAGACATGAGAGAAAAGTATATACCCCATAACGCATCGAGTTTTAAACAAACATAAAAACTCCCCCGTAATTTATTCTCCCTCTTTTTATCTCTAATAGACAAAGAAGTAACATAATCATGAAATCAAAGAATCACTAAGAGGATAAGATATCATCACTAAAGATATAAATCAAGTATGTGTAATGATAACCTCAAAGGGAATCAAAACTAACTATTTTTGAAAAAAAATATTTTTTCACAAAAAAAAAAAACAAATTTCACAAATACAACATACAAGACCATATATAATATACGCAAAATATATCAACGAAAATTCATCACAAATATATAGGTATAAACGACCATAAAAATATTACACAAACACATAAGTCTTACACACTAACATATTATCGATGTGTCTAAATATGTGAGATGGAATGAATGGGCATGAACTAGATACTAATGAATTATAACCCAAACACTAAAATATGTTCAAGAAGTTCTAATTAACCGTAAAATTTTATCAAACTAAGATTTAGCCTCTAAATGACAAAATAAAGTTAAACTTAATGAAGAAAACAGGCACAATGCATAAAATACTAGAATATTGATGATTCTATAAATCAATAACGTCATGACAAAATAAATATGACTAATCTTCATTATGCAAACCCGTTGATCTTTAACTAAACTCCCTCAAAAGATAAACTTATAACATATTTTTTTTCCTTTATTTTCTTTTGAAGTTATTTTTTTTGAATGATCAAACATTAAAACTATATTGGCCCCCTTTTTAGAAAATTTTCTATTTTTATTGCCTTTATTTTTCTTTTTTATTGGACATTTTTCAACACTATCTTTCACGCAAAGACAACTTGTCTTTCACAACCCTTTCCCATTCTCACTCATATTTTTTCAATTATAATTAAACAAACTCTCAAGAGCAGCGGTTCCTACATGCACAGATCTCCCATAGTCTCAAAATATGTAGATGACATGATTAATGAGAGAACACTTCACAAAACTCAAATATACATAGCGAAGTTAAAATCTAAAGAGTTCGTGCATGCGTGTGCGTAGGCACATACAAAGTTGAATCCATAATGCAAATCAATCTCTATACAACTCCATGCAAGCATGGTTAAGATCAATATAAGTGTCTATAATCATAATCGAGTCCCCTAGACATATGGGAATTATGAAATGAATTGGATTCAAGCATACCAACTTGCTACATTAAACGTGTAAAACTAAAATACATAAAAACTATTTTTTTTTATTTTACAAAAATTTTATCAAAATAAAATCTTTTTGTATTTTTCCAATATGACTCAATAAAAAAAATAGAATACAAAAAGTACATATGTCATAACAGTAGCAAAAATATATCATGAAGCACAACTAGAGTATGACAACTAAATCATGCAAGCAATCATCCATAAGATATAGTAAGTGAAACATCATGTGCAAGCATGCGATAATCAACTAGTATAACATCTAGCTCATCTAAACGAATTTCCTAACCCAAATAGGTGTATACTTAATGCGTCAGGAATTGGGAACCAAGGGAACACTAAACTTTAACTTCCTAGGACCTCTTCCAAGATAATAATAAAACTCCCTAAGGTGACCTTTCCTACCACAATGCGAAAATGTGTAAACGCGAGGAATGTTACCTATGGGTTGATCTTTCTTAACGTACGTAGATTTGGTTGACCCTCTAAAATAAACAATGGTTTGGGTTTTAACACTGAAAGTATTAGAAACATGTGATCCAGTACCATTACTACCAACACTACTAGAGTCTTTTAAATTATCTTTTAACTTTAACATTTTAGACTTAAGCAAATAATTAGACTCTTTCAATTTTATGGACTCCTTATTCATATGTTCAATCATTCCTAGTAGGTTATCTTGCTTTCCCCCAATATGAGCAAAATTTTCCCTAAGAGTCTTCTCACGTGCCTTAAAGTCCTCCAATTCTTTTTTCTAAATATCAGACTCTATCATCACTCTCTTTCTTGGACAACTATAAATTTTCAAAATCACGATCCTTGTCCACAAGTTTATCACGAAAGAAATCCCTTTGATTTTAAATAGTGTGCAAAAGATCCATAGCAGATTTAAAATGAGAATTATCTTTTTCAAGAATTTCAATTCTTTTAGCAAACTTAAAATTTCAAACAATTTAAGTCATCAAAATTAGGGGAATCCATCGAAAAAAATAAAATGAAAGAGAGATAAATAAACAACAACCCTAAACAACACTAAATAAGGATCTAACATAATAACTTAGTGCAACCCTCTCTGATACCAATTTGAGGGTGAGATATTAGGATCTTAATGCAATATTTATATAATTTCATATCCAACACACAAAATATCCAAATTTAATCCTTTTATCCTAAACAAGTAATGAAGTGATAAAATAGATAAAGAAAACCAAGCACTCAGCAAAGGCAAAGTTTCAGGAAAAAACCCTTTTCGGGTAAAACCTTTATTTTTAGCAATTTAGAGTTTATAAGACTATTGACTTACATATTACTTAATACCATGCCACAAGTATAATGCGTAATGACTTAGCAAATTCTAAAGAATATGGCTCCATCCAGAGTCATCCACACACAGTCTTCCATGCTCGATATCCACCAATCATCCTTTATCTTCAGTAGTAAGTTTCCTCGAGAATCAAAATGGTTAGATATGGAGATGCTTTTTCCATAAAGGTGTATGTAAGATACAAAAACTTTTTAGGGTTTAAAAAAATTCACAAGAATAATTTTCAGGATATATATTGTCAACTAAAAGTGTTTTAGAACATTAAATAAAGAAGAACTTTTGTAAAAGATTTGCAAAAATGGATTTAGCAAATGTCTTAAAAAATCTAGAGATGAAACAGGTATTTATAAGGCATTCGAAATTTTTGAGGTGGCGACTCATTCGAACGAATTTTGAGGCTCGTTGGAATAAGAAAAGAAAGTCAGTTTAAATGGAACACAGTCATGTTTGGAAGCCTTTGACAAGTCAAAAAAATACGCCTTTGATAGATGCTCGTTAGATAAAACTGCGAACGAACCTTCTAACAAAATAATTCTCGTTTGAATGAGATTTCCATCTAGTTTGAATGAGTTTCAAAATCAAAAATATTTTCTTTTCAAAACTAAAATTCCCCTGTTCATTTTTGATAAAAATAAACATCCCAAAAATAAATTCAAGGAATAAATTTAAAATCTAAAGAGCTTTATACCTTTATAGGAAGTCGGGAAGTCTTGAGTGTTGATGTCGATTTGTCGTGACGGTGCGTGATGGTTTGTAACGGAATACACCAAACTAGCCTAAAACAATACAACGCCTATACTATGAGCAATATAAAAACAAAACCTCTTACAGCTAAGTCCTTTGAAGATTTCATTAGAAATCTCTGGGCATTCTCATGACTTGGATTATTATTGCAAGCCTGCCCTAGTGTGGATTTTCTTTGCTATATTGATAGTTTTATCAACACATACAAGCCCATGAATCTACTTTAAAGATCTTCTAGATTTGTGTACGAAAAGTCAATTTTGGATGCTTATTAGACATTGTAGCCCCAAGCAACTCTCTCACACATTATTTGAGTAAAAGATGTTACCTTTTATCCTGCATTGTAATCCAAGTAACCCACTTTGATGGTTTTTACTACTTAAACCACCAGTGCTCTTCATTTTCAAAATATCTCTCAAACACTTCAAGAGAAAAATACCACGAGAGCTTTGTGTATAATATTTTTCTTCTTCGTTTCTAAGAATATAGTTATTAAATTTGTTGGGTAGGTGCATATAGGATTTGGTTTATGGGCATACAATTGTAGCATACTATGTGTGGGCGTGTATGAGCCTTATTTATTTTGTGCGTGTTTACGTTAGGACATTTCTTCTTTGTAGAATTTTAAGGATAAAATTCCCGTGTTAGTGGGGAATACAGTATTACCCCATAATTTTTTAGAACCGAATGTTAATTTAAAAATTGGAAATTGTGATCTTTATTTTATAACGTGGACTTTATAAAATTCTGTTGCTAGTTTTTATTTAAAAAGAAATGGGCTTTTATTTAATTTAACTTGGGTGAAAAATGCATTTTTTAGGGGCGTGTATCCAACTCCATGTGAATCAGATCGATCCAATGCTAGAGACGGATCGTTTTGGAAGCGTTAGGTGGACGTATGTTGGTTTGCTTATGTGTATCTGAGTTGTAGTAGGACTCTAATGTTTAACCCCTTTTATAATTCACGAAGCTTAGGCTCTTTGAACACTTTTAATTATCTAAAAAAGCACTAGTTTCCCATGTTGTCCTCTTCCTCTTATAAAAAAAACAAAACCTCCATTAAAACAAAGTTGGGACTCCATTTTCGAAGCTTTAAATAAAGTTTCTTTAATATTAACCTAAGTCGAGACATTGTTATTTTTGTGAGACGAATGCAACCAAATATCCCAATTTTCAAAAGACTTATTTTTAGGAAAGAATATCACAATTGTTATCCTTAAGTTTTGTTTGATTTAAATGTTACCCAAAAATTAATTATACATGTTTTCTTAACATAATTAGAAACTTCAATTACAAAAAGTGAAAACCTATTATGGATCCGATTTTATTGAGTCTTAAAATATGATTTAAGACTTGAAATATCGTATCTTTAGAAAGTTGTACAATGTCAAGTTGGGGTTTCAGGACAAATCTCATGTTAAAAAAATAAAAATATGTAATTCGAATAGTGTTTTGACTCGAAAAATTATGATATTGATGTTCATGTTGTGGAATAATTTTATTTGTTGAGAAATGTTGTCATTACGCATATTTGAATTGAATTGTATATTGAATTGAGAAAATATCACTCCTATTGGAATAATGGAATTTGACAACTTGTGTAGATATTTCGTAAACTTTATTATTACATGACTAAATGGTTGTAATTAGATTGGAATTGGATTTGTATGATTAATTGGAGGATTGTAACATTAAATTAAAAATATAAGTTATGTAGTGATTGTTCGTGATAATAATTTGACCTCGAAAGGACCTTGGGATTTCGGGAGTAGAAGTATTTTCATCCTTTTTTGGTGGGTTATTATAGTTGGAACTTTCTAGGAATGAGACTAGTGAGTGTGCACGTGCAGTTTGGGTATTTTTCCTGGGTGGGGATATGTAGTATGCCATTATGTTATTCAATTAGCCTAGGTGTGATTCTAGGTTATGGATTTGGCTAGATATTCTTCTTAGGTGATACTTATGGTTTGATGATCTCTAATAGGACTAGGGGTAGTTTGGGTTGTGATGACCAATTTACGGGTAGGACTATTTGGAAATAATGATAGCATGATAAAGAAACGTTAATTAATGCTTAGGACAATAAATGAGAATTAAAATGGATTGTTGTGTTCCATTAACATAAATTGTTTCGGCTAGCTATAGTGAGGTGGGTGGGTGTTGGAGTCACAATATGTGTAGGGCTAACTAAATTGGGTTGTCTAGCTATAGTGACATGTTGTGAGTCAAACATCACCAATATATAAAAGGATAATGAAATTGAATTGTTTGGTTACACTGATGGGTGTGTGTGATGTGTTAAAATTTATTAAGCGTCTAGATATGTGCAGGACCAATAGAATCAATGGCTAGATATAACTATGTCGTATTAACATGATAAATAAATAATAGAATCAAGTCAATTTACGGGATTAAGATCTATTTAAATATTAAAATAAATACATTGGACTTGGGTAATGGTGTGGCTTAGTGTATGTGCTGTGACACCCCGACTAATTAAATACCGGGTAGCTACTCCTTTATTAAATTAATTCAAAATGCTAAGTTGGTTCAGTTAATAGCATCACTATCGAAAACATTTAATAATTACTAACCACCTAGTATTTAAAAAGTAAGTTGTCAAATTTTCAATTTAATCTGATTAACATGCAATAAAAGAATTATGAAAGAGTACCGTAACCATTCACCATAAAGAAGAAATAGAATCACCAACAAATAATAATAAGTCTGGAGGAAATACTCCTCACAACAATCCCACAACTGAAATAATAAAACAAGTCTGAATCCTGAATTAATTACAATCCAAAATCTAAAAAACTGAAATATAAAATATCTCAAATAGAAATGGGTGACATGCCCTACAAATGATGGAACTGAATATGGAGTCAAGACTAGAAAATCAGGCGTATAATATCAAGCCCCTGTAACTTCCACAACAGCTACACCTCGTCACCTGAATAGAATTCCTATGCATGGTGTCCTTGTGGCTGGGCACCTAAAAAGGTTTTTACAAAAAGTAGATTTGAAAGCAATCGGGTCAGAGCCCTAAAGTGGAGAGTATTTTAAAAATAGCAAGTGCTTTAATAACATTAAAATAATGAATGCAAAATACATGTTAGGATGTGCTCTCACATGAAATACTCACCTCTCGACTAATTGTTCACTCCTAGCGTACCGTACCCATACACGTGATATCCATATCTAACTAAACCGACATAAGTTCTAACCTTTCTACTCGATTCATAATATAAATTCCCAACGTCATCACTTAAATAGGTATCCTTACTTATACTCGGATTCTCAATTATTATCAAAACATTTCACCGCATGTTATCCTTTTTTATCTATATCAAGACGTTACTACAATTATACTCGCAATTAAACATAACAATTCCTTTTCATTTAGCCGTATATTATTCACATCATAAATATACAATATAAGCACTCCGAGGCTAAGCTGTGGTGCACACATACTCTTCTATCCATCCCGGTACATCATATACATAAGGATTACAAATTCCGAATCTCTCAGGAATTGTTAGAATAAGCACAACACACAAAAATGGAGGCGAACATAATTCAACATATCCATGGGTCACGTACATACCTATGCTCCATAGTCAACTGACTTATTAACTCACAAATAAGTCATTCTCTTGAGCTATGTCCTCGAGGTACCAATCTAAATCCGGGCACACAAAGATTAGATGGCCCTAAGCGAACGTAAACCTCCTGTGATAGCAAGTATGGTAGGTATGTCATACACATAAAATCATATACATATACTAAGCATGCACACGTCTTAGTAATTACCATAATTTATTAGTGGTATACTTCTCATTCTTATACCAATACATGTGTCCTCGGTTTATATATACACATCATCCGTTATCCTCACGTCGTAATTAGTTATTCGCGTCCTAACGCACAATTACCATTTGGTTCAAATCATTCTTCTATATTTTACTCCTCAATATATACCGAATATCCCAACTATATCAATTAGTCATCAAGGTAATGTTATCTCTTCAATTAAACAAGGTTACGGGACACTAGAAATCAAACCAGGCCAAAAAGGCCAATCTGTCAACTCGTTCGAACGATGTCATTCGAACGAGAGTTCGTTCGAACGAAGTGGGCATCTAACGAGATCTCGTTCGAACGAAAGGCATCGAACGAACATCCCACTCGTTAGAAGTCAAACTGTCAACTCGTTAGAAGCTCGTTCGAACGAGCTCGTTCGAACGACCTGGGCAGGTCTTCTAACGAGGTGACAGTTCGAGCCCAGAATTCTCCTACTACGTTTTTCCCAATTTTATTCACCTCTAATCTCATCTAAAAGTCATCCCAACAGTATTTTAAGGTTTCTAATCATCACTAAACATTCGTAGGTCATAACTCAACATTTATATAGGGTCAAATCCTTCTAAACATCATCTAATTATCATAACTCCCCAATTTTTCCCAAATCTTATGAACATGAACCCT
Source organism: Sambucus nigra (assembly GCA_949130495.1). NCBI lineage: Eukaryota > Viridiplantae > Streptophyta > Magnoliopsida > Dipsacales > Adoxaceae > Sambucus > Sambucus nigra. Next base: position 166,195,501 of record OX422207.1, read on the forward strand.
AGAAATTTAAAGTCATCAATTTCCATAAATAAGTCCGTTTTTATAACATAAAAATTAGTAATTCTTTTAGTCTTATCACCCAATAACAATTCTACATGCAAACCTATATCAATATCTGAATTTATAACTCCAATTTAATGGGTTTTTATAAATCTCCCAATACAATGCATATATATCAATTTTCTAAGCATGGAAGAAGCATTCGCTTGAAATTAACGGAATTAAACCACTTGCCTTAGATAGTTCTCTGAATTTGGTGTTGGTGAATGGGTTGATTCTCCCCTTTCTCTATGGATTTCCTCCCAAGGTTGAAGATGGTGGTTTTCTCTTTGGGAACCTCTTCTAACTTCTCTCCCACTTCTTCCTATAATTCCCGTAGCCCTCAAATTAGTTAAGTGCTGGTAATGGCCTAGTGGGTTACAAAATAACCTAATATTAAGTCCCAAAATTCGTTGGTTATTATTCCCAAAATTTCAAAATTACCAAAATACCTTTTTAAGTTGCGGGTATGGCCCGAAAATGCCCCGGGACCCAAACTAAACCCCCGGCTAGTGTTTTCTGACTATTTTGACCCTTCCGAACACGTTGGCGCACTCAAAATGACCATACGGTTAATAAAAATAAAATTTACTTTTTAATTATAATAATTATATTCCTGACGCGCGACTGTCACACGCGTCCCAACAAAATTTCTCAAATTGCCGTATTTCAATCTCGCGACAATTTCAATATTTTTAATATTTATATATTGCCATATTTACACATTATAATCAAATACGAACTCACATCTCGTTAGTATTTTATCCGGATTAATTCTCAATTAATTCACATTTAATTTAATTAATCCCATGAATAAATATCGATAAAAATGCGGGGTATTACATGAGGGTATTTAGAATCATTTTACTTTACTCGCATATTATTATATTGGTTCTTAATTTTAATGTACTATATTGTGATATTTATCTCTTATTATTCTTATGGCTGGATTCACTGACCATATCTTAGATGAGTAACTGGTATTGTTGCGGTGAGCTCTAACCCATCGTAACATTCAAGGTTAGGTTGTTGGGTAGCTGCATAGTATTTAGAGATTGAGAATTTGCAACCGGAGTTACTTTTATTTCTTTGGTAGTTTGGTTTACCATTTTTTTTAAAAGGCGCTAAAGCATCCTCTAGTTCTCCTCATTATACAAGACCATATAATGATTGAGAATCGATTTTCAGAGCATTAAAAAATAATGCTTCCACAGGAAAATGGATTTATGTAGTACCAGAAATACAAACAATGAGAGAACGCACTGCTGATAACAGAAAGTTAAAAAATGACCATCTCTAAATTGAGATTGGAAGGCCAATGTTCTATTTTTACATTCAGTGCATGGACTGAAAATGTTTCATGATAATGAGACTCAAATCCATATAGCGTTGAGCACAGTTTGAAAGGAAACTATTTTCACTAGAGCTGAACTTGCTTCCGGGAGTACTTGTCATGCACTTGTCCCAACACGCGTTTGTTATCTTCCCCACCATTTCATTCATCAAGTTTGGTTCACCATTCTAAACTTATTTATAAGACATTATCTATGGATTTTTATGGGTCATTAGATTTCACATTTGTTACGATTGTTAGTTGGAGATTCGTAGTTTGGATTATTTTTATTTTATTATTATATGTTAGAGTTGAGAAATTTTATTAGATAGCATGGTGATGGATTTTTTTGTTATGGTGGAAGTTTCATATTCGTTGGACTTTTGTAATTTACATCTTTTGGAATAAACTTTAAAATGTCTCATATTTTAGTCAAATACTAACAATGGTATTTAATTCTAACACCCGATGTAGGTTGGCTTTGGGGACTTGCCACTAAGACACCCTGCCCAATAAAATACCGGGTGATCAGTCCTATATCAAATCAAGACAGGAATCTCATGTGGTTTCATTCTCAGCACCACCGTCCTAAACCAATAATTACTAGTAACCTATTAGGCCATATGTCAAATTTTAAACTTTTATCTTTTTAAATATAACACACAATTAAAATTCATTTACGCAAGAATATAAATAATGAATGAAATGAATAAATAAATAACCAATAACTCTGGGTAAGAATAATACAACCACAACGAATGCGCATGATAAAAGTCGAAATAAAATATATACATCAATTGGTCAACATGCCCGAGTATATTCAGAGTACCTCCTAACTAAAATCATAAAGATGGAAGCGTCTATGCAATATCCCGCCCACACCCACAGCTACAGAATCAACATTTGACTTGAAAGAAAATGTCATCCAGGCGTCCCTATGTCTGGACACCTAAAAAGTATAATAAAGAAGGAGAAAAAGAAAATATAGATACGAGTCAGAGCTCGGGTTTGAAAATATCTTAGCAAGTGTTTAACATACTGTAATATTAAAATATGTTATTTTCCATATTTTAATTGGTGCCTCACTCACATGAGATACCCCTCACCTCTCATCTAAAAGCCTATCACATGTATTTTACCAATCCTAGTTATGCTACCCAGCTTAACTAGCATCTTGCCAAAATTCAAAACACCATGCTCTATCTCCACAACTTGCGTATGTACTCTCCTAAGCTTACCCCCGAGCTTATACACTATAATTCATCCTTTATTAATATTATCGATTTATATAAAATAACTATCTCTAGTTATTACACTAATCTCACTTTGGTGTTATTGATCTCGTATATAATATTCTCACCTTATAGACGCATATCACATATATCTTATTCTGGATTTTATACTCCCGGATAACCCAAGATTTAACTCACAATTCCTTTCCTTATTTTAGTCCATATATATATATATAATATACTATACACATCAAGTATATATCAACACTTATATATCATACACTATATAAGTATAAATCCATCCCTCAGAGTCAAAAATCATGGATACAATTATGATAGTACCATTATCTTTCGGGGCATAACTCACATACCAATCTGGGAGCCAGCAGTCAGAATCTCTCACTCTGACATGGTAAAAACCCATATATTAACCATATGGTAAGTGGTCATAGTTCCTAAACAGTAATGAAAACGAAACATACCCACCACGTATCACACCAAATGAAAATAACCAAAGTAAAAAATGGACTTTATGACCTCGGGCATATACTCACATGCTCCTCAAGCCAGATGATTTACCCGCATCGTGCAATTTCCCATGATAGCACTAGAGGGGAGTATGCTTCACATAATATATCATTCACACACCGATATATTCATAATCATATATTTCACACACAAGATATATTCATAATAATATCTTTCACGCACAAGATATATTCATAATTATACATACCACCTCTTATCCGTATGTATATACAATAAGTCCGGCTTCGCACTAATAATCAATCACTCGCTTGATTTTGTATACACATATACGTACTTATAAGCATATCATTTACATACTATCTCTATACCCATATATATTTCCAAATCCGGCTATACATGCATATCAATCCTGACATTAGCCTATAAAACCCGAATATACCAATTCGTATGTAATTATAAGGATTCACGCACTTATATTTAACCCATAATCATTCTCTTACTTAGGATACAATCATATTATAAATAATTCCCAAATATTAGCTTATCTCCTTTATCTAGTCTTTTAAATTCATCCTACTCACACATTCGGATATCACTCAAACATACAGGCGGCATGTATATATTCTACGAGCATAAATATATATATAGACCCGCCGAATAATTTACCCGAGTGTCACACGTCCAACACTCAAAATAACCACAACTTGAGTTTCATTCACATAAACCCTAAGGGTCGCACATCCCTCATTCAAACTCATAGAGATCTTTACACTACATTTAGAATACCCTATAATTTAAATCCTAAAAATAATAGTCATTTTCCTATCCTTAAACCTAAGGATATTTTTTAAAACTGCCAGCGTCGGAATCGATTTGGGTGGGTCCGAATTGATTCTCCTTGGCCCGAATTGATTCTCCCTTCACTGAATCGATTAGAAATGATTCTACTTTACTACTTACGTCTACCGAATCGATTAGTATACAAGCGAATCGATTCTCCCTTGTTAAAACCTCCACCGACGGCCATGGTTGTTAAGCGTTTTCACCCATTTTGTCCACTAAACTTACACCAAAAAATCATCCCAAGATTATATAATCATCTACCCACATAATTTTACCCACCACATTAACTAAAACCATGGGATTCATCAAATTTACTTAAGAATCAATCCCTAATTCTTAATTATACTACAATTTCAATTTCTCAACAAATTATACACCATTTACATGGATTTTAGTCTAGATTTCATATTGAGTTTATGTCATAAAAAATTCTATGATTTCAATCCTCAAAAACCCATTTTTGATCCAAGAATACCAAAACTCAAAATGATACGGTTTACACACCAACTATAATATGGATTATAAACACACTACAAGAATTAAAGCAAGTTAAACACTTGCCTGGTTGGATAAATCCGACGACCTCGTGCCGGGAATCTGTCGGAGTTGGACCGAGCTCCTCTTTTCTTCCTCCCTTCTCTTTTTTATCTTCTTCCTTCTTTCTTTCTTTCTTTCCTTTCCTTTCTCTCTTTCTCCCGTGCCTTTATAAGGGGGAGATAAGTTCTTTCCCTTATTAAACCCAAAATTGACTCGTATACACAATTTCGAGTCCCTAAAAGTCCAAAACGTCCCCGAAATCCAAACACTACCCAAGGGTACTCTATTCTAACTATCTCTGCCCTTTTGAGACCAATCGTGCACTCAAAATTCCCATCTGAGGCGCTTATAAAAAATTCACGTCTTATATCCAACACATATTCCCATGTGTTTTCAAAATGAAATAACATCACCTGTCACTTTAATTCACATGCGACATGAAATAAAATTAGTCCATCTCATTTAATTTAGATCCTCAAATAATTACATTACCCCCACTCATGTAATTTAATTATCCATAAATGTATGGGATATTACATACTTCCCCTCTTAGAAAAGAATTTCATCCTCTAAATTCAGACCCAATTGTTACTAAGACTGAGGATCTTACAACATCACATCCTCGAGTACTCAAAACCAACTTCAAAGTAAGGCTCAATCACTATTGCCCCTAGATTCATAGCAAGCTTGTTTGACACTCTTGATATTGATATACTCCATTAGTCATAAGGCCGCACCTCAAAGATAACACATCACACCTTGCACTTCTACCAACAGCATTCGAATAAGAGGATCTTATACTTCACTGGCTCTATTTCCTTAATATTGGAAGGCCGCACATCACTACGTGCCAGTTTCCCGTATTCATCCCGACACAAAAATTCCCATTCTGAAAGAAACCATATAAACATCTGACCACCCCCTAATGGTTCTCAAAACATTAATTCATGACGACGTAACTTTTACAACATTTATAAGTCACCCAAAACAATTTGTGGTTCTTCCACTTTAATTATCGGACTTTAACTCTCACCCAAATCCAAAATTCTAATTATCCACTGGCCTCTAAACAACCAGTGGGTGAAAAGTTAGGGTTTTCCATACAAAACCTTAATAAGCTCCTTGTCCACAATAACCAGGTACGTATATTACACAGAACTCTACCATCAAAAGTTTCTCCTCCCGAATATCGTACTATGCTTTACTTCACTTACAAGATATATCAGTTGTGAAATGAAAACAATTGCGAATTTATATTTATATCGCTTTATTGGTCTTTAGTCACCTCCCGTCTACTCATCGGGTCATATGTTACACGACTCACCTAAAATAAATGTCATCCACCACTTCTTCCTGAAATACCCTATCAGAGGTGGGGTTCAAGGAACTCATCCGGATTCATAACAATGTTTGGTGGAACCTCGTACCGGTGCGATCATTCCTTTTTAAAAAAATTGGACACACTAACCTATATCCATCTATGAGTGGTGAACTCGGAGACAATCTCACTATGTCTCGTCTAACACCAAATTCCACTTATAATGTCTCACAATAAGAAGTACTCATACTCCCATTCTTCCCCGAGGTATACCAAATGTTTCGGCCCGCGCACTTTTCGCCAAAATGTGCACTTTTGGGATCTTGATTCCTTATTGGCTTCACCATTTTATTCGTGCGCAAGTCACTCTTAACATGTGACTGAGTAAGAATCCGCCACAAATTCACTACAATAGTTGGATTTTTCCTCATCTAAAGAGATGTCGTCTTTAAATGGCTTCCCAAAGCCTTTCATCCCATCTCAAGTGTGTTATTTTCATCGCAGACATATACTTGGATCATAGTCTTTCTCGCACGACGCTTAACCCATTCTATCATTTCACTATGTTTATGACTGTCCTACATGCATATATTTCACACATCTATTCCCACGTCCCTCTCACTTGGACGATTCTGAAATCATCTAACCAAGGCGGCCCCACACTCGATAATCTGTGCATATTGGCATATACATCAAATACGCCTCACACGTAACAGACATTACCCTATTATACTCACATTCCAATATTAGACTTCGCATTCATAGCGTGGCTATAATACTTGGGTATTCTCAATCACCCCATAAATCAAAATTTCAATTCTCCTCAACATTGTCCCACTCTTCAACTCATGGTGAGAACTTCAATGTTTTGTCACAGCACTACCGGCTTCACCAGCCTTACATCGTAATATAAATTTCAACTCACAGATATAATTACATACTTGTATAATGACCGAGGTACCAGAACTCCTGGACTAATAGCCATACATCTCCCCAAATGCACTATCATTTAGTATTGGTGGTAATCACATTACATAAACATCAAGCACACAACTGGGACTGTCAAAATTATGCCCCCAGACATATAAACATCAATCTCAACTCCCAAGTCTCTAAAGGAGTGATATAACAATGCGCTCTTCCTATCACTAGGTCCTGAGCGCTAAACATAATAACGAACTAAATCTTTCTGCTCAATAATGAATACAAAATACCTCGAATCATATTAATAAAGTCCCTACACACCGGGCTCAAATATTTCAAGACAACTATACTCTCCAAAGTCTCTATAAAAGATAACATAATTGGGATCTCGACCTTCTTGTAGGTGAGACATCGCTAAAACAACACATCCTACCCTAGATCAGCAGCCCCGATAGACTTGCGATACGCTCCCACTATTGGTATTACTATAAAACCATATTCTGGATAACATCATACTCGTATAACAGCTCATTAGAACGATAAATTCCAATAAATCGTATACTACTATAACCACACCTACTTCCCCACGAATGAACAAAAAAATAACCCCGATACACAATGGAAGATACACACACATAATAATAATGTTATCGATATATACACTAAAATCATCTCACACGTGAATCTAGCGATAATCAAAATACAGTGACTAGATCAAGTGACATAAAACATGCCTCATTCTCCGAGGATAAAACTCATATTTATCTGACCAATCGCCCTGGCTATACAAATGGTCCCTGACGTAACAGGCTTGTCTGAACCGAACCAAAACTACTTCAATAGTTTCCCTTAATAGGTACCATACTCTTGTCCCCTTTTCACTCACTTCGCGCAAAATTAATGCATGTGGTTCTACTCTTCCACAAAAATATCTCTCTCTATATATTCCACTTATCTCCGATCATACTGACCATATTAGAATAGTCCTTCTTTTGGACTTTAGCAGTCTCAACTCCGATGGCTACCCCCATTGTTCCCTTAGTTTCGCTAGCTTTAAGTGACAAACTGTTGACTTTAACAATCCTGACTAAATTCATCGTCACTTGGTAAATATTCAGCTATTCGAATCATTTAAATAAGTCTCCTGATGGGTCTTCGCTTGCGGTGTCTCACTAGCATTGTTACTTACAGTTTCATTTCCAGACTAAATCTTCTTAAATCTTTTTGCCCCCTTCACCAAGAAGCATTAATGCCTCCACTGTCAATAACGTGACATTATCACTATCTGCATCGATTATCCAAGAAGAATTTTCCTCAAGTGCTAGCAACTCCTTGTACAAACATATAATGAAGGAACTTACGGTCGAACTGTACCTAAGATCCTTCCATTGACACAACATCTCACTTTCTAGATCTAGTGGTTAACTCCCACCCTTATAACTTTTTCTCTTACGAGCCAAGATTTTTTTTTACCCAAATGTCCACTTTCGAGTATACCACAATTCGCTAAGCCAAAGCCTCTGGGTATCTAACTTCCATTAGTTAACACACACAATCTCAGCATTTTAAAAATTCCACTAATGGCCCTCTTCAAAGACCCGTCTGACTCTCTCCCATTCCAAACACGTTGGGTGAGTATAATTTAATACCACTTTCTACTATAGCGGTATATAAAAATCATGTGCTGCACTCAAGGAGTCCTTATAGCTCCTACTTCCTGAGAAACAATAGGGGTGACCTCAACTATGGTCATCATCCCCAAAATATTCTTTAACCTTAACTGAGCCATTCTTCCTGTAGTCCACCCAAAGGTCCTCGCTGATCATACATCATTGTTCGACAAACGAAAACACCCGAACTCAAATAAGATTCACTAATATAAATACATTATAGCAGGACAAAGAAGTCTCATCATATAAATCAACAAACCTAAACATAGGGCTCTATATCAAATAGAGAGCAACACTGAAAGCATAGTACATTCGTACAGATTCCAAAAGACACTATACCCTGATGCTCTAACACTACCTGAGATACCCCGCCCAATAAAATACTGGGTGATCAGTCCTATATCAAATTAAGAAAAGAATCTCATGTGGTGTTTGTGACACCCCGCCTAATAAAATACCGGGCGATCACTCCTATATCAAATTAAAACAGGAGTCTCATATGGATCATTCTTAGCATCACTGTCGAAAGTCCATTTAATTACTAATAACCTATTAGGCCCGTGTTAAAATTTTAACTTTACTTCTCTTTTTAAAAACTGTAAATAAAACATCCACACAGTTTTGCGAAAATGAAACTGAAACGAAATAAAATAACCGAACACTCGGTCAAAATATACAACCATATCGAATGATGCTCTAAAAGAATAAATAAATGCACTTGGACCATTGGCCCGAATATTTATACAGTACCTCTTATCTAGAGTACAAGGGATAAAACGTTTATCGAGAATCCTGCACGCATCCATAGCTGCTGCAGCTGACGTCTGACTCAAAAGATGTGTCATCCAGGCATCCCTGTGTCGGGACACCTATATATATATATATAATATAGGAAGAAAGGAAAAGTAGATAAACAGGTCAGAGCCCGAGTTTTGAAAATATTTTGCAAGTGCATAAATGCCTTATTTTTAGAAAAAGGTTTTATCTCATATTTAAATTTGGTATCGCACTCCCATGAGATACCCCTCACCTCTTCACTAATAGTGCACTCCTAACGCATCCCTCTAAACATCCTAGTCTATCCTGCTAAACTAGTCTATCACTAACCCACTATCAATCCTAGATAGTCCAAGCAATGTACTAAGGGCTAAACTTCACCCCAGTCTCAACGCTATGCCATGTTCGTGCGTGGGGTATCTCGCAAAGCGAAATCCAAACAAGGAACCCCCCCGATACACTACTACGCGGCACGGTCGATCGTCAAGATCCGCCAGTCCCTCAGTACAAAAAGATATATATATATATATATATACCATAAACATTTATAATATTAGAGCACTAAGGATTAAACTTCTTCCCAGTCTCAACACAATGCCATATTCGTGCGTGGGGTGTCTCGCAAAGCGAAATCCAAACAAGGAACCCCCTCGATACACTACTATGCGGCAAGGTCGATCGTCGAGATCCATTAGACCCTCGGCACTCGCTTTATCCATATATATACATATTACCATATACATCCGGATCTATCTCCCGGAATGAGAATTCATTTACAAAGTATTTATGAATAATTATCATTTTTATCTCAAAACTTTCCATTTCCCTTCTCATATCCAGGAAATGTATTTAAAATCCAATTCATTATCATGAATTGCTTTAATAAATCATATACCATTTTAAAAGCCAATTTTATTATCATAAAAATGCTTTTTCGTTTTATATCATCCCATTTCCATTTTTATACTCAAAAAATGTATTCAAAGCCATTTTCATTATCATAAAAATACTTTGATCATATCATATGCTTCCACAACCCTTCTTCCATTCGGGAGTGTTACCGAAGCCAAATCTTTATCCCATTTCCCTTCCTATATCCTGGAAATGTAATTAAAGCCAATCCATTATCATGAATTGCTTTAATATATAACGCGTTCTAAGACCGCCCGTCCGAATTTCTCCACTGTGCGCGCCCCTAAATGGCTATCATCTTCCAGGGCCTATAATCAAGACAACCTGGGATCCTACATCGCAAGACGTCGGGAAGCGGCCATATGCCTGCGGGATAGTCAAGACCACACCCGGAATCTCCTAACCAGCGCAGAAAAATACAACAAACGCTCATATGGCCTATAGGACTATATCCACCCTGCGTTAATTTGTCAGAGGGCTTCACCATACGCACGCAACTTCCCTTATGATAGCGATTTAAAGAGGTGTGTATCCTCAATTTTTATCATTTATGAAAATCATTTGTCTTTTCATTTTGAAAATATTCATATTTTATTGTCAAAATCATTATCTCATATCATATATATACTTAATCACATAGTATATATATATATATATATATATATATATATATATATATATATATATATATATATATATATATACCCTATATTCCTCCTCGAAGATATAAATGGCCATTAATGCCAATGATATCTAGCGATGACCAATAATCCAAAAGATTCTCTCAAAGAATCACAATCATGCATTCATATAAGCATGATATTAAACCCAAAGTATTTCTTCACTTCGATAAATAATAAACACCTTAATTATCTCTTAAGGAATTTATTGGATATTTCCAATTACACTAATTCACTCTAAGTGAATATACACATATACATATATTCCCAATTCATCAAGTCCTTTAGGACGTAACCCTCTATAATACTCTAATTTGGAAGGCCCTTAAACATTAAACTCAAAAAGGAGAAATAATCCTAATCTCCAAATTCTTGGGCAGAAAACTGGGCACTGGTCGACCGGTCCTGGACTCCCGGTCGACCGCGGGTTGTAAATAAGCCTACGAAACAAAGCAGTAGGCCCTTTTTTCTTAACGCGGTCGACCGGCCTTAGGGGCGCGGTCGACCGGTCACACCAGGTCTCCCAAACTAAATTCCTCAAATTCATTTTTCAACAACCCAAATTCATTATCGGGGTTTCTAAACTACCCCAAAAATTATCCCGAACATCTACGCAATTAATTCTAGCCGTAATTTTTCCAATTCCCGATTTGATTTTCGAGTTGATGATTTCAACCCGAAGCTGCCTTCTTGTAAAAATCATATCAAGTCGTAGAAAATTCAGAAAAATACGCGGTCGGTGTCCACACGTCCGTATCGAAAAGATCTACAATTTTCATGTTTTGGCCGAAAGCTAACTCAATTCTTTTCTTGGCCAAAATGGCCTCACAAGGTTACGAGGTTACTATTCATCACCTTCTTCAAGAAGGTTTCGGCCATTAAAGCTTCTCCCAAGCTTTTGTCGCCTCACCCAACGTTCTACAACCTCAACCAACTACAAATACACATATATTAAGGGTTTTAAACATCCTAGAACCCGGAATCACCAATTAATTTCAGTTAAAACCTAAGTTTCTCCAATTTACCATTTTTAGGGGTTTATTCGTTTTAACTCCCAAAAACCCGTTTTATCCACGAAACTCCAACCCAAAATATTTAGGGTTTGATTATACCAAACTACGGCATGAGATATTTATGCAAAAAGGGAAATAAAGCAAGTAAACACTTGCCTCGTGGATATAATTCGACGACCTCGAGCCGAATCCCGCGGAGGTTTGCCAGAATCTCCCATTTTCTTCCTCTTTTCTTCTTCCTCTCTCTCTTCTCTCTCTTTTCTCTTCTTTCTTTATCTTTTATCTCTATTCTCTTCCCTTCTCCCTCTTAAATAGGAAGAAAAGGGTTTTTAACCCTTAAAACCCAAAAACGACTCGTTTACCCAATTACGAGTTACTTTTACATCTAAAATTACTCGAAGCTCATTTTCGACAATCGGACACTCTTTTCCGACTATCTCGGACATTCCGAGACTCACGGCACAGTCGAAATTTCCATCCGAGTTACTTGATCGCAAATCACTATTCCAACCCAAAATAAATAAATGTGTATTTTCCTATTAAAAATCTTACCTCATGTCGCTTTACTCAACGTTGATATATAATTAAAATATTTCGACCTATATAGTCCCAAAAATAATCACAACATCCCTCGAAAATCATTTAATCCTCGAAAATCTCAAAAATTACTATTTAAGAAAATTCCCCAAATTCCAATTTATATTTATTTATGGAATTTAATCGTCTCCAAAAGGGCGGGTTGTTACATACTCCCCCCCCTTACAACGAAATTTCGTCCTCGAAATTCGGATACAACCTACACCATTTAACTAGGATCACACCAAATCCTAATTTCTCAAGGGAAATGATACTAACCCAATGGTTCCCAACCATATGCTACACGACTACCACGATCGTAAAGTGACTCTTATACGTCACATAATACCCATCATCTATAATGCCTATCGGCATGAATTTCAACCTTATATACTACGCCCCTTCTATTTCAGGCGGTATATAAAACCATCTTACCAAGGTGCCCATACACCTTTCCAACTTGTGCACATCTGCACATCCGTAGTGAACGTCTGACACATAACACTCTCTCCCAATAAGTATCTCCTTTCCTCGGTGAAATACTCACCTATGGGTCCCCCCAACCCGCGAAATTAATTCTCCTAATCTCGGCGCCACTAACATTAATGAACTTACGTCCTAAATAATACTAAGGTCTATGCGATGTACTACCTACGCGAAGCTATTATAATCCTAAATATGTACCTAGTGCCCAAGGCCTCTCTCAACTCCCTACAATTGCTTGGTTTCATGCGTGGGACGTCTCTCCAAGGCGAAATCCAGACAAGGAACCCTCCCATTACACTACTCCCTCGCATAGTCGGTCATCGAGATATGGAGACCTAAGGCACACCAGCGGGACGTCCTAAATACTGCCTACGCTAAACTACAAACGCATTTCTACTATCATATCCTTCCGCCCATACGGAAGGAAACCTAACCAATCGAAGTGCCCACTTTCTATAGAAAGCGTCACGAACATAATACCCAAAATTTATCTCCTCAAAATTTTCCTTTTCATTAAGGCCTGACTATTGTCCTCAAATCAATTTCTCTAAGTCCAACCTCACCCACCCACTTGTGTCGAGGGGACCACTTTAGTGCTTTTCCATAGCATAATCTTTCCATAGTATATCAACATCATGTGGCTCATAGCCTATAGTGGTTCATCCACACTATAAGACCTTTCCACAAAATCAACATCCTTGCATCCCATAACAGCTCCCCACTCCCGACGCCGTTAAGAGTCATGTGTGGAGTGTCTCGCAAAGAGAAATCCAAACAAGGAACCCCTCCACACATTAACCCTTGACTTCGTTGGTTATGGAGTTTCGTCATTTCAACATGCAACTGGGATATCCCTATCCCCTAATCCAACAAAAAGGTGGTCTGAATTCCTATCTCTAACTAAGAGTCATTCCACCCTGCACTCGCACTTATTTTTAAGTCCTTGCGCAAACAATAATGAGCTTTATGTTCAGCTCAACAAAAATCCTGCGGCCTTAAGTCATATATATAAGGTCGCCATAAACCCAAATCACGATAAGGAAACCTCTTCTCATTGAAGTTCCATTAAACCATAACAAATAAGGTGAACTCAACCTATATCTAGTTGAGACACCGCAACTACAACCCGTTCCCTCCAGGAACCATGGACACGATAGTCTTTCCATCATTAGCCTGCTATCGTTCCAAAAATACCATCATCTTATACAATATATACAATATAAACACCCGCCTCTATGACGAGTGAAGGAAAACAAAATCCCCCTGTCGCGAAAAAATATATAGACATACATGTTATTATGTTATCGTGACTGCCATAACTCAAATTACACACACGAGTCTAGGGCTAACTAATACCGCGACTTTATCTAGTCACAGCAAATATACCTCCTCAATTGAGGTAAAACTCATAACAACTTCATTTTAACAAATTCCCCGAGTGGATGTCCAACCATGGGGTCCTCGAACATACCCATTCTTTAGTGAGCCCACCCTTCTTGGAAAGGACTCAATATTCATTGCACCTAACTCACTTAGGTACAAGGTTCACTTCGCCATAATACTCTTTATTCACCGTCGGCCTCTGGATGAACCTTAGGCGAATAATTCCCAAAACAACATTCTTATCATCCTGCTGATTCATGGGGACTCACAGTTAGAACTATCCGTAAGATCCCTTTCGAACCCTCAATTTCCATGAGGAATTCGACTTTAGTACCACTCTCCACTTCAGCGGTACTGAGGTACTCATAACTACTTATTATTTAGTAGTCGCCACCGAAATCCTTAACAATTACCATAGGTAGAGTGACCTCTACTAAGGTCCTTATCCCAACCTTCTACCAACTGCTCCAGCTAAGCCTCACCTTCTGCTGCCATCCAAGCTACGCACACGATTCTCGAATGAGCGCGCAAAAGATTTCTATAATCTCATAATATGGTGGGAGAACGAAATCTCACAAGAGAAACCAACAATCCTATTCCTGAGGCTCTATAACAAATCGAGAGAAACGCTGAAAGCGTAGTATGTCCGCACAGATTCCTAAGGACACTAGAACCTGATGCTCTGATACCATCTGTGACACACCGCCTAATAAAATACCGGGCGATCACTCCTATATCAAATTAAAACAGGAGTCTCATATGGATCATTCTTAGCATCATTGTAGAAAGTCCATTTAATTACTAATAACCTATTAGTCCGGTGTCAAAATTTTAACTTTACTACTATTTTTAACAACTGTAAATAAAACATCCACACAGTTTTGCGAAAATGAAACTGAAATGAAATAAAATAACCGAACACTCGGTCAAAATATACAACCATATCGAATGATGCTCTAAAAGAATAAATAAATGCACTTGGACCATTGGCCCGAATATTTATACAGTACCTCTTATCTAGAGTACAAGGATAGAAGCGTCTATCGAGAATCCTGCACGCATCCACAACTGCTGCAGCTGACGTCTGACTTAAAAGATGTGTCATCCAGGCATCTCAGTGTCTGGACACCTATATATATATATATATATATATATATATATAATATAGGAAGAAAGGAAAAGTAGATAAACAGGTCAGAGCCCGAGTTTTGAGAATATTTTGCAAGTGCATAAATGTCTTATTTTTAGAAAAAGGTTTTGTCTCATATTTAAATTTGGTATCGCACTCCCATGAGATACCCCTCACCTCTTCACTAATAGTGCACTCCTAACGCATCCCTCTAAACATCCTAGTCAAGCTATCCTGCTAAACTAGTCTATCACTAACCCACTATCAATCCTAGATAGTCCAAGCAATTTACTAAGGGCTAAACTTCACCCCAGTCTCAACGCTATGCCATGTTCGTGCGTGGGGTGTCTCGCAAAGCGAAATCCAAACAAGGAACCCCCCCGATACACTACTACGCGGCACGGTCGATCGTCGAGATCCGCCAGTCCCTCAGTAAAGAAAGATATATATAAATATATATCTATATACCATAAACATTTATAATATTAGAGAACTGAGGATTAAACTTCCCCCCAGTCTCAACACAATGCCATATTTGTGCATGGGGTGTCTCGCAAAGCGAAATCCAAACAAGGAACCCCCCCGATACACTACTATGCGGCAAGGTCGATCGTCGAGATCCATTAGACCCTCGGCACTCGATTTATCCATATATATATACATATTACCATATACATCCAGATCTATCTCCCGGAATGAGAATTCATTTACAAAGTATTTATGAATAATTATGATTTTTATCTCAAAACTTTCCATTTTCCTTCTCATATCCAGGAAATGTATTTAAAATCCAATTCATTATCATGAATTGCTTTAATAAATCATATACCTTTTAAAAGCCAATTTTATTATCATAAAAATGCTTTTCCGTTTTATATCATCCCATTTCCCTTTTTATACTCATGAAATGTATTCAAAGCCATTTTCATTATCATAAAAATGCTTTGATCATATCATATGCTTCCACAACCCTTCTTCTATCCGGGAGTGTTACCGAAGCCAAACCTTTATCCCATTTCCCTTCCTATATCTAGGAAATGTAATTAAAGCCAATCCATTATCATGAATTGCTTTAATATATAACGCGTTCTAAGACCGCCCGTCCGGATTTCTCCACTGTGCGCGCCCCTAAATGTCTATCATCTTCCAGGGCCTATAATCAAGATAACCTGGGATCCTACATCGCAAGACATCGAGAAGCGGCCATATGCCTGCGAGATAGTCAAGACCACACCCGGAATCTCCTAACCAGCGCAGAAAAATACAACAAACGCTCATATGGACTATAGGACTATATCCACCCTGCGTTAATTTGTCGGGGGCTTCACCATACGCACGCAACTTTCCTTATGATAGCGATTTAGAGAGGTGTGTATCCTCAATTTTTATCATTTATGAAAATCATTTGTCTTTCCATTTTGAAAATATTCATATTTTATTTTCAAAATCATTATCTCATATCATATATATACTTAATCACATAGTATATATATATATATATATATATATACCCTATATTCTTCCTCGAATATATAAATGGCCATTAATACCAATGATATCTAGCGATGACCATTAATCCCAAAGATTCTCTCAAAGAATCACAATCATGCATTCATATAAGCATGATATTAAACCCAAAGTATTTCTTCACTTCGATAAATAATAATCACCTTAATTATCTCTTAAGAAATTTATTGGATATTTCCAATTATACTAATTCACTCTTAGTGAATATACACATATACATATATTCCCAATTCATCAAGTCCTTTAGGATATAACCCTCTATAATACTCTAATTTGGAAGGCTCTTAAACATTAAACTCAAAAAGGAGAAATAATCCTAATCTCCAAAATCTTGGGTTGAAAACAGGGCACCGGTCGACCGGTCCTGGACCCCCGATCAACCGCGGGTTGTAAATAAGCCTACGAAACAAAGCAGTAGGCCCTTTCTTCTTGACGCGGTCGACCGGCCTTAGGGGCGCGGTCAACCGGTCACACCAGGTCTCCCAAACTAAATTCCTCAAATTCATTTTTCAACAACCCAAATTCATTATCGGGGTTTCTAAACTACCCCAAAAATTATCCCGAACATATACGCAATTAATTCTAGCCGTAATTTTTCCAATTCCCGATTTGATTTCCAAGTTGATGATTTCAACCCAAAGCTGCCATCTTTTAAAAATCATATCAAATCGTAGAAAATTCAAAAAAATACGCGGTCAGTGCCCACGCGACCGTATCAAAAATATCTACAACTTTTGTGTTTCGGCCGAAAGCTAAATCAATTCTTTTCTTGGCCAAAATGGCCTCACAAGGTTACGAGGTTACTATTCATCACCTTCTTCAAGAAGGTTTCGGCCATTAAAGCTTCTCCCAAGCTTTTGTCGCCTCACCCAACGTCCTACAACCTCAACCAACTACAAATACACGTATATTAAGGGTTCTAAACATCCTAGAACTCGGAATCACCAATTAATTTCAGTTAAAACCTAAGTTTCTCCAATTTACCATTTTTAGGGGTTTATTCGTTTTAACTCCCAAAAACCCGTTTTATCCACGAAACCCCAACCCAAAATCTTTAGGGTTTGATTATAACAAACTACGGTATGAGATATTTATGCAAAAAGGGAAATAAAGCAAGTAAACACTTGCCTCGTGGATATAATCCGACGACCTCGAGCCGAATCCCGCGGATGTAGGCCGGAATCTCCCATTTTCTTCCTCTTTTCTTCTTCCTCTCTCTCCTCTCTCTCTTTTCTCTTCTTTCTTTCTCTTTTATCTCTATTCAATTCCCTTATTACTCTTTAAATAGGAAGAAAAGGTTTTTTAACCCTTAAACCCCAAAAACGACTCGTTTACCCAATTACAAGTTACTTTTACCTCTAAAATTACCCGAAACTCATTTTTAACAATCGGACACTCTTTTCTGACTATTTCGGACATTCCGAGACTCACGGCGCAGTCGAAATTTCCATCCGAGTTACTTGACCGCAAATCACTATTCCAACCCAAAATAAATAAATGCGTATTTTCTTATTAAAAATCTTACCTCATGTCACTTTACTCAACGTTGATATATAATTAAAATATTTCGACCTATATAGTCCCAAAAATAATCACAACATCCCTCGAAAATCATTTAATCCTCGAAAATCTCAAAAATTACTATTTAAGAAAATTCCCCAAATTCCAATTTATATTTATTTATGGAATTTAATCGTCTCCAAAAGGGCGGGTTGTTACAGTTTCATTCTCAGCACCACAGTCGTAAACTAATTAATTACTAGTAACGTATTAGGCCCGGTTTCAAATTTTAAACTTTAATATTTTTAAACATAACACACAATTAAAATCTATATACACAAGTGTAGAGGGGTCTTGGAGGTAATCCGGAGATTAGGGATAATCCACCCATTGGCAACAGTGTTTGGGATTAAGACAGCGTGGCAGCTCAAGCGAGGCAGCTTGGGATGCCAACTTATACTTCAGCTTACTGATTACTTAGTCATATTGTATCTTTTATTTGTATTGGCTATGAGCTATAACGATTGTAATGATGTAATGAGAATAATGAACCGGAGTGAGGTCGAACTGTACTCGCGAGAGACCACGCTTGACAGGGCCTTGGAGAGCTTTCATGCTCTATCTAACGACCTCACCGTGGGAACTTTAGAGGGACTTGATTTGGAGGATTGAGAAGTAAGGCACCATTGGGGATTGTCCTGATCATCTTAGATACACCTGGTAAAACACTGAAGGACCCTGACTATGGAACCTTAGGCGGAGCAGCTTGGAGTTCCATTGGGCGTTGTGTCATGAACCAAACAACCCTCTACTTAATGTCACATCTACTGTAGGTGATGTCACTAGCCAGCTAAATAATGTCAGCCCTGCACTTGAGTAAACCACCGTGGTATTTGGGGTTGTCAGGCAATTGGTGATCTACCTCTGCAACAACAGCCCCCTGAAACACAGTGGTTAGGCAAAAGACATGTCTTGGCATTTAATGTTTATGACGTGGATATAACTAGTGCATCATGCATTTAATGTTGTGACATAAAGTGTGAGGGATGTCTTTCATAGTCTTAAATGACTGAGTTGCCTCGGGGGTGGTGTGGGGGGCTATTTAAGGACCCCAACCACCTTTGAGGAGGGGATGTTCTTTTGAGAATCATGGAGTTATTACAAACCAGAGAGTTTCACCCACTCACCATTGTTATTAATCATGAATCTTTTGTTACTTGACAGAGAGAAAATGGCGTTTTGGGTGTGTTTCTACCTGCATACCAAGGTGTATCTAGGATGCTTACTTCCCTCACCCTTTAGCTAAGTTACTACTAAGTTCCCTTACTACTTTCTGACTTATACACGAGAGATTTGTGAGTTTAAACTGAGCTTATCTTCATTGGGTTTGTGTGTCCTATCATTAATCCAAGGTCTTGGGATAATTAACTTATCATTACGATACTTAAAAGGGGTTACGCCTCCACCTATAATCTAAAGTACCCTCTTACATTTGGCGACTCTACTGGGGAGGCATTCTTTTAGGTAAGGAGTATGGCTCAAGATAATGCTACTCGAAGACTCAACTTTGATGATATCTAGCATAATGAAGAACAGGACGCGAAGGAGCAAGAGGCCCTAAGGGATGGGTCTCCTCGAGTAGAGGTACCTCCAGTTTCGATGACGTCAGGCGTTCCAGGGGCGACACAACCTTCCACGAGAGCGGGGTTGGGACCCGCCTAGATTGTGCTCCTCATGAGAAACTTTCATGAGTTTTTTCAAACTCCAGTAGCTTTAACTATGCTGGGAGGATTAGAGGTTAATGCTTTCGTAACACCTGGATTAAATCTAACGGCCCCACCAGGTGCATGTATTGAAGGAACGATCCCGGCAAACGTACCCTCTGTTGTGAATCCAACAGTGGGAACCTCAGGAGTTTCAATGGAACCATCGGTAACGTTCATTTCAGTTGCAATAAGCGCTCAGCCCATGGCCCCGCTGCTGGTTGCCCCAGTAGCCTCGCCCATGGAAGAAATGAGAAAAGAGATGCAGAAAGAGATGTTGAAGTTCATGCAGGCTTCCTCGCAATCAGCTGGCGAGGTGGATTCAGTTTATGACGAATTCAGAACACCCTATCCTCAAGCATACAATGATGAGCCTTACCCGAAGGACTATATTCCCCTTATCTTTGAAAAATATACAGGGAAAAGTGGGAACCCGAAGGAGCACATTAAGCATTTTATTGAACACTTGGGAGCGGATTGCAATAATAAGAAGCTTAGGTTGAGGGAGTTTTCTAAATCCCTAACTGATAAGGCATACACCTAGTACTCCCATTTGACTCCCAACAGCGTTTCTACGTGGGAGGAGATGCATGTATTGTTTGTTTAAAAGTTCTTTCTGGCAGAAGATGAGTTTACCTTGACCCAGCTTGGTAGGGAGAAGCAAAGACCTGGGGAAGAGGTGGTGGCCTATGTTCAAAGGTTCATGGAAAGGTCCCTCGATGTAATGGAGGAGACTAAAGAGTCCAAGTTATTATAGATTTGTGCTGAGGGACTACTTCCTGAATACATCTGCCATCTTATCAACGAGACGCACGAGGGGACTTTTGCAGCATTCCTAAAAGCGGCGAGAAACATCTCTTTGGTGGTGCGACCCAATCCGGTGGTAGCGCCCATGATGTTCAGACAACTGATGGAACCCGTGGGGGGAGGTCTCAGCCCCCACGGGTAGGGTACGCCGCGGGAGAAGATAGGGGTAAGGCACCGAAGAGGGACAACAAGAGGAAGCTTGGAAGAGACAGAGAAAACCCACCACCGTTGCCTTGCACGATAAAAGAGGCTGTGAGTTGTTATAATGCGATGGTCCAAGGGGGAACGGTTTATGAACCAAAAGGCATTCCGATGGAAGAACCCGACGCTGCAACGAAGGCGGATCCTAAATATTATCAGATTCATCGGAAGATCCAGCATCCAACGGAGAGCTGTTTCACACTAAGAAGAATCATTGACAAGTACATGAAGGCGGGAACGTTGCAGATCCCCCAACAAAATGTTAACAACAACCCACTACCAGCGCATGGGGCCAATTTTGTGGTGTCCTATGATGAAGGAGAGGAGTACGAGGAAGCTTTGGAGATTTTCACCAGGGGAATGGCCAACGTCATGTTAACTTACGATGAAGCAAGCGCCAAGGATGTGGGGGATGTATATGATGCCTAAGGCAAAGAGGTAGACCTGACCTTAGAATATTGGGCAGATTCAAATGCCCCGAAGTTCATTTGGTTCTTCGAACAAGTGGGGATCCCAAAGGAGAGTAGGTTGGAAATAACCCAAGCGATACTTGATATTTCAAAAAAGAACGCGGTCCCTTAGCTGAGATGGAAGGGACCCATGGCCAGGTTGGTGAGAAGGTTTCTGTCAGAGGTAACCTTCAGTGATGCAGATAGGGCTGTAAGGTTCCCTCACAACATGCCATTGTATGTGACCCCCAGGGTCAACGGAGTTAGCTTCACAAGGACTCCCATTGATGGGGGAGCTTCCATCAACATCATGCCGATCAACTCCTTCCATGCAGCCAATATTCCAGAAGAAAGGCTGGTCCCCATGCCTTTGGTGATTTCGGGGTACGATAATCAATCTTCCAAGTCCATTGGGGGGTACGTTAACGTTGGGATTGTAATGGGAAATCTGAGTTCCCATATCAAGTTCCACGTAATAGAGAGTGCAACTTCCTATCATCTGCTAATAGGAAGGGTGTGGATGCATAACCAAGGTCTAGTTCCTTCTACATACCACCAATGTGCTAAAGCGAATGTCAAGGGCACAGATATGACCATTAGGGATATAAAGAGGCCCTTCGCTGTTGAAGAGGCTCACTTGGTACACGTAGCATTTTACACAGAGTTGGAGGAAGATTTTTGAGTCTTGACAAGAAGAATGGAGGGAGCATGGGTTCCCTCGATCAGAGAAAGGATGGGGCCCTTAAATGAGTAGAAGAAGGAGGTTGCGAGTGGCATAAGGGAAATAGACGAAGAAGCTCACCAGGTGGCCCCTCGGCCCCAAGGCATCTCGAAGCATCTTAAAGAACGAATGAGGCCCAGAGTGGACCCGATAGAGCATGAGGTTCAACGGTAGAGCGTGATGATCCGATTATCAGGAGAAAAAGTGGTCGAAGCTTCTAGAGAGAAGAAGAGGAAGGCGACCACCACTACTAATAGGCAATGCAAGAAAGTCATTACCGAGGAAGGAAAGATGGTGTATCGATTATAACAGTGTGAGCGGGCGGACGAAGAAATAGAGGATGAGGTTGACTCGATATATGAATGCTTTTTGGTAGATCAACGGGGGCAGTTCATGGTGATAGACAATTATAGCATATAGAAATTCGTGGAAGAAGTCGCTGAGGAACCAGATTACATGGCAAATCAGCCAAAGCCCCATGCGCAAGAGTTGGAGCAATTAAACCTGGCAAAATAAGGAGAAGATCTAAGACCCATCTTCATCTCGAAGGATCTCAGCAATCAGAAACGAGAGGCCTTGGTCGAATTGATTCAGGAGTTTATAGATGTCTTCGCGTGGAAATACACGGAAATAAAAGGGCTGGATGAGGAAGTAAGTTGCCACAGGTTGAATGTAATGCCGTCAGCCATTCCAATGAAACAGGAAATAAGAACATACAAGCCCGAGCTGGATCTGAAGATTAAAGAAGAGGTCCAGCGCCTGCTAACGGCAGGGTTCATCGTATCGATACAATACCCACTCTAGCTATCCAGTATTGTCCCAGTGGGAAATAAGGACAAAAACCAAATAAGGATTTGTGTGGACATCAGATATTTGAATAGAGCTTGTCCTAAAGATGAGTTCCCTCTACCCTCCATCGATATCTTGATAGATGCAACGGCTATTCATGAGATGTATAGCTTCATGGATGGGTATGTGGGGTATAATCAAATCAAGATGGACCCCTCGGACGCAGAGAAAATGACATTCAGGACCCCATTGGGTAACTTCATGTATAGGGTGATGCCGTTCAACCTCAAGAACGCCAGGGCGACTTACTAGAGAACGATGATGGCCATCTTTCATGACTTCTTCCACAAATTTGTAGAATTCTATGTGGACGACTTGGTGATTAAATTAAAGGAGGAGGGGTCCCACCTGAGCGATTTGAGGAAGGTGTTTTCTCGTTGTAGAAGGTATAAGTTGAGGATGAACCCGTTGAAGTGATGAGTGGGAAATTTTTAGGCTTTTTGGTTGATCTACAAGGGGTGCAAATGGACCAAGGCAAACAGCGGGCGATCTTGGAAATGCTAAGTCCTAGAACGTCGAGAGAGTTGAAGAGCTTCCTTGGTAAAGTCTCCTACCTTAGGAGATTTGTGCTTGGATTGGCCAAAGTAACACACCCACTGATGCAGCTGTTGTGAAAGAGCACGAAGTTCAGATGGGAAGAGGTTCACTAGGAGTCTTTCACTGGGTTGAAGAAGCTGCTAGTTTCACTGCAGACCATGGTTCCCCCACGAGCAGGAATGCCGTTGTAGTTATATCTCACATCTACCACAAGGTCCATCGGAGATTTGCTGGCACATGAAATTAATGGGCAAGAACAACCAGTCTACTACCTCAGCAGAATCATACATGGGCCAGAGATTAGATATAACAGCTTAAAAAGGCATTGTTTAGCCTTAGTCTTTGTAGCACAAAAAATTATGCATTATATGATGGCTTTTACAATTCATATTGCAACTAGATGCGATCCTATTAAGTATTTATTGCCAAGAACTATATTAATTGGCAGGGCAGCTAGGTGGTTCCTCATCCTCTCAGAATATGACTTGAAATGTGTAGTCCCTCGTGCGATCAAGATCCAGGTGTATGCCGATCTATTGGCAATTTTTCCATCAGGAACGTTTGAACCACCTAAAGAAGACATTCCCGGAGATGATCTACAAGCCAATCATCTGGATACAACTGAGGAGTGGACGATGCAGTTTGATAGATCTTCAGTAGAAAAGAAGGGAGGGGCAGGGGTTATTCTTTCAAACGGAATGGAAGAGATTTACCTTTTCTATAAGTTAGATTTCCCTTGTTCCAATAATGATGCAGAATACGAGGCATTAGTACTAGGGTTACTGGAGGCTCTTCGAAGGGGTATTCGTTCACTTTGCATTAAGGGTGATTCGAACCTAGTGATCCAGCAAGTAAACGGAGAATATGCGTTAAAGCACATGAACCTGGCACCATACAGAACGATCATTCATAGACTCCTCAGCCAGTTCCATCAAACTAAGATCAGAAGACATCCCAGAATGATGAACCTCCATCCAGATGCGTATGCAACTATTTCCCAAAAAAAGGTCATGAGGAGCGATACAACTATCGTCACAATCCAACGAAGAACAGCTCCTTCGGTGGTACAATTAATTCTACCGATGGGTGAGGACACATACTGGAGAGGAAAGATTAGGAAGCAGTTGGAGTCTCGCGAAGGGGCAATGGGGATAAGAGAGTTGGCCCAATATTTTTCAAACTAGGGAAATCTCTACTTCATAAACGCAGGGGGATGGTTATCAAGATGTATTGGCCCAGAGGAAGCAGAGCAAAGGTTGAAGAAAACAAATGAGGAGCACTGCGAAACAATTGAGGTACTTCTTTATAGGAGAATTCAAAGAGAGGGATATTTTTGGCCTCAAATGAAGCAGGATGCGGCGGAGTTACAATGGAGGTGCGATAAGTGTCAACTTTTCTTCGAAGCAGCTGAATGTCATTTCATTGAAGCTCAGGCCGACTAGAGGCAACCCTATATTGACTTCATTCAAGATGGAGTTATCCCAACAAAAAAAATTGATGCAATGGGACTAAAGAGAAGGGCCCCAAGGTTCTATATCTAGGGAGGGCAACTCTACCGAAGAGAATACTTCAATAGACCACTGCGCTACATCACGAAAGAAGAGGCAGCCGAGGTCCTCAAACAGGCGCACGATCTAGCTCACATAGGAGGGGCCAAGTTGTATGATCAGCTGATGACGTTGGGGTATTATTGGCCCACAATGGAAAAATATTCTGCTGAGTTCGTTCGAAAATGTAAAGCTTGCCAACTACATGAAAACATGATCCATGCCCCGTCGGTGGACTTACACTCTCTGGCAATGCCTTACCCTTTTCACACTTGGGCGTTTGACCTGGTGGGGGCAATACATCCTTCTTCAAGGGGGAAGATATGGATATTAGTTGCAACGGAGTGCTTTACAAAGTGAGCCTAGGCAATACCACTCAGAAGGGCGACGATCGGGGTGGTGAGCAACTTCATTAGAGAATACATTATTTATCGTTTTGGGATCCTAAAGGTTATTCTCTCTGATAATGGGATGCCCTTCATCAACTCAAAAGTAACGATGCTCACGGACAAGTACTCCATTGTTCACCATACTTCAACGGTGGCATACCCAAAGGGAAACGGTCAAGCCAAAATGACTAAAAAAATGTTGGTTAGTATTCTTTCCAAGGTGATGGAGGACTTCCCAGGATCGTGGGATGACAAGATACTGGTTGTGTTATGGGCCTATCAAACAACCAAGAGGAAACCCACGGGGTACACTCCGTTCTCGCTTGTTTATGGGGCAGAGGAAATCCTTCCAGTGGAACTAGAAGTTACCTCTGCCCGATACACCTTACGAAGCAGCATGCTCCCTCAGAATAGACACGTGCAGTTGGAAGTGTTAGACGAACACATAGATAATGCGATGAAACACTTTCAAATGTACACGAAACAGCTCTCCAGGGCATATGATAACTTGGTAAGATCCAGGAAGTTTGCGGAGGGAGACCTCATTTTGAAAGAAGCAGTGAATCACATTAGAGGGCTTCCTCTACCGAAGTTTGCAGCCAATTGGGAAGGATATTTTGTCGTAAAAGAAGCTCATGACTCAGGTCGTTGCTTAATTTCTAGAATGGAGGAAGACAAGCCATTTAAAATTAACAATAAATAGCTGAAGGTTTATCATGTGTAGACAATTAAGTTTGAACCATGATTGTAAATAGATGTTGTTATGGATATACAAGTTTTAGTTATGACTTGAACAGAATGAAAGAGTTACAGAAATATAGAAATTTATAAATCAGTTATAACATACAGACGAATGGGAAAATATAAATTTTTCATTCATTTGTAAACGATAGAGCATTAAAAAATTGGGAACTACTGCCCAAGAATTACATAGAAAGAATCAAGAGGAAGATATATATACAAGAGTTGACTATCCTAAGAGGAACCATAGGTCTGAATACGAGAAAAAATATCCAGGAAGGCTGTTGGGCATTGATGGAAACCTCCAACCTCATTTGTACTTGCGCCCGTTGGATGAGGAGTCTTTCTCATTTCAGCTTAGCCAGATGCAAAGCTTCTTCGGCATCATCTACCTCCCTATCAACTGCTTCTAGAAGGGGTGCTATTTTGGCCAACCAGGCTTCCTCAGCCCGTTGGTCCTACTGATGCTTCTGCAATAATTCCCTTTGCCTGATCAGTTACTGGCTCTTCAAAGTTTTTAAATACAATATAAGTCAGTTAAAATGAAAACCATCATGGCCCAACTCCTTCAAATAACCAAGAAATTGGTTATGGAGTGGTCTGGTAATGGTCGCAGTGGGAGTGCTAGCAATTTTTGCAACAACGGTAGCCATGCCTTGTAGCCTGTAACTCATGACAGATAGGTTGAAATGTAAGCAATCCACCGAGAAGGTTTCAGGATGGTGATTCACAAGTTTCTCGATTACTAGTCGATGAGTGGTAGACATTTGGAGAAAACGTTGAAGCACCATTAAGCAGAATGCATGAGGAGCCAAATCAGGCAGAGGAAGATCACACCAGGATTCACTCTCCACTGCAGCACCGGTTGTGGAACCTTGGTCAGTATATCTAGAATCTTTCGAGACTGCAGGTTCCCAATGAGGTGAGCCAATAGGCAAAAGAACGGGTGGAGAAGTCTCTCGTGCAACCTGAGATAAGAAAAGTAATGAGTTTATGAAAAAAACTTAACAAGTGTTTTCATTGTTAAGTCACCGTTATAGGTGGAGTTTATGGAAAATCTTAACAAGTGTTTTAATTGTTAAGTCACCGTTATAGGTGGAGTTTATGAAAAATATTAACAAGTGTTTTCATTGTTAAGTCACCGTTATAGGTGGAGTTTATGGAAAATCTTAACAAGTGTTTTAATTGTTAAGTCACCGTTATAGGTGGAGTTTATGAAAAATCTTAACAAGTGTTTTCATTGTTAAGTCACCATTATAGGTGGAGTTTATGAAAAATATTAACAAGTGTTTTCATTGTTAAGTCACCGTTATAGGTGGAGTATATGAAAAAAAATATAACAAGCGTTTTCGTTATTAAGTCACCGTTATAGGAGAGTTAGGGAAAATTCTTTGACAAAAATGCATAGAATTAAGGAAAATACCTCAGTCACGGCAGGGGCAAGAACGGGAGTCACCATAGCAGCCATAGGGGCAGGAACTGTTGGGGGAGGGCTCATTACCTCAGAAGCCACAACGGAATCCCTGGTTGCAGAAGCCTCAACGGCAGGCAAAACTCCCTCAGAAACATAGGGGACCAAGGCCAGCATGGGTTGTTCACTAGGAGAAAATGATGGGCTCCCAAATGAGGCCTCAACAGGGTTAGATGCAGAATAACCATCATGGGGGCAGAAGCACCAACCTTGTCCTTATACGCATGCAAATCTTTGAGAGAAGATGGAGCAAGAGTGGGAGAAAGCTGCAACATGAAGTTCAGTGTTAAAAAAAAGGAGAAGAGGAATAAAAAAACGGAGAAGTACCTCTAAATGTCACTTACCACAGTTATGGTACGAAAAAGGGGAATTGTGGTCAACGGTCTCGTTAGCACCGTGGGAAGATGGATGTTGGCTAGCAATGAGGACACTTCAACCTAGGGCACCCCAAAATCCCAAGTTTTAGCATAATAAATAAATAAAGGGGTGAGATTAAAAGGATGTTATACCAAATAAATTATAGAGGAAATAATACCTCGAGCTCATTTTCTTCAGCCAGAACGATGGCCAGAAGAAGCTCATGTGGAGAAGATAAATCAGAAAAGATGGGGAGAGTTACCTCTGGTTGCGAAGAGACGCCCACAGAGTCAATATCACCACCCCCCATCGAAGCATCCCTTGCATGTTGAGAGGCTGGACGGCGGGAATAGGTAAGCCCAGTCATGGGTGAACGAGGAGGAGTCACATTGGGCAGAGAAACACCAAAATGTCCCCCACGAAAGGGCTCACGGGGAGGGGGGGGGGCTAGGGGGATTGTCACTTTCTTCTTTAACCTCCTGCACCAAGGTTACCAAAAGGCATAAGCAAACGTACTTTTTCCTTGAGCTGATGGGAAATGATAATAGAACAAGTATACATACCTTAGATCTGACAGGCGAGGGGGCAAGAGATAAACGCACCTCAGGAGTTTGTCTCCTCTGGGACTTGGTACCCAGAGTTATCTTCCTCGTTCCCGATGCACTAGTTCTAGTAACACGAAGAACCCTTAAACTTTTTATCCTCTTCGCTGTGGGTTCGATGGGATCAACTACGATTGTGGGGAAGGTTCCTGATAGAGGAATAGCTAGAACACGCCGTTCGAACTCAGCGTTTATGCGGGCTACCTCGTCTTGAACTTTCCTTCTCAACTCCTCAGCCATCTCTGCAGGCATGGGAGGAGGAACGAAGGCAATGGGAAATTCCTCCTTAAGATCTTAGGGTTTAGTCTGGGATTTGGATTTGGAAGAAGCCCCTCTCTTTGCCTTCTAGGCTGAAGGTTCATCGGTAGAAACTTTGGTCGAAGGGGCAACTTTCTTAGAGGCTGTAACACTTTTGGGTTTGGGCGTAGCAGTAGGAACCATGGAACAAAGGGGAGGAAGCTCAGTGGGACATACCATGGGGGTTTTACTCAGAGGGAACTCAATCCCAGGGATGAAGTTTCCTTTTAAACCCAGCTCCAACGCAGAAAAGGAGAGAACTGGAGGATACACTGGATCCCCCTCGATGAACTCTGCAATATCAGCCAATTGTTTTGAACGGGGCAAACAGTGGGGACACGTTCCCTTGCCTTTTTTGCTGGGAATGGTGACTCGCCATCCCATTGCAGAACTTATCCCCCATGCAGTAGTAGAAGAAAACAAGGAGCAGGCCTCGCTAAAGGAAACCTTGGGGTTTGATGATTGAAAAATTGGGCGAGGAGCCCCCTGATCAAAACCAAATTGGCGGCTGCATCGGTTGGGATTGTAGTGCTCGCTAGTATATCCCCACTTGGTATAGGAAGGCAGATACACGGGAGAGAACAAAACAACCACGGCCAGCGAAGGATATTCAATATCTGCACCTACCTTCACTAGCCTGGCTTCATGCTGGAAAAAGTCACCGTTGTGAACAAAGACGTCCTCTTCGTAGGGCCTCATAACGAAGTCCTCAAAACGATCAATCACAGAGATCAACTCCTTTTGACTCAGTTTCATATGATAAAGATAGGAGCGTGGGGGCATAATTCTTTCCCCAGAAGGAGGGCGGTTAATCTTGGCCGCTACGACAGGGAAACGAATATAGAGGAAGCTCGTCAGAAGGATACAGTTGGCAAAATTTGCCAAGTTATAATGACCAAGAGAGTGTTCCATATCAAAGAGGATCCTATTGAGCCATGTATAGAGAGATCCCAAGGCGATTGCAGCCAGGGGAAGCTTGATACCCCGGGCCAAATGATGGGATATATTGATAAGGTCCCTTCAGGGCTAATCGTTGGGTTTTCCCGGTAGAAGGAAACGGGAAAGAATGACATGGATATAAGCAGGAAGTTACAGCGATGTACCTTGACAAGGGGCACCTCCAGAAGAACTACCTTCAGTAGAATCCTTAAAAAAATAATTAATAAGTGGGGAGAAAGTGGCCTTGTTCGATGAACCGGTGCAGCTTCGGCATATTCGATCCAGTTCCAAATGGTCAGCATTCTCCTGGGCATCTAGAGCCTCATCAGTATAGGGCTCGTGGCCTGTTGCTTCAAGGCCCAGGAGTTCACACACATCTTCCAGCGTCACCGTGAACTCACCCCATGCGGCGATGAATGTATGGGTAGTAACATTCCAGCAAGACACCAGAACATGAAGGGCAACGTTAATCTTGGAGAGAGTGAACTCACCAAACCAATTAGCCCGTTGCATCCCAATCTTGGTGAGCGTTTCGGCATAGGAGCTCTGCATATGGGAGTTCCACGCAGCAAACTAAGCGGGAGAACCGCCAAGTGCTTCAAACTCAATATGGGACCACATGAATTCCTTCGCTCCAAACAAAATCGGAGAGTCCCGTCAGGAGGAAGAAATCCCCACTCAGTAGAAGCTTCGTCTTCATCACCCACCAATAGAGGGTCAAACTTAGAAGAAAAATGGACCCACTTACACGCACCAGAAAAATCATCACCTTATCCAAAAATAGGTGATCGACGGTAAAACCTCAGTTGTTCCTGGCAGGCAACATCTAAGGTGGTGGCAATGGTGGAGGCAGCAGGCGGAGCACTGGAGGCAGATACGGTGGGGTTGCTTGAGGGCACCATGACAAATAATGATAAAGCAACATAAAAGCTTCTAGTGGGAAAGGTTTGAGAACGACAATGGAGGAGCACAACCATAAGTGGTGTTATAGAAGGTAACAAAAGAAAGAAGTTAAGAGCTTAATAACAATGGAGTTCTCACAGACTTTCTCTCTCTAAAGTAAAATGGAAGCTTGAGGAAGACGAAGCCAAAGTAAGAGAAAAGAAATGCTAAGTGTTGGGATATGGACGTTTGAAATTTCCGAGTTCGACGTTTAGATTTCCCCACCCTCGCACGTGCGCGACCGCCTATAGTCATTTCACATGAACACGTGGCACTTTGGGAAGTACTTTGGCTGTTGAAAAGACAGCGCCACATCATTAATGAAGTGACGCATAGAGAACAGAAAGTGTTGCCTTCTTTAACAAGTTTAAGTTTTGGCGCCAGAAGATTTTGTCAGGTATATCCAATAAACTTCTAACAAAGGAGATCCCCCAACGGTTCAACAAAACTACGACGTCCCCTCGCCACATGTCCCATCATTTTTTGAAAATAGCGAAGCACCACGGGGGAGAATTTTATTTACCAAAAGTCCAAACGAGTATTTGAAAAGGTTAGTAGGCCTTTCGGGAGAATTTCAAACATTAGAGCTAGAACGGTTAGGGATCAGACGAGGAGAAAGTGGCGATGTCCCTTCGCCCAAGTTCCATTGAGAATGGCGCTTCGACTTAGGTACATAGGGGAGAAGTTTTCTTTTTCCAGGAGATTATATCGTCGTAGTTCTAACAGGGGAAAGAAGGCCAGAATGTTTTCACGAAGAGAAGGTTCATCGAATCGATAAGTTTCGTGCAGACATTTTTTGTTCCAAAAAATCTCTCCACGAAGGGGAAAATATATAGGGGGCTTGGAGGTAATCCGGATATTAGGGATAATCCACCCATTGGCAACAGTGTTTGGGATTAAGACAGCGTGACAGCTTGGCGTGGCAACTTATACTTCAGCTTGCTGATTACTTAGTCATATTGTATCTTTTGTTTGTATTGGCTATGCGCTATAACGATTGTAATTATGTAAAGAGAATAATGAACCTGGTTGAGGTCGAACGGTACTCGCGACAGACGAGGCTTGGCAGGGCCTGGGAGAGCTTTCATGCTCTATCGAACGACCTCACCGTGGGAACTTTAGAGGGACTTAGTTTAGAGGATTGAGAAGTAAGGCATCAATGGGGCTTGTCCTGATCATCTTAGATACACCTGGTAAAACACCGAAGGACCCTGACCGTGGAACCTCAAGCGGAGCAGCTTAGAGTTCTATCGGGCGTTGTGTCATGAACCAAACAACCCTCTACTGAATGTCACATCTACTTTAGGTGATGTCACTAGCCAGCTAAACAATGTCAACCTTGCACTTGAGTAAACCACCGTGGTATTTGGGGCTGTCAGGCAATTGGTGAGCCACCTCTGCAACAACAGCCCCCTGACACACAGTGGTTAGGCAAAAGGCATGTCTTGGCATTTAATGTTTATGATGTGGAGACAACTAGTGCATCAGGCATTTAATGTTGTGACATAAAGTGGGAGGGATGTCTTTCATAGTCTTAAATGATTGAGTTGCCTCGGGGGTGGTGTGGGGGGCTATTTAAGGACCCCAACCACCTTTGAGGAGGGGGTGTTCTTTTGAGAATCATGGAGTTATTACAAACCAGAGAGTTTCACCCACTCACCATTGCTATTAATAACGAAGCTTTTAATACTTGACAGAGAGTAAAAGGGCATTTTGGGTGTGTTTCTACCTGCCTACCAAGGTGTGTCTAGGATGCTTAATTCCCTATCCCTTTAGCTAAGTTACTACTAAGTTCTCTTACTACTTTCGGAGTTATACATGAGAGATTTGTGAGTTTAAACTGAGTTTATCTTCATTGGGTTTGTGTTTGTGTGTCCTATCATTAATCCAAGGTCTTGGGCTAATTAACTTATCATTACCATACTTAAAAGAGGTTACGCCTCCACCTATAATCTAAAGTACCCTCTTACAACAAGAATATAAATAACGAATGAAATGAATGAATAAATAACCAATAAATCTCGATAAGCATAATACAACTATAACAAATGTGTGTGATAAAAGTCAAAATAAAATATATACACCAATTGGGAAACGTGCCCAAATATATTCATAGTACCTCCTAACTAGATCACAAAGATGGAAGCATCTATGCAATATCCTACCCACATCCACAGCTACGGCATCAACATTTGAATCGAAAGAAAGGATCATCCAAGTGTCCCTGTGTCTGAACACCTAAAAAGTATAACAAAAGAGAAAAAGAAAATATAGATACGGGTCAGAGCCCGGGTTTGAAAATATTTTAGCAAGTGTTTAACATACTATAATATTAAAATATGTTATTTTCATATTTAAATTGGTGATGCACTCACATGAGATGCCCTTCACCTCTCATCTAACAATGCGCAACTATCGCATGTATTGTACCCATCCTAGTTATGCTACCCAACCTAACTAGAATCTTGCCAAAATTCAAAACACCATGCGCTATCTCCACAACTTGCATATGTACTCTCCTAAGTTTACCCCCTAGCTTATACAATATAATTCACCCTTTATTAATATTATTGACTTATATAAAATAACCATCTCTAGTTATTACACTAATCTCACTTTGGTGTTATTGATCTCTTATATAATATTCTCACCTTATATATGCATATCACATACATCTAATTTCAGATTTTATACTCCCCGATAATCCAAGATTTAACTCGCAATTCCTTTCCTTATTTTAGTCCATATATATATATATATATATATATATATATATATATATATATATATATATATATATATATATATATACACACATCAAGTATATATCAATACTTATATATCATACACTATACAAGTATAAATCCATCCCTTAGAGTCAAAACTCATGGATATAATTACGATCGTACTATCATGTTCCGGGGCATAACTCACATACCAATCCGGGAGTTAGGAGTCAGAATCTCTCACTCCGGCCTGGTGAAAACCCATATATCAAATGTATGGGAAGCGATCATTGTTCCTAAACGGGAATGATAATGAAACATACACACCACGTCTCACCCCAAGTAAAAATCACCCAAATAAATAATGGATGCTATGAACTGGGGAATGTACTCACCTTCTCTTCAAGACAGATGATTCAGCCACATTGCGCAACTTCCCAGGATAGAACTAGAGGGAGTATGCTTCACATAATATATCATTAACACACCGATATATTCATAATCATATCTTTCACACAAAAGATATATTCCTAATCTTATCTTTCATACACAAGATATATTCATAACTATACATACCATCTCTTATTCATATGTACATACAATAAATCTAGCTTCGCACTAATAATCAATTACTCGCTTGATTTCATATACACATATACGTACTTGTAATCATATCATTTACATATTATCTCTATACCCGTATGTATTTCCAAATTCGGCTATACATGCCTATCAATCCTGACATTAGTCTATAAAACCCGAATATACCAATTCGTATGTAATTATAAGGATTCACGCACTTATTTTTAATCCATAAGCATTCTCTTAATTAGGATACAATTATATCATAAATAATTCCCAAATATTATTTTATCTCCTCTAGCTAGTAGTCTAAATTCATCCTACTCACACATTCGGATATCACTCAAATATACAATCAACATGTATATATTCTACACGCATAAATATATACATAGACCCGCCGAATAATTTACTCGAGTGTCACTCGTCCAACACTTAAAATAACCAGAACCGGAATTTCATTCACATAAGTCCTAAGGGTCACACATCCCTCCTTCAAACTTCTAGAGGTCCTTACACTCCATTTAGAATCCCCTATGATTTAACTCCTAGAAATAATTCTCATTTTTCCATCCTTAGACCCAAGGAAATTCCTCAAAACTGCCAGAGTCTGAATCGATTTGGCACGGTCTGAATCGATTCGCCTTGCCCCGAATCGATTCTCCCTTCACTGAATCGATTCGAAATGATTCTACTTTGCTGCTGACCTCTACCGAATCGATTCGTATACCGACGAATCGATTCACCCCTGTTAAAACCTCCACGGATGGCCATCATTGTTAAGCCTTTTTCACCCATTTTCTCCACTAAACTGACACCCAAAAATCATCCCAAGATTATATAATCATCTCCCCACATAATTTTACCCACCACATCGACAAAAATCACGGGATTCATCAAATTTACTCAGGAATCAAACCCTGATTCTGAATTATACCACAATTTCAATTTCTCACCATTTACATGGATTTTAGTCTAGATTTCATATGGAGTTTATGTCACAACAATATATATGATTTCAATCCTAAAAAACCCATTTTTGATCCAAGAATCCCCAAACCCAAAATGATATAGTTTACACACCATCTATAATATGGATTATAAACACACTACAAGAATTAAAGAAAGTTAAACACTTGTCTGGTTGGATAAATCCGACGACCTCGTGTCGGGAATCCACCGGAGTTGGACCGAGCTCCTCTTTTTTTCCTCCATTATCTTCTTTAGATTCTTCCTTCTTTCCTTCTTTTCTTTCCTTTCTCTTTTTTGCCCGTGACCTTATAAGGGACAAATAAGTGTTTTCCCTTATTAAACCCAAAATTGACTCGTATACAAAATTTCAAGTCCCTAAAATACTAAAAAGTCTCCGTAACTCAAACACTACCAACGGGTACTCTATTCTGACTATCTCGTCCCTTCCGAGACCAACCGTGCACTCGAAATTTCCATCTGAGTCACTTATCTAAAATTCACGTCTTATATCCAACACATATTCCCACGTGTTTTCCAAATGAAATAACATCACATGTTGCTTTATTTCACATGCAACCTGAAATAAATTAGTTCATCTTATTTACTTTAAATCCTCAAATAATTACATTACCCACACTCAAGTAATTTAATTATCCATAAATGTACAGGGTATTACAGCCACCTTCAATGTCAAAATAAGTTTGGTATTAAAAGATATGAATATGATACAATGACGTTGTTTGGAGTTTATGAAGGATTTCCAGTTTGACATGCAATATCATCCCATCAAGGCGAATGTGGTGAAACACGCCTTAATTCATAAATCAACGGTGACTTTATCTACGATCTAAAAGTCACAATGGGGTTCACTTCAAATAATAGATAAATTAACATATCCATTCATGGTAATACTTACCCTTTCACCTAAGATCAATGGTCTTTTAGTGAAGGCCCAAATTTTAGACCTTTATTTCCATCAGATGGTCAGAGATTTGTGAACAAAGGGGTCACCATCATATTCTATTGGGCCAAATCTTTTTTCATGGTAGGTTAATTGTTTTAAGAGATCAGGAGTGGGGATGCACAGTGTTGGCATAAGAACATGGTTCATAATTTGTAGTAAAACGTGATGGAGATAACATGTATTAGGTTATTGCTCACTTATATTGGTGGGAAGGAATGGAATGTGACACCCCGCCTAATTAAATACCAAGTGATCAGTCCTTTATTAAATTAAATCAAGGTGTCCAGTTGGTTCATTCTTAACATCACTGTCGAAAAATAATTTTTAATACTAATCACCTACTAAATAATTAAACCAAGTGTCAAAAGATTTTTCCATTTAATTATACCCAATTAATCCATCAGTAAATTTCCAATCTTTAAAATATAAGTTACTCACATTCCACACGAATAAAATAAATAGAGACCATGATTCAAATACTGAAATAAATTAAACTGGATAAAACATTTCAGTTAAAAGTCACAAACCAAAAAACCATAATATCCTCAAGTGAAATAGAAATAAAATCCTGAACTGAACTGAGTACAATCTCTACTAAATGATAAGGAAATGGGCGTAACATTCCCTAAATGAAATATCTGAAAAGAGTGGAGAGAAATAATAGAAGCGCCTAAGTGCAAAGGCCTGCAACTCCCACAACTGCTACAGCTCGTTAAATGATCCACGCATCCAAGTTCGATACACCTATGGCTGGGCACCTGATAAGTAATATATATATATATATATATATATATATATATATATATATATATATATATATATATATAGCAAAAGA
The DNA here is from genome assembly GCA_949130495.1 of Sambucus nigra. Lineage (NCBI taxonomy): Eukaryota > Viridiplantae > Streptophyta > Magnoliopsida > Dipsacales > Adoxaceae > Sambucus > Sambucus nigra. The sequence continues at coordinate 166,232,560 of OX422207.1, forward strand.
GAAAAAAGTAGCAAGAAACGGGTCAGAGCACGAATTGTAAAAATATTTGTTTAACAAGTATTTAAAACTGTAATGATGCAATTATTAATTGCACGTTAGTCTCGAACTCTCACATGAGATTCTCACCTCTCCACTATTTTTTTCACGCCTAACGTATGTCTATCCTAACCTAGTTATCCATGATGTTTTCATCTAGATCATAGACTTATCCTTCTAATTATATCTCAAAGGAGTAACCTGTATCACCCATACAATACGCTAACAAGATTATTTATTCCACTTAACTGTATATTACATCCACTATTCTGATAGTAATTCTTTTACCCACTGAAAATACTTTGCTTACCAACATTTATTAGTTTGCTAATTTCACACATTAGAATCATTCACAATCTCTCTCTCTCTCTCTCTCTCTATATATATATATATATATATATATATATATATATATATACAAAACCCGCGCTCCTTGGTTAGGACCACTTGGCGCAATTCATACTCTCCTATCGTGTACCGATGCATCGCTCACTGCGTAAAGGATAATTGGTTCGGCGTCTCTCACGAACTGTAAATCTCATAACACAAATATTGGAGGCGAGCATACTCACCAGCCAATGGGTCACGAAGATACCTACACGCCCATTCAGCCGTCGAAACTATCCTACGTCTCAGATAGCATGTATCCAAGTTCATATGCTCTGGGTACAAGTCAAATATCTCCCCATTGGGTCACCCAATATAAGACTGTACACTGCGCGATAAGCTCCTCCTGATAGCAAGTAGCGTAGGTATGCTATACACACAATAAAATTAATAACATAATAATAGGTGCTCCCATGCCTTATTAAAGTCCGGGTATTCACCCGACCCATACATACATTTCTACATGTAGTGCACTTCCCATTATTATCTATAATGTAATTAATTCGATTATTCACTCTCTCAAAATTTCCTAAGTTAATTCACCTATCCAAGACTTGAGGTATTATCCAAGGAATGCTTCCCAAAATTCTGCAGGACATTAATATCATTAAATGGCAGTTTTCCTCACTCAACTAACGGTGTCACAATACTTGGGGGAAAAAATAGGAATTTCTAAAAATTTTGGGAACTGTCATTCAAACTAGAATCGGTTTCGTTCGAATGACTTTGCATCTCGTTCGAATGAGACGTCGTCATCTCCATTCTGCTACCTGCTGTGTTTTCCCAAACATTTTCAACCTACAACCTCTACAGATTTATCCCAAACTCCCAACAATTACATCCAATCAAGAATTAAACATGTAGGAATAATATCTAACAACCTAGAATCATTTAATCATGCATAAAACTTAATAAATTATGATAGTCCCCAAAATTAATCAAAAAAACCATAGTTCTTCAAATTTCTACACATGAACTCAAATTTAGATTCGTCAATCATAATTAATAATCAGTTCATGATTTATAACCTATATACATGAGGGATTCGTCCTAATTAGATTCCAGATTTTATTTAATGTCCTTAGTTCTCAAATCTCATCAAAATTTATGCATTACAAATGGGTATTATATGCCTATACTAACATGAACATGATTGTTGATACAATTTTGCAAGGCTTAAACGCTTGCCTCAATTTCGAAGGTCTGATCTCCTGGTGATGTTTATATAGGTGTGTTCCTAGTCTCACATTCTACACTTTGGTGGGATTTTTTGTTTGTCTTCAGTTATTCACCAAGAACTCCTATGGCTTATTCTTCTTTCCTCTGTGCCTTTCTCTTTTCTCTCTCGTAGGTTTAGAAATGATAACTCCCCTCTAACCCACATTCCTCTATATGTAATTTCCTAATTTTCGTCCATAATATTTGTTCAAAAATTTAAAGGATAAAAATACCCCTACGGAATGTCGGTTAGGCCTAAAAACATCCCGGAGTACCAATAAAATACACGGGTAGTGTTTTTTGATTATCTCGACCCTTCCGGACTCAACGGCGCGCTTGAAATTACCATACAACTTACTTAAAAATAATTTACTTCCTTAACCCATTAGATAAGTCCTGATACCGCTCACACTCGCGTCCTGACTTAATGTATTAAACTGTCGTATTTCCCACTCTTGACAATTTATAAAATTTCATAATTCCATATCACGTATTCACATAGTAATATTCTAGAATTCTCAAAAATAAGTATTAACCCTTGGCACGCTAGTTAATATTTATTTTTAAATCGGGATTAATTAATAATCAATTTTCCCATATTTTTAATTTAATTAATCCAACAATAATAATTAATCCCATAATAATTTAGCATAATAAAAATAGGGGGTATTACATACTTCCCCCATAATAAGGGAATTTCGCCCTGAAATTCGAAAAGTAAACCATACCTGGTAAGAATAAGTCTGGATATTTCTCACGCATACCTCCTCTCTCTCCCAAGCAGACTCCTCTACATTATGATGCTCCCACTGAACCCGCACAAGTTAAACTACCTTTGATCTCAATTTTCTCTCTCTACGGCCTAGGATAGCCACATGTCTCTCCTCATAAGAATTGTCGGTCTGTAAGTCAATCTACTCAATCGCAATGTGGGTGTTGGATAACTCATCCCGAAGATACCGCCTCAATGATGAGATGTGGAACACATCATTAATGGGGTGCAATTGTTCCGGTAACCCAAGTCTATATGCCACCGGTTTGATCCTCTCAACAATGGGAAATGGTCCTACGTATCTCGGGGCTAATTTTCCCTTCTTTCCGAACCTCATCACTCCTTTTATAGGAGACACTCGCAGTATTACCTGGTCCCCCATGTTAAACTCCTTAAAGGACTGCTTCTGATCGGTGTAACTTTTCTTCCTGTAATGGGCTACCCGAATGAGACTCCTGATCAACTCAATCCTTGTCGACGTCTCCTAAATTACCTCTGGACCAAGTAACTTGTTGTCCCACACCTCTAGACCATAAGTGGGAGAACGACAAGGTCTACCGTACAATGCCTCAAATGGGTCCATGCCAATCGTAAACTGGTAGGAGTGATTATAAGCAAACTTTACTAGTGGAAGGTATTGCTCCCAACCCACGCCAAAATTGAGGACACACATGCGTAGCATATCTTTTAGCATCTAATTTCTACACTCAGTTTATCCATTTATCTGCGAGTGATACGCCGTACTCAACCGCAGCTCAGTACCCATAGCCTCCTGAAAACTTTCCTGGAAGTGCTAGACAAAAATCTTATCTCTGTCAGACACGATATCTAGGGGCAACCCATGTAACTTCAATATCTCTGCAATAAATAACTTAGCACACTGTCTCATAGTGTAGTCGGTCCTCACTAGTAGAAAATGTGCTACCTTGGTCAAACGATCCACCACTACCCATATAGAGTCGTGACCACGCTGTGATGTTGACAACCAAGTGATAAAATCCATGGACATGCTCTCCCATTTCCACATAGGGATTTTTAGCGGCTGAAGTAACCCTAACAATATCTAATGGTCCACCTTTACCAGCTGAAAGGTGGCACACTTGGACACGAACTCCACAATGTCCTTCTTTATTCCACTCCACCAGTACTATCGCCTCATATCCTAGTACATCTTATCCCCTCTGGGATGTACCATAAATCGAGATCCATGTGACTATGTCATGACTGTATAACGTAAGTCCTCACCCTATGGTACCACTAACCTCCCATTAAATCATAGTCCTCCATCTGAACCAACTGAGTAGGACTCCGAGCCTTCGTCTAGAAGTCGTACAATCTGGTCCTGGAAAAATGAATTATCTGCTTGGGCCTGGATCACTCTCATGACAATCTCTGGTGTGACTGTCATGACGGACATAAAGGATCTTGCCACTACATCCTGATGTCCTAACTCGTTCCACTTCATCTTCCATGCTTCCCCCACCTCACCTACTGGCCTACATCTCAATGCATCAGCAATTACGTTAACCTTCCCCGGGTGGTACAGTATTTTGAACTGGTATTCCTTCACAAGCTCCATCCATCTTCGTTGACGCATGTTCAACTCCCACTAGTTGAATAAGTACTGCAGTGACTTGTGGTCTATGAAGAGGCAAAATTTCTCCCCTAACAAGTAGTGTCTCCAAATTCGTAGGGAAAACACGATCGCTGATAGCTCCAAGTTGTGGGTGGGGGTGATTCCTCTTGTAAGGCTTAAGCTTGCGGGAGGCGTAAGCAATAGCCTACTCCTCCTGCTTAAGTACTTCACCAGTCCCTGTAGAGAAGCATCAATATATACCAGGTAATCCACCCCTGGACTAGGTAAAGCAAGAACTGGCGCTGAAGTCAACTTATCCTTTAGCTCATCAAAAGCTAACTGACAAGCATTATCCCAAATGAACTTCACCCCTTTGTGAGTTAAAATTTTCAATTGTCCCGCAATCTTTGAGAAACCTCTGATGAACCGCCTGTAATATCCTACTAACCCCAAGAAGCTACACACCTCCGTCAGTGTCATGGGCTGTCCCCACTCCCTCACTACCTACACCTTGCCCCGATCCACTGATATCCCCATCTTTGACATAACGTGACCCAAATACTATACTTCTCATAACTGAAATCCGCACCATTCATACTTGGCATACAGCTGATGCTCTCACAGAGTCTGGAGAACTCATATCAAATGCTTAACATGCTCCTCCTCAGTCTGGGAATAAATCAGAATGTCATCTATGAAGACAATGACGAACCGATCTAAGAACTCTCTGAACACCCGGTTCATTAAGTCCATGAATACGACTCGAGCATTTGTCAGCCCAAACGACATGACTCGTAACTCTAAGGACCCATACCTCATCAAAAAATCAGTCTTCAACACGTCCTGCTCCCTACTCCGTAGCTAATGATATCCCGATCTAAAATCTATCTTTGTGAAGAAGGCAACTCCTCTCAACTGGTCGAACAAATCATCGATTCGGGGTAACAGATACTTATTCTGTATCGTGACTTTGTTAAACTCATGGTAGTCCACACGCAACCTCAACGAACCATCTCTCTTCTTTAAAAATAGCATGGGAGCACCCCAAGGCGAGGTACTCCTACGAATGAAGCCCTATCCCAACAGCTGCTCAATTTGATCCCGTAACTCCCTCATCTCAACTGGAGCCATACGATATGGTGCGCGGGCTATTGTCTGAGTGCCTGACATCAAATCTATAATGAAATCTATCTCTCGGCTAGTCGGTAGTCTCGGTATATCTTAGAACACGTTGGAAAACTCATGAACTACAGGAATCAAATAAATATGAATCACTATCTCCTTATAGGTCTCCTCCTCTATATAGTATAAATGGGTGGACGATCCTCCCTCAAGATGAGGCATCGCCACCAAAAACATCTCCTGGCCCGGAATAGGAAAAATAATGGTCCTACTGAAACAGTCTATCATGGCTCTATAAGTAACAAGCCAATCCATGCCAATAATGGCGTCATGCTCGTGCATATCTAAGACTAGCATATCTATAGGAAAAATCAAACTCCCAATCTCTATACCTACTCCCTGGCATATAAAGAAAATCAACGACCCATTACCCAATGGTGAGTCTACACATGTAACTTTACTCTCTACCGTATCTAACAACCCCGTGGCCCGTGCAAAACTAGTGGCTATAAAGTAGTGTGATGCCCCAATGTCAAATAAAATGCACCCTATATTACCATGAATAAACAATATACCCTCAATGGCGGGTGGTGCCTGCTATGGTGCTGGTGCCTGGTGGACATTATAAACACGTCCGTGTTGTAACTTCCCCTGCTGAATTGGGGGTGCGGGAAAATCTAGGACTGGTGCCATTGTTGGTAAGGTGGCGGTAAAGATGGGTCTCTGGGGCTCCTGCTGGGCTCCCTGCTGCTGGGAGAACCTTCCCTTTTTGGGGCAATCATGTTTCCTATGGCCAGTCTTTCCCCAAGAAAAACACCTGCTGCTAAATTTATCTCCCCTCTGACCCTGTTGGCCTCGGCCCTATTGGACGTTCCCGCCCCTC